>CAJQZJ010005020.1:10810934-10828442 GCA_907164525.1 Lophiomys imhausi
ACACACACACACACACACACACACACACACACACACACACACACACAAACTGACCTATCTCTTTTACTTCAGAGTCCAAAAGAGGAGTTAAGTATATTTTAAGCTGCCCAAACTAAAATGGGACCTAAAATCAACTGAATACAGTGTAAAATAATGCCCGCATTCTATTGATTTTGTGTCAGCATCAAAACTTCACTTTTTCCATTGAGCTAGAAATGGAAAACAATGCTCACTGTTTCCATTCAGAACACAGGCTCATTGAGCGATCTGCCAGGTCCTTCCCTCCTACTCCCCTACCTTTCCTGTCTCACCCCATTACAGAGAAATATCAGGTGCAGTGCCTTGCCCAGGACAGGATCTCTGACCAGCACTGAGGGCTGCTGGCATGTCCCCCTGACTATGGGAGCTTGGGCACAGTTACTCCCCACATTCTAAGGCATCAGCAGCGCTGGTGCTCCCTCTATGTGTTAGAGGGACTTTCTGCCCAAATTCACTGTCTCTGCTTTCTGAAGGCTCACTGTGGTCCATATTAGTGTCTACATGGCAGCCATTCAGTTGTTTGAAGATTGTGTGTCTTTGCTTTTTCCCTTTTCCCACCAATGCCAGCTCCTGCTCTGTAGGTTGAAGTGCTCAGAGCCTTCCAACTTGTGTGTAATCTCATACCATGTCCTTCTAGGTTTCCTCCAACATGCTCCAGATGTTTGTCATTGTCTGTCTTTGAGGCATGGTGTCTAGGACTGAATGATGATGATAATGATAATAGCTAACATGGATTTCTTCTTCTGGACCTGGCACTATTCCAAGGATTTTTCCTTTATTGTTTCATCTAACCATCACCACACGGCACCATGATTTCTATTGACAGAAGAGGAAACTGGGATACAATTCTCTAACTTCCTTTAGCACACTGGTCTAGTTATTGGAATAGAGTTGTGAAGGGTCTATCACAGCCTCATTCTGGGGCCCACACTCCAGACAAAGCCAATATGCACTTGACCATCCTAGCATTGGACTCTCCTTTACCTAAATCTTTACTAAATCCATTCCTATGCATTTGTCTGGTTGAGTTGCAATTTCCCATCTTTTTGTAATGCCTTTTTAAGAAGCTTGTGGCAGAGACGAGTTGTGCTCCTCCCTTAGGCGAAAACATCAGCTCATAGCAAAATCAAGTACCATTGAAGGTCATCTTGAACCACATAGTTCAGATGCAGTCAGAGCAATGGCCAAGGCAGACAGACCCTTACCTCCCCAAGACTCATGCTTTATGTAACCTGAGTGATGATTTTATGGATGCTGAAAGGACACTAGGCCCTTGGTGTAATTGGGTGTCTAACCCACAAGTGCACACTGCCAAAACCAATTATTCAAATGATCTTCCCAGCCAAGTTTCTCAGAAAAGACCAGATGGCCAGATGTCTGTGGAGGCAGCTCCCCTTTCTGTCCTGCAAGTAGCCAAATCACATTTCAAAGTTGGAGTTGATAGAAAGTTGGTTTTAATAATTGATTCTACAAGAAAAACAGGTCTCTGGGGTGGTAGCAACTAAGAATTTTAGCGCCTGGGGTGTCTAGAGGAGCAAAGTTCCTAAACCACTGTGTTCATGTAGCACTGGTTCTCAATGTAAAATCTTCCTATGTTGCCCACTGATCGTCATAAGGCATCTGAGCTGTTTAGCCTGGACTGGAGGACTGTATATCTCTGAGCATCCTTCCACACTCCTTACCTACTGACAATCTTACCCCTCCTGCATCTCCTCTTCCATCTGGCCTCTTTCCAAGGATGTATAGCTGCCCATTCTTGCTGAGATCTGGCCTTTTGCTGGCACTTCCTCTGCTGAGGAAGCCTTCCAATTACATTTTTGTCTTTCTTCTGCTTCTGTTTTCCCTGTCCCCCTCTTTCCATTGCATTTACTCTCCCTCCCTTCTGCTTTCCCTCCCTCTTTTCCTCCTTCTCTCTTTCTCCCTCGCTCCCTCCCTCCCTCCCTCCCTCCCTCCCTCCCTTCCTTCACAAAACACAGAACTTGCTTCCAAGCACTAGGAATATGAGGTAGGCTTGCCCCCACTCAGGGTTGAGAAGTCACAAAGGAAGGCATTCTAACTCCTGTGGGAATGAAATGAGGACAGTCAGGGAAGATGTTCTGAAGGATATCCTGTGTGGGATGAGTCTTGAATGATGAGTGAAAGTTGGCTCCAGGAAGAAAATGGTATCATACTCTGAGGGAATAATAGTGGATAGCGTTGATAACAGTGCAAAGATTAGCTGAACTATCACAAGCTGCCGGACACTGTTGTGAGTGTCTTGTGCATACCACTCCACTGATGTCAAAGGATGACAGTTAGCACTCCCCTTTCATTCCCATCTTACTGCTTAATTTAGAAAGAATTAAGGGACCATAAAGGCAGAAGTGAAATATTAGCTCTACTGTTTATGAAGTCAGAATTTGAAAGACATGGTCTGCATCTGTGGCCCAAACAGGCTTCTGTTTGGTTTACCCCCAAATCCAACATCTCCTCAGCCACACATAGAGGAGAAAGTGAGGAGGTCCCAGAAAGCACACCATGTGACCAGGAGCAGACCAAAATGGAGCTTTCCTGCAGGGCTCCATATTCATATCCAAAAATCAACATGCTGAGACCTGAGAATGGAGCTTGGTGATAGAACAATTGCCTACCACACTCAGGCTCAGGCCCCAGAACCACATAAAACAAAACAAACACAAGACACAAAACAACAAAGTAAAACCCCAAACATTCGTGAGGAGGCTAGGCCCAATTGACTCAGTTCTTTGAGTTGGCCTATCAGACAAGTCTGTCCCTTTGAATAGGAAGGAGTAGCAATGGGGTAGAAACGAAGAACATTTCCTTTAATGCAAACAATGAAAAATCATCACTGAAATTGAGAGAAGTATTTGTATTGGTGTGTGGGGGGGGGTATACCACCCAAGAACTACCCTAAACCAAGAAGGTAGAGTCTCATTTCTCATCACATTGCAGAGAAGGAAGCTGACACATGCAGAGGAGTTAAGTGTCCTACTCATGGTCCCTGATGATTACTAGAGATCAAGGAATCAAACCCAGGGTGCTTACTAGGAGTCACAACTCTGATCCCTGCTGCTGAAGCCTTTAGTGAAGAGAGACCCTTGGAGAATTAAATGTGGGCTGTACACATTTTCAAGGCTTTGTCCTCCGTATACGAGGCAGTTCACGCACCGTGCAGAGGTACCAGCTAGGAAGATAGTAGTGGCCCAGGAGTACTCCAGGCTTATTAAGCCTTGAGATTCAATGGAAATTTTATCAGTCATTTTATGGAGAGCCTCCTTTCTGCAATTAGTTTATGAGACTTACCCGTGCTTGCCTTGCATGGTATACAGGTTGGTGGTATTGAGTAAGAAGTGAGGACTAGACTGTAGAGGACCCTAAACATCAGACCTTGAAAACAGCTAACAGGTATGTGACACATACCTCAAACTAGGTAGTGTCAACAGTGTCTCACGAGGACAATGCCATTCTCTCACAGCAACCCTATGAGGAGAGAAAAATCCTCATTTTTGTATTCAGGGAAAGTCTAATCACAAAGATAATAGACAGTCAAGCTGATATTTTTCCAGACAATATGGCTCTGATGTCCATGTTTGGATTCAAGATCTTTAGAACAGGTAGGTGAGGGACCCATCAGCTCCCACATGGGAAAGACATGAAGCACTTCTTCCTCATGTTTCTTCTGTCCCCTTTCACCTAAGAAACTGCAATAACCAATTCCTAGCTTCAAGGCCAGTGATATCTTCGAGAAAAAGTCACCCTTTAGGATTTTTCAGGAAAAGAGTAAACCCTTTAGCAGTGTTCTTAGGGAGAGAAAAAAAATCACCTTGATTCAGAAATAAACTTTAAACCCTACTATCACACAGCCTATGACCATGACAAATCCCATCTTCACTCTTGGCATCACCTTCCCTGTCACTGAGTGTGTGGATAGAATTTGATAGAACTTTGAGATTAGCTCTGAGGATACGTTAAGTTGCAATGCTGGGAAGTCCCTGGAGCCTAGTATGTTCTGCTTCTAAGTAGGAAACAGGAAAGAAGAAAGCATTGGAAGCCATGCTCTGCACAGGAAATGGGGAGATACATTCTTGGATGAGCTTTTCCTGAGGAAATGTAAACAGAGCCCTTACATAAGGTGCCTTGCCACAACTCAGAGACAAGAATCCAGGGTTCTGGCTTTGCTGCTAACCAGTGGAGGGCGAGGACTCATATGAATATGTGATTTGTGCACTGCACAGAGGTTCTTGTCAGATAGACTGAGACTCTGCTCCCAGATCAAAATTATACTAAAGTGTCACTATTTATGTGTGTCACCCTCCTAAAAGAGACTTCAGTTTGTACCTCATGAGGGTGAAAGGGGATGCCTTTTAAAAATTCATGTACAGATATCTTCTTATTTGGAACTTAATTTTCCCATTTAAAAAACAAGATGGTGAGGGTGTAAGATGAGAAGACATGAAGTTGAAGTGTGTGGGGGGGGGTAAGGGTGGGCTGAGGAGGAGTTAGGAAGAGAAGCGGGGCCAATGTGATTAAAATACAGAATGTGAAATTCTCAAAGAATTCATAAAGATGCATTTAAAATAGGATTGTTGAACTCAGCAACATCCTTTCACTTAGGAGTCAGTCTATTAGGATCTCCCTTGACTCCCAAGACTACTTCAAAAGAGTCAAATAAAGGCTGAGAGAACTTAAGCTTGGAGCTACTAGATTGGGTTCAAGTCCTAACCTCTGTTACCTGTCCTCGTTGGACCACAGCAAACTCCTCAGCCACCCGAGTATCAGTTGTGTGGAGACCTTGCCAGCACCGATGGCTCAGCAGTAGCGAAGTACATCCTCTCTCCTTCTAGCTTTTGAAGGTGTTTTTACAAACAGATGAATTTGTGCAAAGTCACAAAGATACTTAGTAGAAGACCTAGAACTTAAACCTGCATCTTTCTGATTTTGAAACCCATATTCTTTTCCATCTTCATAGGATTCTGAAGTCTTCACTATTGTCTTAGCTGGAGTTTCTATTGCTGTGATGAAACTCCATGACCAAAAAGCAAGTGGAGGAGGAAAGGGTTTATTTGGCTTTTCCTTCCACAACACTGTTCATCATCAAAGAAAGTCAGGACAGGAACTCAAACAGGACAGGAAGCTGGAGGCAGGAGCTGATGCAGAGGCCACGGAGGGGTGCTGCTTACTGGCTTGCTCCCCATGACTTCCTCAGCCTGTTTTCTTATAGAACCTAGGACTACCAGCCCAGGGATGGCACCACCCACAATGGGCTGGGTCCTCTCCCATCAATCATTAATTAAGAAAATGCCGAGCAGTTTTGCCTACAGCCCAATCTTATGGAGGCATTTTCTTAATCAAGGTTCCCTCCTCTCAGAAGACGTTTGTGTCAAGTTGACATAAAACTATGCAGCACAACCATCCAGATCACAATGTCTCCCTGATATGGTGATCTATGAAGAGATGGAAGGAAAATGCTATAATATCTTGGTGTGATGATGAGTGGATGTACTATTATTATTCTTATTTGACATAAAGGGTACTGCATTTATCCATAGCACAGCAGAACGCAGCCCACTTGCTAAGCACTTTGCAGGGGCTGTTGATGACAGATTGTCTGGCATTCTGACACTGACCAATCAATAGAGCTAGAAGGTGCCTCAGGCCAAGGGCAATTGAATCCCAACCTTTTATGGCATTAAATAAAGCAATATTTATTTTGCTTTTGGTGCAAATATACTTAATCCAATACAACTCATTGGTAATGCTGAAAAACTGCTGTGTTTGGGGGACAATTACATGCATGTCCCATACATCTCCACCTGTCAACATCAAGGCTCCCAGGAGTACGCAGCCTCAAGGTGTTGAGAAAACTGATCTGAGTCACTACATTGCCTTTTTCTCAAGCCTCTAAAAGAAATGCAAAGGAAATCATAAGGAGGGGGAATGAAATCATTGCTCTGCTTCTGGCTGTCATCATTGCAGCAAGGAGGAGGCACAGCGCCCTTCCCAAGATGGAATTGTTTTATTTGCTACTTGCATAACATTCTCTGGAACCAGCATCTTTCTGACACTGAACAAAGAAGGAAGTGAGCAGGACAGGAAGAGACAACGGAGTGGCTCAGCGTTGCTAAACAGACCACATAGTCTCACAGACAAACAGTGGGACATCAAAGCCAGGCTGTGGGCCATTGTGGCATCAACAAGATCTGGTTTGAATCCAACTGTATATCCTAGTCATTGTGTGACCTTCTTAAGTTCACACCCTTCTTGGATTTTCCTTCCTTGCTTAAAAGCAAGGATAAGTAATTCTTACCTTAATTGATTTCTTTGGGTGTGTTCACTTTTTAATAGATAAGTGTATTTTTCAAGCTATGGTCAATTTATCACTTCATAAGAAAGATCTAGTGTGTGTTGTTAGGTGATTTTGCCAGGGTGCAAGCGTTCTAGGGTATACTTGTGCAAGCAAAGACAGCAGTGAGGTCCGTCGCTGACTGAGTGCTGTTGTATTGCTCATGGCTCCATGTAAGTAATTTCCTAGGCCTGTTTGTAGACCTGCAGAGCACTGGTTCATCCACTTATAAGTCTTTTCATTCACTCAATACATATATTGAAACTTCTTGGCACTTAGATTGGGGAGTGATGTCTTTCCAAGAACTTAGACATTATCCCTGTCCTCATACAGTTCACAGTTTAGAAGAAGAAAGAAAAAAGAAACTCAATAGTGCTTCAAACTCAGCAGAAAAAAAAATGTAGTATGCAGTCACCGGACTTTCATATATTTTCATTTCTAGGATTGATCTAATGACAGGTATTTTATCCCACTGGTACCATGAACAGCCCCTATGTCAGAACATAGTTCTTAATTCTGAACTCATGAAGAAAATTAATGTTAGAAATAACAAGAATAGAAGAGCACCAAAGAAACCCTGGATTTTTATCCTGGGACTCTAAACTGGCAACTGGAGGAGTGAGAGGTCATCTTCTCCATCATTCTATCTTCAGACACTGGTTTCTTAGACAAAAAAAGGGACTACACAACCGATCTTGGCTGCCAAGCACTATGACCAGCAATGGACACAGCGGAATGTACCAGGAGCCAGTTAGAAATGTGCATACTTCCTAGCTCTGCACGGCCATGCTCTCTGCCTAGATTACTCTCTTGTGCTCTGACTCCTATTTTTAAGTTCCACAAAAGTCTCTAATCTTGAGAAATGCATATAACTAATGTTAAGATAGTGGTAACCAGCTACAAGCTTTTTAAAAATTGTGCCAGCAAGCAAGATGGCTCACAGCATAAAGGTGCTTGATGTACCAGCCTGAAAACTTAAGTTCAGTCCCCAGAACACATATAAAGGTGGAAAAAGAAAACTAACTCCACAAAATTGTCCTCTGATCTCCACATTCATGCTTTAACACACATATATCATATATATCACACACACATACATCACATACAAATCATTCACACACAGCACAGATACAGCACACACACAAACACACATATATCACACACATACATCACATATACATACATCACACACACACCACACACACATACATCACATACACAAACACACACATATACATCAGATACAACATACATCATATATACATCATACACGTACACATATAAACAAATGTAAATTTAAAAAGAAGCTTCTATTAAAACAAACAAAAGAAAAGGAACAGATGATGCCAACCTGTTTTCACAATAGAAATCTGGAAATAGTTACTTCCTTCAAGGTCCTTGACTCTGGGACTAAATGTAAGTTATTATCACTTTAGAATTGTGTTATGAAAGAAACTTCCATGAGTGAAGCACAACTTGCTTAGTTTACAAAAAAACACAGAACTCAGAGGAGGTGACTTTCCCAAGATGACAGAGACAGCAGAGGTAGGTCTGGTACCCCTGTGTCATAGCCAGGTTTCATGCATCTTTACCAAGATGTTTTGCTCTGGAAACATGCAACTATTAGGAGACTGATTACCACTCAAAATTCTTCCAAAGTCAGCTCAAAAAGTACCCATTCATGTTGAGCTCCCTGAAGAGGGTCACTGGTGCCACAGGGGTCACATGCTCTGGCTTCTAAAGCACTCTAGAGTCCTTGAGGACTGAAGCCCCCTTTGAGTCACAATCACTCTATCATCATTATGAGGGTGGGTCAGGGCATGGATCTGTCAAGATCTCCCAACTCTAGTGCTCCTCTTCCAGGTTTCCTTTTGAAAGATTTGTTTGTTTGTGAATATATCTGTGAGCATGTATGCCGTGTGTGTGTGTGTGTGTGTGTGTGTGTGTGTGTGTGTTCATGGACATCAGAAGAGAGTATTGGATTCTCTGCAGCTATCTCTCTAGCTCCTTTATTCAGTTTTGAGCCTGACTTTTTTGAATCAAAGAGACACTCTGGAAGCAGCATGACTAAAAAGGAAAACCACAAGTCCAGGACCAGGATTCCAGTCCAGTCTGGTCCCTATAGAGTATTGTTGTGTGACTTCAGTGGAATAATTTGGCTTCTGTGGCCCTTAGTTCTCTTACTTGAGAAACAGAACCAGCCTACATTGGCTGGATTGATAAGTGGTATATCATACAAGATTGGAAATGTCCATTCAAGAATTGTTTCTTCAGTGTTTACCACAATGCAGGGGCACTTTGTTAGGCACAAAAGTACTAGCGATTTATGATCCAATAGGATAGAGTCAACAGTGACTATGTTTTGTGATGTTGTCACTCTTGTGGGGAAGCAATACTGTTGCAGGAGCAAAGGAAAAGCAGCTAGCCCATATTTATATGGAGTGTAATCTCTTCCACAGATCCTGAAGGAGGTAACACTGAAGTTCAGATCATTTCAATGGCGCTACAATTATCACCATGGCCACTGTTGTTACTGGCCATCATTTATTCTAGTTAGTTGTGTTCTGAGGGTTCTACTGGGGCATTTACACACTTTAGTTTATATACACGACCCAGAAGGTCAGGGTTGTTATCCTCATTATACCTATGGTAAAACAGAAGCCCAAAAGGGTATTTAAAAAAGAGATTTTTAAAAGGTCATAGCTGATAAGGCAGACAGCCAAAACTTAGACCCCGTTATGAGTCCCAAAGCCCCCTGTCTCCACCATATAGCCTCATTGTTCTGGGTAGCTCCTGGGCTGGGACTAAGACTGATGTGAAAAATCACTGAGAGAATATCCTAACAGAGCCAACTGAAAATGAGATAGAGTAGGGGGTTGTGGGTTCCAGGTCACAGAGGTATCATCGAGCAAGTTGGTGGCCTTGGTATGACACTGTTGAGAACAGAGACGAGGCACACAACTAAACAGCATTGAAGATCAATGGGTTACAGTTAAATGCTGTTACTAAGGGTGTGCTCCTTTCCAAATTGTTAGGTGTTCAGTAAGGGCTGAGAGAGCTTGGTGCACAGAGCACTCAGGTGGTCCCTCTGCTTGGTGACTAGACACTAGGGAGTGGATAATACAGGATCTTCCTAGAATTTCCAGTAATGCCCAAAGGGTCAGATGGTTAGGGAAATATTCAGCCAAAGTAATAAGGACCATATCCAACTCCTTAAGCAGAAAATAAATTTATAGGGAAGGGCTTAGAATGTCAAAAAGAAACTGTAATTCAGCTTGGAAAACAAAGAATTAACAGAATTATCTGAAGGGTAATGTCTTTGTCCATTTTCTGTTGTTATAACAGCATACCAAAGGTTGGATGATTTACTATGAATCACATTTGTTTGGCTCACAGCTCTGGGGGTGAAAACCTGGGGAAACAACAGCAATGCTAGCTTGGGTTACCTTTCCTTATAAAACCACTAATGTGAGTCCAGGACAGCCAAAGATACACAGAGAAACCCTGTCTCAAAAAAAAAAAAATCAAACAAACAAATAAAAAAATCCACTAATGTTACCTTGCTGTTCCAGTTCTTGAAGTCTTCTAATCATAATTACCTTCCAAAAGCCCAACCTTCAAATATCAAGGGGATTAACATTCCAATACTTTAAACTTTGGGGGAAGTTAAAAGCATCACTAGGAAGGATTGAGATGCCCTTGTTCTGCTGCACATGGCATTTCCCACTTTGTATCACCCAACTCCAATTCCTGGACACAAGTGACTATTGTCAGAGTCTAGGTTCCCTGCTGCTGCTGCTGCTGCTGCTGCTGCTGCCACCCAGGCTTCGGACCGCCAACAAGAAGGACTGGCAAGGCTGGAAAGATGGCTCACTAGTTGAGATCAATGGCTGTTCTTCCACAGGATTGGAGTTCAATTCCCAGAACACACACAATGGCTTGCAACTATTTGTAACTCTAGTTTCAGGGAACTGGACAGCCTCTCTGGCTTTCATGGGTACAAGGTGTGCAAGTGCACAGACAGACATGCAGGCAAAACACTCATACGTGTAAAGCAATAGTACATTAAAAGGGGGCAGGGGATGGATTTATCCAGTTTATCCAGTGGGAGACAATGCACCATCATCTTGTTAGCTTGTAATATGGATGAGCAAGTTTACCCCACATCATCCCTCACCTAATAACAAGGTTAGATGCCGGACATTTCCTCAAAAAATATGAACAAATGCCTGCTACTTAAGAGGGAGTATAGTATAGATTTGAACTTATATCTTCTTGATTCTTAGACTGTAGGATGAGATAAAATGTCTTCTCTGACCAGGCTGCCCACTTCAACCTCCTATGGACTGTCCATCTCACTCATAATAACATATTAAAGAATAGCAAAATATAATAATAATAAAAACAGCACAAGTTTGAGGTACCATTATGTACCAGAACCTAGGTCTGTTATATGTTTTTCCTCACTTAATTCCCACAATATTGTTCTGAGTCACAATTGGATATAAATAAGCACATCGTCTTTTTCCTGTTAGTTTCTAAATTCTTGGGAGCAGAGACATCTGCTATCAACCGTGGTACCAGGGAACTTTGTTTGTTCATAAGGTTCTCAATAGGACTGTGATGAATTGCTGTATTTAACATGGCTCATCCCTGCTCACTAAGTCAGTCTCCCTTCCTTAGTTTACTTATTCACGAGAGCCTATTTTCATCTGGTTATTCCTTAGGTAAGCACGAGTCTTTTTAGAAAGCTGGACAATCTTGGGTTTGAAGCCATTCATCAAAGGATTGAGTCTTTTGTCTGTCTTTGTTTTCAAGAATAGTAATACTTCAGATGAACATAGTAAGAATTGCATGTATACACTGATAGATCAAGTCTGAATAGATACTTTCTTTTGAGAAAACAATATAATCAAAGAAGAATAAGGAGAGAAAAGTATGGGGATAGGTATTCCAAACAAATAGAAGTAGAAAGTAAACAGGACTACTGACATATGCTAATATCCAACAAAGTAGAATTCAAACTTAAAAGACATAAAGAAGGTCATTCTGTAACAGTGAACAGAAAAATTTATCAGGAGGATGTAGCAATTCTAAACACACACACACACCAAACATTGAATCACTCAATTTCATAAAACAAACACTATGGATATAAAGTTACAGGCTGAACTTAACATAACAATGTTGTATTATTGCAGTAGCTTACTCTTCTGGACAAACTGGTCAGCCAGACAAAGTAGAAATCAACAAAGAAATGTCAAAACACACATTCTTCTCAGCAGCTCAAGTTGATTTCTCTAAAAGAGATCACATTTTAGGACAAAAAGCAAATCTTAATGGAGACACAAACACTGGAAGAATTTCTTGCATTCTGTTTGATCACAGTGGGCCATAATTAGAAATTTGTGACAGTTTACCTCACTATATCAAGAGAGAGAATTAAAAAATTCCTAGAATTTGCCGGGTGTGGTGGCACATGCCTTTAATCCCAGCACTTGGGAGGCAGAGGCAGGCGGATCTCTGTGAGTTCAAGGCCAGCCTGGTCTACAAAGTGAGTCCAGGACAGCCAGGGCTGCACAGAGAAACCCTGTCTCAAAAAACCAAAAAAAATGAAAATTAAAACATAACATATGACAATTATGAACAGATTGGAAGCAGTTCTAAGAAGGAGGTTTATAGTTATTAGTGTACACATTGAAAAACACCAGAGAAATCTCAAGTAGATAATCTGATGATGCTCCTCATGGTCTTAGAGAAAGAAGAACAAGCCAACCACTGAATCCATAGATGGAAAAAAATAAAACACCAAGGCAGAAGTTAATGAGATAGAAAGAAAAATGTATTACAATGAATCATCAAAACAAAGAGCTGATTCTTTTGCAAAGATAAACAGGATGATAAACCTTTAGCCAAACTAGCTAAAAGACAGAGAAGACCCAAATGAATCGGGTGATGGGTGAATGAAGACACAGTTGTAGCTTCCGTGGTCATCCAGAGGATAATCAGCTCACACCTGAAAATCTCATGTTCCAATAATATGAGAAATCTAAGAAATGAATAAACTTCTAGATACTTATGAACTACCAAAATTAAGTTTAAAAGGTCTAAACAACCAAAATATGTCTGTGAGCAAGGGAATACAAATAATAATGAGAATCTCCCAACTAAAAATGCCCAACCTCGTGTGGGTTCACTACTGTATTTTATGTTTATTAAATGACTTTTTTTTTAAATAGCATGACTATTCCCATTATAATCACACTACCACAAAAGATCCTCACAAGATCAGGCCTTTGACACTTTATGACAAAAGAGGAATTTTGATTTTCTGCTTTCCATATTAAGGACCATCTTCCATTCTTTTTTTTTTTGTTTTGTTTTTTCGAGACAGGGTTTCTCTGTGTAGCTCTGGCTGTCCTGGACTCGCTTTGTAGACCAGGCTGGCCTCGAACTCACAGAGATCCGCCTGCCTCTGCCTCCCGAGTGCTGGGATTAAAGGCGTGCGCCACCACCGCCCGGCCCCATCTTCCATTCTTAAGAGTGATTTTATTGGGGGTTGAAGAGATGGCTCAGCAGTTAAGAACACTGGCTGCCCTTCCAGAGGATCCTCATTCAATTCCCAGTGCCCACATGAAAGTTCAAAACTGTCTGCAATTCCAGTTTGAGGGAATGTGGCATTGTCACATAGACATACATGCAGGAAAAACACCAATGCACTAAAAATAAATGAATTATTTTTAATTGATTTTATTGTTAGTCAATAGAGAATAATACCTGACCTCCCTCATAGAATTGCTGTTAGGATTAATTTAGATAAAACATTAGTACTTAGTAAAATAGCTAACTATCAGAACATGAGTTGCTATCACATTACCCCTTGGTTATAGTTATATTGTAAATAGCTTTAGGGTTTTCTTTTTCTTGCTTCATAATCAGAGAGGCCAACATCAACACTTGGTTGATCTAAAAGCAAGAAGAAACAAAATATAATGAAAATTCTTGCCAGGCATTCAATGCCCTTCCCATTTCACCCTACCTCCCTCTATGGTCCCCTGTCAGTACCACCTTACCAAATGCTGTATTATCCAAAGCAAACTATCCTCAGTTCCCTCAAATCCTAAGTGGTTTCACACTCTCTTTTTGGCTTATGCCTTTCCTTCTGCCCTCAACATTAAGAAAAATTCTACTCCTTCAACAAAGTCCAACTCACATGGCTTCCTCTTATTGAGGTCTTTCTCCAAGTGTGAGTCTAGCAAAACATTAGTTATACTCCTTCTGTTCTTATTTTGAATGATAGAAAGGCTCTTGGCCCTCATACAACCTCTCAACTGAGATGAGGGACTGTTATATAAGGACACCCCACCCCAGAGAAATGGGATGGAAGGGTTAGGAGGTAAAGAAAAAAAAATGAAATGTGATGTTTCGGCCTTTTACTACTAACTGTCATGAACTGTTTAGGATAATTAAGAAATGCAAACTTATGGTTATGCAAGCCAGTCATTCTGTTAGGTACTATGACAGCCTATTATAGTTACTTGCTAAGCTAATCAGAAATAAACCTGCTAAGAGACAAGCAACATCTGCTTACCCTAATATAAGAGATAGATAGGGCCTCTTCAAAAACCTCAAGAGATCTGCAGAATATGGCATTCAAAGATGTTTTCGTAACTTTAGATTTTTTTACATCAAGACATATCAACTCCTGACAGCACCCCCTATTCTCCTCCAAATAGAAGATGAGCATCGAAGAATCTCCAGTGGGAGATGATTGAATTAGTTGCAAGCCTATCTCTTGGTAGGAAAAGCCCCTTGCTCCAACTGTAGACAGAATGCTGTCCAAAAAGGACAAAACCTGGAAGCAGGTAAGTCGACAGCCTAGCTCTGCCAAGACAGGGTAGGTAAGTCCTTCATAACCCCTGCTCTACAATCAATGTCTGTCAGAGAAACCGGGCCAAACGACTGAAGAGCGATGCTGTAATGTATGGAGAGAAAGTGGGAACTGTCCAGGCAGCCACTGGTATGTCATCTCTTAGTGTGGGAAGCTGCAGACCCTGTACTTCCTATAAAATCAGATATATCTATCCCTCTCAGGTCTCTGAGGTGATTGAAGAACAGATAGATAAAGTCTCATAATTAAATTTTGAGTTGTTTAGGAGTCAAGAGAGTGTTATACATCTAAGAAGATACTTTTAAAATTGTGTTGCAATTAGTATGAATGTTGAGTCAGATATAGAACTTTAAACTCATGGAGATGTTCAGATAGTAGAATGTTAAAGTCAGGTACCAAATACATATGGACTGGACATTGGGAATGTACGTTAAGCCATATAACCCTCATAACTGTGGCCTAATTACCTCTGTTGTACTGTATTGTATTTATTACTATAAGAGAAAGAGCCATTTGTTAGACTGAAAGGGGAAACTGTAGGGGGGAATAAAATATACTTTAAACAAAAAAAAAGGAAGAGGATGGGGGGTTGAGGGAGAGGAGGGTGGGACTGGAGGGGGAATAGGGAGGTGACTGCGATTGAGATGTAACTTGAAGAAATAAAAAAATAAGGGAAAAAAAAGAATGAAAAAAAAGAAATTATTGTTTTTCTCCCTTCCCATAGTCTTCTCAAGTATCTTAAAGGGGAGGAAGGTCTCCAATGGAGTTCTTATTTTTCCAATTAGGGTGATAGGTGTGATTGTATATTTTATAAGCAGAGAGAGGGTAAAATTGTACTGCTTATGGAAAATAGAGAGGAAACATAGGTTGGCAAAGCATGTGACACTAAAGGGGCAGAAGGCTAGGGAAGGAAAAGGATGGACATTCTAGGGCAAAGAGAGGTTATGGGGTATGGATAACTTCAATTTGAACATGGATAAAAATCTGTTAAGATGAAATTTTTATTTTCTAAGCAATGGGCAGCCACAGGCAACTCTTATAAGAAAGCAAGGTAGTCAGATCTGTGGAGGAGACTCATTCTGGAGCCAAGAAAATGGACTGGACAATGACAGAGATTATTTGAAGTGTGAGAAAATACAAGGGTTTGGGAAGTTGTTCTGTAGCCTGGTCTGTCCCAGAGAGGGTGTATGCTGTATGAAGGCACAAGGAGTGCCTAGAGAAAGTGCCCCTACTCAAGTTCAAACAGAGCTTTGAGCAAATATGGAGGACTAAGAGAAGAGAGAGGTAGGGAACCAAGGTCAAGGTCATAATTATACTTGTCCCAGTGGCACAATTAAGCGAGGATCTAGAGAAGGCAGTGTAGGTAGGCATCATTTCCTGGGTGACACTGTAGCAAAGACTGGAATAAGCAAAGAGTGAGTCACTGTGGTTTCTAGAGAAGAAGCAGCTGGGTATAGGGACACCCTGGCACTGTTCTTGAGGAAGGAAATGCCCGCAATGTTGGAAGAACATGAGATGGACAGTAGCTGGTACAAAGCGAGCAAGAGGGCTGGTGGAAGCAGCTGAGTCCAAAAAAAGCTAATGCAATAGATGGTGTGTGGCCTCATAGCCTATTTTAAAGACCTGGGACGTTATACCTAAGGGGACAGGGAGCCATTGAAGCAGAACAGAGATATGACTCATTTAATAAGATCTGTCCATTGTGTGAAAGATTGGAGTGGAAGGATGCAAGAATAGAAACAAGAAGACCACCAAGCGCAGGTGGTATCAATAGACGTGATAAAAAGAAATAATGCTGGCACATTCTGGAGACAATAGATTAGCAATGAAACACAAAGAAATAATGAGGACACCCAGGGATGCCAGTTGTTCCAGTCTGAACATTTTTTTTCAGTTGCACTGTTCAGTGTTTCTGTGTTCATAAGTATTGAAGTGGAACTGCACCACAGGGGTATTTTTCAACCTCTCTGTAATTCAGCATCTTCTTCTATAAGTTTAGAATCATAATAATAATTACCTCAAAATACTGATAGTAATAAATTAGTAAATCCTAGTAAATTGCTTACAAATCTCTCTGGGGGGAAATAAGTGACAGGTAAGTGACTTTTCCTCTCTTAACTGTTTTGGGTATGTGGGAAGCTCAGCCTGTCCCATCTGAACTGATTCTTAGTTTGGACTTTGTCTAGGTGCTCCCTAATGGGGTTTGACCTGAACCGTCACTGGCTGGATCCCTCTCCCTGGGCCCATCCCACCCTTCATGGAGTGAAACAACTCATCATCAAGATGTACAATGACCCAGTGAGTAGCAGGATGTCCTCAGCAGCTGCTGGCTAAAGGGCATTTCTGGGAAGGGAAGGGTATATGGGGAAGTCTTCAGGAAGCTTTAAATTAGGGTTACATGAGCAAAGTCAGGAAGATGCTAAGCATGAATGTGTCTGAATTTTACAGGCCCAGTGCTTTCTCCCAGTCCTTTCTTTTCCCCACCATTCATAAATACCAGTTTGGTTGTGGTAGAAACATGCAGTGATGGAAATACATTGGAGCACATCCTTATTTTTCAAGGGTCCTGGATGATGAATCAAAGAAATGCAGCTTGAATTAATATGAGACAGAGAATGTGAATGGAATACCAGTGGCATATAATATAACGGATGAGTGTAGACTGACCTACTCCACACATAGTAAACATGGCTGCCATGTGTCCCATCTGGTGAGTTCCACTTATACCTTGACTTGCTCTCATTTTCCAGTCCTAAAAAGACTGTTGCTGGCCTAGTTTGGAAGACACTTGCACCTCTGGGCAAAGGGGTGGCCAAAAAAGCTGAAGTATATACACATGGCAGCGTGTTGGAGCTCATATGGTGGGAGTTGGGGTTCTGGGTCTGAAGAAGAGGGCTTACTGTTCTAGAAGAAAGAAGGGAACCACACAAACAAATTGACACTGTATTTTCTCAGATGTGAAAGTTGTTGCCAGAGAAAATCAGAGAAGATTGTGGGTATTTGTAGTGTGAGGACAGAGACAGAGGAGAGTCATTGCTTCTGAAGAGCTATCAGCTAGAGGGCATAGCAGACCTTGGTGTGGTGGCATCCGGAGTGACGGCATGCATTGGGCAGAGGGAAACAGAACTTTGGAGTTTTTTGTTGTTGTTGTTGTTGTTTTGTTTTGTTTTTTTAATAGTTTTTATTATTTTTTTTCTTTTTTATGTTTATTTATTACTTTAGGTTACATCTCCAT
>CAJQZJ010005020.1:10828452-10845359 GCA_907164525.1 Lophiomys imhausi
TTTTTTTCTTTTTTATGTTTATTTATTACTTTAGGTTACATCTCCATCACAGTGTCCTCTTTCAGCCCTCCTAGTCCCACCCTCCCACCCTCTACCCCCTATCCCTTCCATCCCAGTCCTCCAGAGTGGAGTGTCCCTAATATCAGTCCCTCGCCCCAGTTCAGTATTCATATGAGGGCCAAGAGCTTCCTCATACACTGGGGACCTACAATGCAGCACCACTAGGGCAAAGTGTCTCATTGACAGATAACAAAGTCTATGTTCTGGGAAACAGAACTTCATAATAAGTCACAGCTGCCTCAGGAGAGAGTATGTAACCTTACTGAAAGTACTCAATGGGAAGCAAAAACTGCTCTATAAAAAATGGTGCATAGGGGAGACACAATTGTTTGGATGACATTCCAGTAAAGTGGCACCCAAGTCCTTCCCAACCACAGTGGTTGTGATTTTGATGTCCCCTTAAGTGCATATCAAGTGACAGATGGAGCTGAGGCAAATTTCCAGAGTTGAGGTACTTCAGAAATGCACCCTATTCTGCTTACTCTGCTGAACGTGCCAATAAAAATGCATCTAATTAAAGAGTGACATGAATCTGAGCTTAAAGACAAATGCACACATTAGAGCAAAAATCAGTGCAAAATTCGGTCCTCAAGTGCAATATTTTTACCCTGATTTTAAAACTATCATTTTCTTAAAAAAAATCACTTTACTCTCTCTGTGTGTGTGTACATGTACATTTGCCACAGCATGCATGTTGTGATCAGAGGACAATTTATGTGAGTCAATTCTCTCCTTCCACCATTTGGGTGCTGGATAATCCAATTCAGGTTATGAGGCTTGAAGGCAAGTGACTTTACCCAGTGAGCCATCTCCCTGGCCCAGAAGCCACAGTTTTCCTGATTGTGGATGTGGATTCTTCTTTCCTGGGTTCTTTGCTGGACCACTTTCTGTGTCAAGGCTCACATCACAGCACCACAGCTTTAATATTCGACTTCCTTCTCCAGCTCATCCTTGTCACAGTTGGAAGCCAGCTGTGTGCGTCCAACCCTTATTCCTCTGAATTCTCCAGGCTGTCCTGTATCTGTACCTTTCAGAGAAGAGGGCTGCACTGTGTTTTCTCAGGAAGCACCTCTAGCTATGCAGTTCTCCCTCTGCCCCCAGGCTTCTGTACTGGTTCTTGTCTTCCCATTAGTTTCTTGCCTTCTCCTGCTGCTGCCTCTTTCTCAAGAACAGTCAGTCAGTTAGCTTTCCCTATCTGGCTAGTAAAAGATACTCAGCAGCTGCTTGTTGAATTGGTTTGAGTTGAATATGGCACACTCTATTGTGCCAAATATTGTTCATAGGCACAAAACTGTCATCCATAGAAAGGATGGCAAATAAGGCTTAAGATTGGATTCTGGGTCATTAGATGCAACAGAGTGAGATTGCTGAACAAAGAGGTATTCTAGATGATTCCACAGAGAAGAGCTGGTGGGAGGAAGTGGAAGAGAGAAGGACTGTTTTAGTCAGTGTTCTATTGCTGTGAAGCGACACCAGGACCACAGCAATTCTTACAAAAGAAGGCATTTAATTGGGGCTGGCTTACAGTTTCAGAGGGTGGGAAGCATGCAGTGTGCAGGCAGACATGGTGCTGGAGAAGGAGCTGAGAGTTCTACAATTGCATACGCAGGCAGCAGGAAGAGAGAGCCACTGGGGCTGGCTTAGGCTTCTGAAACCCCAAAGCCCACCCCCAGTGACACACTTCCTCCAACAAGGCCACACCCACTCCAGCAAGCCCACAGCTCCTAATAGTGCCACTCCCTAAGCATTCAAATATATGAACCTATGGGGGCTATTCTCATTCAAACCACCACAGGGACCCAAGGGACCTCAGATTACTAAAAAGGAAGAGACTCGAGCCTGCCATAGCCATCATCAATTAGAAGCCATCGATTTGCTGACAAATGGCTGGATGTTTGTTTGTGTTCCAAAACATAGCTCAGGCAAAACTGGACTGTAGAGATATTAGGACAGTGCTAATGGCACATACTGACTCATCATTAGCTGTTTAGCTGTCAGTAAGGATACTTGGTTGCTAAGACAACAGTAATAGGCTACCTTCCTCCCAGAGGGCCACACCTTTCTGCCCCAAACAGGGCATTAATAAAGAGTCAAGCTGACTCCAAACAGGATCCCTGATACTGCACTGATCTCTGTTTCCTTCATCTTCACTACTCTACTTTTTTTTTTTTGTGGGGTGAACTGCTTACTATGGCATGCATATATTCTCTCAAAGCTTCCATGAACCTGGAATGTAAGAACAGCTTGGCTATTCTGTGCTCAGGGGCTCAGGAGGTGACAACACGGGTATCCATTTGGGCTGTGAGCACATCTGAGGCTTGGTCTCCAATCCTGTTCTTTTCTTCCTCTTCCCACAAACATTTATATACCACATTTCTGTATACCAGGGATTGTAGTTCTGATAGTGATGAAACTCTAAATTTTGCAATGCAGTAGAGAAATAGACATTAAACAAGTAAATGCTGGGAAATACATATTTCAAACATGTCAGTTCCTTAGTAACAACAAAAAAAATCACTAAGTGGGGCAAAAGTGGAATGGTCCTAAGCCTTGGCCTTGTTGGGGCAATTCCAGGTCATACTTGTTGTCCTAGAGTGTTTTTAAGAGTTACCCTTTGTGCTCTTAAAAACATCCTGATTTGGATGATAAATTATACATTCCCTCTTTTTAAAAGCCTAATGAAGGTACCTTACTTAGTACAGTACTGATGTGTGCCAGTTTCAGGTTCACAGTTTGAATGAGAAATATAGTCAGTCACCTTTGTGCTCAGCTGTAAACATTTCAGAGCTCAGAGATGTATGCCCTAATATCATGAAATGTATTTCTGCTCCTACCTTCAGTGTCCTATATATGAATAAATACATATAACCACTTGGTGCCAAGACAATGGACTATATGAACTGTTAGGAAAGCTCCTATTATCTTCTTCCTTTCTCCTCTCCTTTCTTCTCCTCCCTTCTCCTTTCCTCCCTTCCTTCCCCTTCCCCCTCCCTCCTTCCCTCCCTTTCTCTCCCCCCCTTTTCTTCCTTCCTTTATTGGAAGTCTTGCTATGTAGTCTAGGCTAGCCCCAAACTTAAAATCCTCCTGCCCCAACCTGAGAGCTGAGATCCATAGGTATGTACACTCTATCCAGCCAGATGTGGTTCTAATCCACCCTGACCTTATTGGTGACCTCTACAGTGAGAATCAGCAGAACCATCTGAGATCCAAGTATCCTTCCTACTCCATTGCTGTGTAGATACTCATTATTTTCTTGGCATTCCTGCTGGAGCAAATGCCCCATTGCAGCCCCATGGAGACAGCCTTCACATACAGGCATATAGGCAGTTATCCTATGTATATTTCATGGAGGGAGATGGAGGGTGTAAGAGCCCAGCCTAGGAGGCAACACTGGGTTGATACAAGAAAGGTACCCAAGGAAGGGAGAGCTTTCTAGGCAGAAAATGCCAGAGTCTGCATCTGCCTGGACTAGGTGGCAACTCCTGACACTGAACTGGAGGTAGACATAAGAACAAAAAAACAAACAGCTATATGATTCAGGGAACAACGTGGGATTTATTTTCATGGGGGTTTAAACAGGGGAGTGACAGAATCCCCCTGTTTTAGAAGAACCCCTCTGATGAGGAGGGTGTTTTTTAAGGGGTTGGAAGAATGACTGGTTAACCTGATGATGATAGGCTGAGGAAAGAGAGGAAGGATAAATGAGAGATATTGGGGAGGGAAATATGAAGGACTGCTGATTGTAGTCAAAGAGAGAGAAAGTATGCTCATGGTTTGGTTTGGGCCACACTGTGGATATGCTAGCTTTCCTGAGAATTCCAGGAAAATTAGCGTGCATAGGAGAGGTAACAGGTGACACAGGACTTTAGATGTGCTCTTTTTGAAGTTAAGTAGGAATAAAATGCACAATCTGCACCTTATATCCCTGGAAGGAGTCATTCCACATCCTCAGTGGACAATGACAGCCTAGTGTTAGTAGTGGCATTTGCTTCAAAGGCAGCTTTCCTAGCCCCAGGCTCACTAAACCCTTCTCCCAAATGAAGATGCTCAGTATTAAATTATGCTCTTGAGAAAGGTGTTTTTAACCCAGAGGACTACCATTTGGGCTGAAATACAATGTGTTTCATGTCCATCCTCGATAGTTCCCTCTCCACAGGGTGACTCTTGTTTACCGACTTTGATCCATTCTTCCCTGAGGGCAGAATCTGGCTAATTTCTCAAAGTCCCTGGTGTTCAGCAGAGTTCTGACTGTGAATAAGCAGGTGCTCAGCACAAAGTTGAGCAAGTGGCAGAATAAACCTAGGCCCTCTGTTCCTTCTTAGATTTCTCTGAAGAAAAGGAACATTGGTATGCAAACCCTCCTCTACCAAAGCTACCCTCTATCGCCATTACTGTGCACTCTGACTGAGAAGCTGAACTCAGACCTTTTCCTGAGTTCACCTACAACTGGCTGAGATCATCCCAAACCCCAAGGGATAGAAACAGAGATGATATCCACCCAGTGGCTTTCCTAGAATACACAGCTTTGCATCTTCAGTGACTCACTCTATCCTTAGACTCTGTGCCTACTCCATATTACATAACCACCATTGAGGTCCATTTCCTCTGAACACCAAAGATTCTTCTTGGCTCCAGGTTCCTTGTCCCATCAGTCCCCAACTTGTCCTCACCAATGAGTCAACTTGTTCAGGGACATCACTTAAGTATTTTGGTACCTTTACTGGGGTGAAGACCAAAGGAACCAATTTAGGTCTTTCCTTCCCATCCTGATTTTAAGTTTGTGAGCTTTGTCCCCTTCCTGAGTAGTTGGCACTAGAAAGGCCTTTCTCTTTTGGGGAAAAACTCACCCCTGAACCAAGGGAGTTTCACTCCCAAACCAAGGGAGCATACACCATACAGAATGGAGCACACCGAATATGACAACGACTGTATCACATAATTAGCTACATAGCCAGAGCCACTCCCATAAACAGCCTTCCTCTGATATCTGCATCGAGTTATGAGCTTATGATAAGGTGTAGGCTAGGCTGTAGGTGATTATCCTAGGACCATCCACCTGCAGCTCTGCTAACATTTAGCATCTTCCTATGAGGTACACCCTGAGAAGCATTTTTATGTAGTGAGGCTAAATTTTAGAAGGCTTCATTTCGTCTAAAAACACAACACATATTCCTCACCATTAGCAAGACCCTCTGATGGGTGAGTTGCAGCTGAGAGTTTCAGGCCAGAAAGGTTTATAGACCAGAAAAAAACATATCCTTATGACATCATAGACCAAGGCACTAAGGAAGATATGCTATAAGAAACAAACCACAGTAATTTAGAAACCTGAGACTGGAAACTCTTCCAAGTGGGCCTGGAGGTGGGTAGTATCAAGGACAGTTTGAGAAATCTACATTTAGACTGGAGCTTTAAGAGTGGCTAAACTTCATGAGATCTGTGAACTTGGAGAGGAGAGAGATTACAGAAAAGAAGAGCAGGTATTCCAGGAGAGCAGAACAATGGAATGGGGTGGGAGACCTAGCTTTTGGGGCTAGCCTGTAGGATTTATCATACGCCTCTGTGTGAGGGCAGGTCAGGAGCAATTGGAGGAAGCTCCTGTGTGGGTTTGCACATGAGGCCAAAGAACTAAAATAGAAGCATAGAGCATTCTTTAAATAGATTTTTTAATTTAATTAAATATTGTGCCTGTAAAAAAAAGAAAAAGGTTAAAAGTAATGGTATAAAACCCAGCCTATCAGGGATATTCCAGTATAAGCTCTCTCTCAATCTTGAGAAGTAGAACAGTTGATGGAGAGCCTAAAAGCTGGTAAAGAAAGAGAAAAATCAATGAGTAAAATTTCTAGCCACTCAGGTCCTCAGTTAAGAAACTACAGAGTCTTATTTTAAAAATTTAATCCAACTAGGTCTCCCTCCCTTGCTTCAGAACCTTTCAATGACTCCCTATTACCTGCCACATAAAGGCCATCGTCCCCTGACATGCTGTTCAAGTCCATGCCGGCTCTGTTCACTTTCTGTGCCCCCAGGACCTAGCACAGAGCCTGGCACTGCAGAGAATATTCTGTTGAATGATGAATGAACCAATGAATGAAGAATAGATGTTCCAGAAAACTACTGAGATGGGAGTATGCAAAGTGGACCAAAGGAACCCAGGCCCCCAAGGAAGAAGAAAGCCCCCCGTTGCAGCACTGTTGCAATAGTGTGGTTGAAGGACACCCAGATCTGCTCAGGGAGGCCAGGAAGGTGCTGATTTCTCCAGGATCCAGCTGAGGGAAGGGAATGGGTTGCCTTCAGCCCTCTCTTACTTGTCCCGAAGCTACTCCAAACCTAAGGGCTGATTTTTTTCCCGCCCCCAGCAGTTTTTACAACCCAAGGTGATTTTTTTCCTTTCCTGGAAGAGAAAGGCCCCCTCAGCCACTGCTGCCGTTGCTATAACAACTTGGCTGCAGCTCTTTAGACAGATCCATTTCCTTAAATCATTTAAGGAAAATTAGCTGCCATAACAACATGGAACAGCTTTGAAAATAGACCAACACAGGGCTGGGTGGCTCCTCCCCCATTCTGTGCCTCCTGGAGTCTTCCAGATAAGCTGCTCTCTTTCTGTCAAATAAATGAATAAATTATAATACACTGACTTGACAAACAGAGAAGCTGGTGACATGGTCAAATGAGAAACAGAACCATCACCCATTCATAAACTGCCCATTAAGTATGCAAAAATACAGATACAAATACCAAAATGAAGCATCTAGGAAAGTGGATACATTCATAAACATAAAATGGAAAACATTTATGCAAAAATATATATAAGCATAGTAAATAAAAGCAGATATACAGGCAAGTGTAGGGATGTATGTGATTAGACAAAGGATTTCAATGCAAACACAGTGGCAGCCTCTTGTTTCATCACTCGCTTAAAATGGAAAGACATACCCATGGTTCATGTGAACTGTTTCTAGGATGAGAAAGGGGTCTGGGTCAGTAGTCAAGGCCCTGCGATGACATTTCTCCTGGGGCACGTGTGTGTTCATAGATGCCAGGCTGCTAGTGCCTGGTCAGGGAGGTGGGCAAACCTACCTTAGAGACTGGGGGTGCTCCCACTCCTACCCCTACTTGTAGGCCAAGTAAGGAGAACAGAGGGGTGCCATGACATTTTGAGTGAAAGGATTCTTTGCCCCGCATTGCAAATTATATCCTTCTATAGGAAAATGTAGCACCACAGCCTTGATAAAGCATATCCCTGACACGATTGCACCTCACCGGGCCTTTGGACCTTTGGAAGCTGAACAGTGATCTCCACAAGTTTGTTCCAGATCCATGTCTATGACGTTGTTATCCTGGTGTCCCTTGTAGAGAGCTGAAATTCTATGAGGTTTTTATTGTGTAGCTGAACTACTCATTTTTCTTGTAGCTTTCAGACAAGTGACCCTTCCAATCATGGCCTTCAACTTTAACTCCCCAACTAAATACTATAGGGGTCAAAGGATGATCTCCAAGAGATCACTCCAGATACACAGTCAATGTCAGTTTGGACTTATCTGCTGACTATGCTGCACAATCCACTCACCGAGACACAGAATTTCTGCAAGCTGAAAAAGTCCCAGCTGCCACCCAAGATAGACAGCATAATAAATGTCTACAAAAGAGCTTAGCACAGAAGCTTTGCAGCTTCCTATGCTACAGTGTGCCGCTCTGCTAGCAGGAGAGAACACATTCTGGTCTGCCTGCCTCACCAGCAGTACAACACGATCCTGATGTGTTGAACATAGAGCATTTTCGAAAGAGGGATTACTGTCCTGGGCTGGAATGGAAAATCATGTCCAAAATGTGGCAGCCTGCTAGAGGCTTCACAAGGGGACAATTCAGTGTGTCCACAATACCACCATAGGTCACACCTAGATACACTCAGGTATTTTCCCATTCCTTCCAAATGGCCCCAGAAAACAAGTAAATAACCACAGAGGGAAGGCTCAATATGGTAATAAAAACTTGAAATAGATAAAATGTTGTTCAGGGAATCTGAAAGCAGAAGGCCATGATTCATGAAAATTTTATAGTTTTTCCAATGGTTTGAAATAGTTTATGAACATTTGAGGAGTTTGAAAAGAAACTCATTTTTTAAGAGTAACTTCTTTGATCTATGATAAAATATGGGTCTATTATTTGTTTTTAACAAAGTAGATTATGACTTTGGCTCTTTGGCAGAAAACAAGGGGAAAATGACTCTCTTACTTCAGAATAACCCTCCTTTGGAGCTAGTGGCCCTCTGCAACATCTTTCATCCTGAATGGCCCAAGGTACCTCTTATTAACTGACTGGATACATATTACTCAATATCATGGAATACATCAGAATTTCTTGAGGGTTCTCTTTTAGACTGGACACCTTAACTCCTTCCTTATACCTCAATTCTCAGGAAACAGAGAACCTCCTGCCATCTCCTCTGCTTCCTATAAGGTCTAGATACTATGCATGTAAGCTTTGATTAACAGCATACAGAGAATAGAGCCATTATTTTATGCTCTTGGCTAAGTACTTTTTCCCAGTCCTCCCAACTCCAGCTCTCACATTCCACCATAAACTGTAAGACTTGGACTTTGCCTTAATCATTTCTATGTCCCCAACCCTCAGAACAAAGTGAAGGCACTCAATGAGTATTGAGAGAGAGAAGAAGCAGAAAGGCCAGCAGAGAGGAAGACATCTGCTCACTAAAACCTAGATTGTAACAAGAATGGGATTCTAAAGGATGAAGAGGGAGCTAGGATGGTAGCTCAGTAGGTAAAAGCATTTGACACAAACATGAGGACCTGAGTTCAAATCTCCAGAATCCAACTACCAGGAGGAGTTGCATGTGTCTATAGTTCTAAGGCTATTATGACAAGATGGAAGGCAGAGACAGGAGAATGCCTGGAAGCACACACACACACACACACACACACACACACACACACACACACAGAGAGAGAGAGAGAGAGAGAGAGAGAGAGAGAGAGAGAGAGAAATTTTTAAAAATGGATATACCTTTGGTGAGTATTGAGGGAAAAAAATCTTCTACACAAGGCTGGAGAAATGGCTACGTGGTTAAGAGCACTTGGCTGCTCTTCAAAAGAACCCAGGTTGGATTCCCAGCACCCACATGGTGGCTCATGACCATTTGTAACTTCAGTTTCAGGGGATCAAACACCCTCTCCTGGCCTCTGCAGCACCAGGCACACAAATGATACACAGACAAAAAATGCAAGCAAAGCACCCATACACATAATTAATATCTTTAAAAAAAACTTTTGAGCAAGAGACACTCTCTAAACTCTTCAGAACCCACCTTCATAAACAATTTTTCCTAAGATTGTCTATACCTTCCTTACACAGTAAGATCCCACACTTCGTTTTGCTATAAATATTGATAACTCTACTCTTTTTTTTAATCTATTGGTTTATTCCACAAACACTGATAGAGGGTATTCTTTGGGCATGATGCTTTAATCCTATCTCTTCTGGCCCAAGGGAGCCATATTCCCAGCCACATTGCAAATCCCTCCAGCACAGGATTTGCCTTGTTTCTGTTGGCTTAGATGTGGTCAGGTGGTCTGCAGAAATTCTTGAGAAGTCAGTCTCTCCAGTGGGGAGTTGTTTGAGTTCTACATGCTCCCGACAGAGCTGGCTACACCCTAACTCAATGTATACATCATGTTGATCTTTAGTGACAGCTATCTGCCTCCTTTAGACTGTGAGTCTTTTTAATTTCATTCCACATCACCTGACAGAGTCTAACCCTCAATGGTCCAGTGAAGGCTTGGGACAAGAAATCTTGACAAAATCTCCCTGGTCCCACCCACCAATCCCCAGCAAGACAGAGCAGAGACATCCCAGAGGAAACCACAGTATTTTAAACATCCACAGTCCCCATTCACTGTGTTTTGTTTTCATGGACACATTGTCTTCTTTCTTTTCTTTTTCTTTCTCCTGCTGATCCTTTGTTACAAAGAACTCCCACATATGTTTTTTTTTTCTCATGTTTAAAGTCTGGAAATTCTGGGGGAGTGTTGAATACAGCCATGTAGAACCCTATCTTGAATTCATGAGTGCTGAAGTTGTTCCCTTCACTCCCTTTCTGTTACCACTATCTATTCTTTATACCTTGGCTCTCAATTAGACCAAGCTTTGGTCCCCATTCTCCCTATATCATGGCTAAACCATTATGATCTGAAAAGGGGGCTCTGAACATGGTCGGACACCTCAGTCTACCTCCAAGTCAACTCCACATTAGCTAAGGCCATCCATTTTCACCTCTCCCACATCCTTTCCCTTCTGTGCCCTTGTCTCAGCAGGATGAGATCTGTGTACACACCCTGCTACCCTATTAGGCATCATGCTGAGCAGGCCTATAACAGAGTACAGGATACAGTTTTGGACATTTTTGTGTTTAACCTGTGTGGAACTTTTTGGAGAATTATTTTTGCTTGTTGCTGTTGGGAGGCTCCGGAGCCCAGGATGGATTCATGCTGGTACATCAAATAGCATATTGCATTTCAGAAACTGGCCTTAGCCATGGGAAATCAACTAAGCCAGATGCCTAATTACTCCATTATTTACTGTGGTGGAGAGAGCTGAATTCTGATGAAAGGGCCAGACTAATCACGGCTTCCAGCAAAAACAGAACTGTTTAACCTTTTATCAGGAAGTGACCCCTCCCCTCCTGAAGTACCGATGCCATCTCCCCAGCCCCACACCAGTCCCAGATGACTGGCTGTAAGAAGGCTTATTAGCCTGAACACAGCCTGAACCTCTGGCTGATGAGCTTCCAATGTCTCCCATTCCTCAGGCCATTGCAAGTTTCTACGATGTTACTCTATGACTTGTAAAAGGTGTGGATAAAAGAGGAACTTCTTTGTACTCTTCAGAAACTAAAAGGCATTCTTTCACCCATTCAGCAAACATTTCCCAATTATAAGCACTGTACATGCAGCACAAAGGCCAACTGGAGCCACTATCTCCCTACGAGACCTAGATGAGGGCAGTGGTTCTCGAGCTGTTTACGGAAAATCCTCAAGGGATCTGAGGAAACCCCTCATGGGACTCTTCCTTTATAACAGAGCAGCTGAATCATGTGGTTAAGGACTCAAGCTTAGGCCTAGATCTGAACCTCAATTCAACACCCTGTCACTTAGCTCTCCTGGGCAGGTCCCTTAGATGGTTTTGGTTTAGTGTCTTCATTTGTGAGGGCTAGATTAGCAGATTCTTGTGACTCTCTCAAAGCGTGGTGCTGTGCACACATCCTTAAAAGCATGCTAACTGTAAGAGCTGTGACTAAAGGAGTCTTTTGGCAATGAAATCTCCAAACTTCTGGTTCAGAGCAGCAGACCAAGTCAACCTATGATCACCCACATGGTACTATATGGTATGCTGGACAAGGGTTGGGAGTGCCAGTGATAACTAAGCAGGACTGATCCAGACTTAGGGTCATACAAAGCTCCCTGGGGAAATTGAGTTTAAAGAAAAATAGCCTAGTGTAAATAAGGATTTGTAGAAAAATACACGGCAAGGCTTTTGAAGGATGAGTAGGAGTTGGTTAGTCAGCCTGGAGGAGCATCATAGCTGAAGAAAACACCACTGCTAGGCAGGAATACTGGGGTAATTGTAAGTTCAGCTGCTGGCCTGGAGGAATCAGGGGAGGAAGGGCAGGAGGCAAAGCTGGGTTGCAGACAGAGACCTATCAGTGACATAGAACCCGTGAGCTACCTCATTGTGTTTGTACTTGATATCAAAAGTCACAGAGAACTACCAGTCAGTGAGCAAGAGGACATAATTCAAAAGAAAGAGAAAAAAGTTCCTCTGAGTTTCAGAAGCTTGAACTACACTGTTGGGTTGGTAGCTTTGCACCAGTAATTGCAACACTTCAGAAACAAAGAAATAATCTGAAGTGTGAACAAGAATCTATGCAGAAAATAATAAAGAAAAAGGCCATAGGATTATCATTCATAAATAGTGAAAAAAACACTGAGGAAAATATAAATGCCTAACAGTTGGAAATGGATTAAATGAATTACAACACATTCACATAATGGATGTTTATGATGAGATTATAATATTGAGAACTGCACATGCTGTAATTTTAAGTGAAAAAAACAGACTGAGTTGTACATGTATTATGTTACAAAAAACGTAACAGCTAGGTTTAAAACACACACAAATAGAATAGCAAACTAGATGTTAGCAGCAATATGTCTAGGCACCAGGGTGGTCCCCCCTTGCTTCTTAATATTTCTCAATAAGTTTCCATAAGTACATGCTATCTTTTCAACTAGGAAACATTAGGGAAGGAGGAGGGGAACTGCTACATAGCTATCAACCACATTCAGTCATGTGGTTCTCCCTAAGGGAATCAGTCACAATACACATTATATCAGAGAACTGGGCTCACTACTCAGCTTTCTATCTGTCCCTCTAACTAGCTATATCCATCCTTCCATCCATCCATCCATCCATCCATCTACATCCATCCATCCATCCATCCACCTACATCCATCCATCCATCCATCCACATCCATCTGTCCACCCATCCTATTACTGTCTCTTTCTGTTCAAAAACTGTAGCATGTCTCTCTCTCCTGGTCATCACCCTCTGGGAGCATAATGCAGATTCTATCCCCCTCTTTCCCTGGAGCACACCCACATTTCACTCTCTTCCTCCTGTTTTGGCCCCTTCTTGGTCTGCTAAGTCTTTGACATTATAGCATTGTGCTATTGGCCAGGAGAACTGGATAATGACTCTAATTTTCTGTGGGTAAGTAAAGAGCATATACTCTTTAGTTACAACTTGCCTGAAGGCTCTGATTCTGGCTCTACTTGATTCTTTATCTCTCTCCATCTCAGTGGCCTTATCTCTGCAATATGGCAGTGCCATCTCCTCAGGGAATGTTGTAAAGATTAAAAAGTCACTGGGTATGGTGGCAGAGGTTTGTGATCATAGCACTGAGAAAGCAGGGGCAAGTGGATCTAAAACTCAAGTCCAGCCCAGGCAACTGTATAGTTAAATTACTCGTGTTGTTTCTATGGCAAAATACCTGCCAACAGCAACTTTGGCAAGAAAAGAAGGGGCCCACCATGTGAAAGTGCAGTTTACCATGGTGGAGAAGCCATGGTGGCAGAAGCATGAGGCAGCTCATCACATTGCATCTATAGTGATAAAATAAAGAGAGAGAAGGGCTGTGGATGGTTCTTCTCCCTTTGAATTCAGTCCAGGAGCCCAGCCTGTAGAATGGACCACTCACATTTTTGGTAGGTCTAGAAGACCAAACCTAGAACCTTCCTCCTGTCTCCTAGGACATCCTAGATCCTGTCACATTGACAATATTTGTCATCAAAGCTACATAGTGAAATCCTTCCTCAACAACAACAACAAAAGCACCCAACAGCTTATCTACAATGGTGTTTTGTAAGAATGGCCAATAGTAAGCACACAGTAAATGTTAGCTTGTATTCTTATAAAACCAAACCTAGTAATATCCAATAGATAATGTTTAATATTAATTAAGAAGGCCCCTTCAGAACATCAACAACTTACAAGAATCTCAAGGCATAGAATTTTAAAGATAGTGATAACTGTGGTTATTGAAATAGCAGTATTATAGTCTGAAAAGACAGACTAGTGGAGGTACTAGCCTTAACTCAGCCTTGGCCATTCTGACAGTCTTTCTTTTGTAGTTATGGTGTACTCTACTTTGTCCTTCAAGTCATTATCTCTTAAGGGCTTTCTGTATTTGTTCCATTTCCTTCTGTGTGAATTTACAATTAATCCTGCAGAAGGCAAACACATTCTTTCATTACTGGTTTTGCAGTATGTGTGCATGTTGGGGCCACTTATGGTCATCCCTAAGGGCTGGCAAGTGTCAACAACGATCATAAAATGAATATAAACCAGCGGTTTTCATCCTGTGGGCCGTGACCCCTTTTGGAGGTCAAATGAACATTTTGCAGGGGTTGCCTAAGACCATCAGAAAATACAGATGTTTACATTATTATTCATAACAAAATAGCAAAATTACAGTTATCAAGTAACAACAAAAATAATTTTATGGTTGAAGGTCACCACAACATGGGGGGGACTGTATTAAATGTTGCAGCATTAGGAAGGTTGAGAACCACTGCAGCAAATATTATCATCCAGATCCTCTAGGGGTGATTCAGACAGTAGGTACGGCTTGAGACTGGGTTTCCCTTAAAGGCATTTTTAGAAGTGAGCTTGCTAGGATGGTAGAAGAGCAGGGATCAGAAAGGCAGGACTCTAAGCTCATAGGCAATTAGCAACTGAGGCTGCTACAGGGTACAGTGTGCCTAGAGAGAACATCAAGGTCAAAGCTTCCCTTTAAACCCCTCACACCACCTGAGCAGACTCTGTGGTTGGAAGAGTAGACTGAGTCAGACTCCCAGTACAGTGGACAGTTTCCTTCTGTTAAGAGGTCAGCACCAGGCGTGACCTTGAAACATCCTCCAATTGCTGAGTCATGTGTTGTTTTTATTGTTGCTTGATTGCTACATGGTCTTGCTGTGTAGCCCAAGCTGACATAAAACTGTCCTCTTGCCCCTGCTTTCTAAGTATTGGGATGATTACAGATGAATTCTAATGACTACTTAGAATCTCCTTCCAACATGTGGGTTTTAGGGATCAAACTTGGGTTGTCAGCTTTGCCAGCAAGCCTCTTACCCTTTAAGTTATGTTGTCAGTCCTCAAGGTATGCGTGGTGGTGTTGTTTGTTTGCTTGCTTATTTTTTAAACAGAGATCTTTGTTACATGTCTGGACCTTCTGGCATGAGTGAGCAAATATAAATATCTCTTCAGGAACCTCTTCTCTGAAGAGGAAAAAGGAGATAGTGCTGCTCTTTGTTTACTGAGAATCTATAGACTCCCAGACATTGTCTCCTCCAGACTATAAATCACCTACAGGAAATGGGCATTGTTACCATTGCTTCTCAGGTGAGGAGACTGAGGATCTATGAGAATGCCTCGTCCCAGATGTAACCTCTCCCGGTGCTCACCTTCGTCATTCCACAGCTTGTGTCCTTGTTTGATCTATGGTGAACGTATTGGGAAACAAAACCCTGCCACCCCTGCACTCTTTTGCAAATAACCAATTGCCTAATACATTAGTAAAATGTCAGTAGATAATGCTGGATTTGTTGGCTCTCACCTGTAACTTCAGCACTTAGGAGGTGGGGGCAGGAGAATTGGGAGCTTAGGGCCACCGTACATGAGACCCCATCTCAAAAATAACAAAAGCTGGGAAGATGGCTCAGTCATTAAAGTACTTGCCATGGAAACAGGGCCTAAATTATAATCCTCAGCACCCATGTAAAAGCCAGGTGTGCTGGCTGGCTCACCTCTGCAGTTCTTGCACTGGGAAAGTGGATCTCCAAAGCTCCTTGGCCAGACAACTGCATCAATTAGCTTTCAGTTAATGAAAGAGGCTGTGTCAGAAAGAAAGAAAGAAAGAAAGAAAGAAAGAAAGAAAGAAAGAAAGAAAGAAAGAAAGAAAGAAAGAAAGAAAGAAAGAAAGGTGAGGAACAATCTAGGAAGGCACGTGACAATGACCTCTGGTCCGTACATGCACAGCATACAAGTACATATGTACCCTCATGTCACGCGCATATACCCATATGAACATGTGCATGTGCCAAATACAGACACACCTCACCAACAATAAAATACCAAAAAAAAAAAGCAGCTGGAACCTGCAAGGTCACACAGGTGTTCATTGCAGAATTGGAAATGGATCTGAATGGACCAGATTCCAAGGCCCATTACGCCAGTTCAGCCCAGGGTGTGCTTGCTTTCCAGGGACTTGACATTTCTCAAGTGTGTCTTGTTTTATCCTTCAAATATTTGTAAGTAGCTACTCTAGAAATGAGAAATCTATCACTTTCACTTTTTCTTGAGTATGATTGTGTCTTTTGTAAGAGGAAAGGTTCTGGAAGAATCCATGATATTTAAGTTAAATTTATATTTTAAATAGATAACAGGTTTATTCTATAACTTAGCATATCCTGCTTCCCTGCTTCCCCATTATAAAGAACATTTTTTTTAAGTTCTTAATGAACTACATAAAATCACACATGCCCAGCAAGTTAGGGAGTAGAGTTTTATGTGAGGTGGACTAGTACTAATGCAGTCAAGAAGTCTGGGGCTGAGGATGTAGCAGAGTTGGTAGTGTTTGTCTGGCATGTACAGGACACTGGATTCAATCTCTTCCACTGTCAAAACAAGAAGAATGAGGCGGACAGAGGAGGAGGAAAAGGAAGGAGAAGAAGTAGAGAAAGAGAGAGGAGGAGAAGTTGTTGAAGTTCCTGTTGTTTTGACCTTCAGGTAGCTTCTCTTTAAATATAGATTATGGTCATATCCTAAGAATCCACATCTCCTAAACTTGCTTGGTCTGGCTACTTCTGATCTTGAGTTAAGAACTTAATCCTGGCCTTCTAAAGCCTCAGAACTTCCCCACCCTATGTGGAGCCATAAGACCTCAGAGCAGAGATGCTCCAAACTACCCTTTTATATAGAGGATGCTTCTCTTCTCGACAGGGCAGGGGATGGCTCACCCATTGTCACAGGGACTCTGCCCTGGAGCACTAGTGTCTTGACCTTGGAGCATACACATTCTAAGTCTGGAGATAAATCACCAGTAAAAGGGATTATCACAGATATTTTCACTGATTTGTACCATAGATGTGTATTTTTCAGAGCAAAGTCACATTCAAGTAATCATTTGACTCTCTGACATCACTGTGCAGTCAGTGGCTCTCTCTCTTTCTCTCTCTCTCTCTCTCTCTCTCTCTCTCTCTCTCTCTCTCTCTCT
>CAJQZJ010005020.1:10845369-10885527 GCA_907164525.1 Lophiomys imhausi
TCTCTCTCTCTCTCTCTCTCTCTCTCTCTCTCTCTCTCTCTCTCTCTTAGATGGAGACACTAAACTCTAAAGTTATTAAGTTAATTTTCCTAAGACACAGAGTCAGGATTCAGCCTTCCTTCTGACTCCAGGTGCCCTAGCTAGAGCTGAGTCCACAGTGGATGAATCTGGGACAGAAAAAAGCACAAGGCAGATGCTTACCACTATGCCTTTTCATCTTTAAACTTTCTAACAAAGAAGCCTGACTCAGGGTGCAGAGGGAACTCAGGGCCCGTGATCAAGGCCAACACAGAGGCTGAAAGAGAAGTGTGAGCAGCGCTTAAAGTGCTGATCAGAGCTCAGGTCTCCAGAACCCATGTAAATGCTGTGTGGGTATGGCCTGCACAACCAGCACTAGGAAGGCAAGTTGGCTCACAAAAATAGTCCTATTGGTGCAGCTTTGGGTTCAGCTGAGAAATCCTGTCTCAATGAATAAGCTGGGGAACAACCCAGGAAGGTTCCCAATGTCAACCTTGGACTACCAGAAGCACACACATACATATATACTTGTACATAGGTACATACAAACTTACACATGTAGATACAGAGCAATAGGTCCACATGCATACACACATCACGCATGCATGAGAATATGTTTTTGAAAAGAGAGAGAAACAGAGAGAGAGAGAGAGAGAAGACTCAAGGCCACAATAAAATATACACAAGGTCAGATGATAGATTAGTTAGAAGAAGAACAGAGAAAAATGCCTGGGCATGTGGTAAAATACTGGCAGTTGAGATGGGCCACAGCAAGAGCAGTCATGTAGGGACAGGAGAAGAACAGAGGGGATGACATTCTCACTTGTCTCTTAGGTGAGCCTTTTATACAAGAAATAGATTTTATAAAAGAAAAACATGACCAGGTTTAAAGGTCCCTGGAGCGCAAAGCCAAAGGCAGCTCCTGGAGGTCTGTGGGCAGGGAAAGGGCAGAGTGACAAGCATGAGTTGTGATTACGTAATCAGCACCAGTGTTTAGACCTCAAAATGGTGACCCCCCTTAATCTGACAGAAAGTCTCATTTAGCTGCAGTTTGTTTTGGCCTTTCTTAATATTAGAAAGTTAATTTCAGAAGGGAAATAAATGTATTAGTGTTGTCATAGTCATGAAAAGATGGATTTTGTACTGTCAAGCATTTACTTTGAATGAATCCATCATGCTGGAAAATGGCTGCCATCTTCCCAGCTCCCTCCCCACTCCTCCCCTCCTTCCCTTTTCCTATACTCCCTTCTCCCATCCCTCACTCCTTCTGTCTGCCAACACATCTACTGTGATGTGCTCTTGGGCACACAGACATAAAGGACACAGTTACTGCTCTTAGGTAGTGCTTGCCCTAGAGAGGGAGGCAGAAACGGGATCCTGTACCATAGATGTTAGTATAATTGCCAAAGACTGAGCAAGCTCACAGAAGCTGCTCATTCCACAGAGGAAAATGATTCTTCAAAAATATTTTATTAGTATGTATGTGTTTGTGTGAGAATATAGGCATACATATGTTTCTGTGTGTGTTTGGGTGTACATACATGTGTGGGGGAACACATGCATATGTGTTTATATGTGTGTAGAGGTAAGAGATCAATGCAGGTGTCTTCCTTAGTCACTCACCACCTTATGATTTTAGAGTGAATCTCTCACTGAACTTGTAGCTCACCAGTTGATGACACTAGTTGGCCAGCAGGTGTAGTGACCCACCTAGTTCTACCTCCCTGGCACTGGCATTTTAGGATGTAACATACAATATATTGGTAAATTATCATGTGCTGTTTAAACTCAATTCTTGAGAAGTTGGCTCTGAAGGCAGAGTTTCCTGCCCCCTTTCATTTCAGACCAAAATATATTCTTCTCAAAGTGTCCCCCAAGTGCCCCTGCTTCTGTTACAGGGAGAAAAGAGAACAACAAAGCAGCCCCCAAATGAAAACATTAAATCTTTTAGAATAGCCAGGAAGTAAGCTTTTTGGAACAAAGGTTACTATACTTTATCCCATGACATAAATGCCTGCTACGGGAAGACATAAAGTCTTCGAAGGAGAAGACCTTCTCTCCAGGACTTCCTCAATCAGGGAGAGCCTTGTTTCATTCACACCAGATTTCTGTACCTTCAGCCACTCATCCTTCCCTTTGCTGGAGCAATTTCTCCCAGCTCTCATGCCCAGCCCACAGAGTTACTGTAGCATTCAGTTCTCTCTCCATGTCACTGCTCCCAGGAGCCCCTTTCATCAGCACAGCTGGAAATGAGTAGGATAAGGTCCTAAGACAAACACATAAGGTAGACATCGTCCCCATGCTACACGTGAACAGAAGGGTGTTAGAATTCCCACCTGGGCATGGGAAGCCCAATGTCTTGATTTCTGCCAGTGCTCTTTTGCCATTTCCTAGTTTTGCATTTGGACTGTTTCTTGTGATGTCATCATGGGCATGTTTTTGTTTTAGTGTTACAAAGTTAGAGAAGAAAACAGTTTTGTTATGTTAGGAAGGTGAAGAATTAGAATGATAAATTGGCCTGAATGGTTCATAAAATGAGGAGGGGTGGAGTCTACTATAGTAATGTAGGTTGGGGTGTGTGAGGAAGGGAATGTTCTCCCTATCCGTGTGTTCTCTGTCTGTTTTTCTGTTTCTGTCTCTCTGTCTCTGTCTTTTTCTCTGTCTCTGTCTCTCAGTGTGCATGTGCATGCACAAGGCATGCGTGTGTGTGTGTGTGTGTGTGTGTGTGTGTGTGTGTGTGTGCCTGTTGCTGAAGGTTAAATCCAGGATCTCATTTATGCTAAGCATGAATTCTACCACCAAGCTACACTCCTAGCCCTTATAACCTCTTGATTTCAGTGACAAAGCAACAAGTGGGCCCTTTAGAGCATGCAAAGAATTATCTAGATTATTTGACTGGTAAGATCTTTGGGTAAAATTTTGATGAATTCCTGTGATTAGCCTCAATACCACCGGGTCCCATTCAAGCCAGTTGGGATTAATGAGTTAGAGGCAATCAAATCACAGAATGTCAGAGCCAGAAGAGTGTAAGAGAAATTCTTATTCAGTTTCATCAATTTACAAGTGAGAAAGCTGGAGTGGGAAGGAAAATGACTTCCACAAGGTCACAGAGATTGGCGTTTATTATATCTTGTTTCCTTAGCATATTCCACTTCACATATTCCACTACTTTGAGGCAAATGTGTTTGACTGATGCCAACAATCCTTCATGTAGAAGCACAAGAGAGAAACCACAGTTGTCTGACTCACCCATGCCCTTCTGGCAACAAGATGGGCTTCTTTATATGAGAAGATGCCCTTGTACATCTAAACCTTGGATATTTGGCAATTTCCTCTTCGACCTTGCACTTCCCAATGTTCTTCAATTATCTCTTACATACTTAGTACTTAATAGTCATAAATATACCCACTCATCTTGTGACCTGAACTCAGTTATTGCACAACTAGAGGCAACTTTGGGAATCAGAAAAAATGAAACCTCATATCTACAAGGAACTGTATTGTATTCGTTAGCTTTATTCCGTTATTGGCAGGTTAGACACTAAAATCTTATTACATGTCCATATTACAACAGGACTGTGTTGAGTCAGCCACAGCTCTGTGACTTGGCTTGGCCCAGTGTGACTTCTCATCTAGGTTCCACGATGAAGGTTTTGTCCTTGATGTGTATGTGCTACTTTTACAGCAAAGGATGGGAACCCAACTGCATTGAAAGCACTCACAGAAAACTAAGTGTCATCATCACTCACATTCCATTGGGCAAGGCTGTCCCTGAGTCAATGTCAAGCTCTGTAAATTCTTTTTTTTTCTTTAATGTACATGAGTGATCTGTCTTCACACACACACACACACACACACACACACACACACACACACACACACCAGAAGAGGGATTCAGAGCCCATTACAGATGGTTGTGAGCCCACCATGTGGTTGCTGGGAATTGAACTGGGGACCCCTGGAAGAGCAGCCACTGCTCTTAACCACTGAGACATCTCTCCAGCCCAGTGGATTCTTAATAAACATAGTTGTAATAGGAGATTCCCTCATCACAGACAGGAGAAAATAGTACGGAGCAAAGACCAAGTAAGCCAAATGCCTTGTTGCTGAATCTCAGTCCAGTTATCAGGAAAGCGACTGTGAACCCATTTTTTCATCTTTGAAATAAACCTGTTCCCTGGGAAAGCAGATCAGATATTTGAAGTTTCGAATCCCAGTTGTACAACAGACTGCCTGTGTGAACTTAGACAAGCTATTCAACCACCTCCTTCACAAGTGTAATGACTTCAATCTCTCACTGTTTCTCATAATCTCATTGTATTTTTAACCTTATAAATATTTTTCAGGAAATAATGTGTCTTGTGAGGAAACATTATTTTAAAGATGTAATTCATTTAAGTTCTATTAGGCTTAGGAAAATTGAATTCAATACATTTCTGAAGAGCAGTATTAATAGTGCATAAAAACATCATTGTTCAATCACTTCCCAATGGGGGAGAGAGTAATTTGGCCCGATCCCTCCCTGCTGAAGTATTTGCTCCTGAAAAATTCTGGGAGAAGGTAAGTCAGTCTTTTCACTTGTGTGCCCACTGGTGATCCCACCAGGCTCCAGTGGTCACACTGATAGCCCAGGCTAACCTCAGTGGGTCACCAAACAAAAGACATAAATATGGGACACAGATCTATTAGAAGGAGAAAGGGGTTGGCAGGAGTAAGAATAATTAGAATGCATTTTGTTCATGTATGAAAATGTCAAAGAATACTTCAGCTTATTATTAATTATATAAAATAATATAAAGTCCCTGCTGCTTAGTCATCTCTTTGGCCAACCAACTGTACTCAGATCTCTCTGCGTCTAATGGGTGTTTTTTGTGGCCAGTATCTGTGGGCTGTATGGTTCCCAGTGGTTTGCTGACTTTGAACTCTGCACTGTGGCAGTCAGTCTAGACCTGAACTCTGTGCCTTCAGAGACAGCCCCCTGCTATCTTACCTTCTTGTTCCTATCTGTGTAGATGACACTCATGGAACTACCCCTATGGCTTGGGCTTCCTGCCCCGAACTCTCCAATCCAGTATGCAGGTGTCTGTCACCCTCTAAGGGATTGCCAGATTCTAGCCCACACGGGACCTGAGGTGTAAACTCTGTCATCTAGGAAATACCATTGAGCCACAGCACCCATTGTGGAAGTTGACACATGGCAGGGGCATTGTGACTATCTGTTTATGAACTACTATAAGTGGCTATATTCCACTTGACCAAATAGTTGATCTGCATGAGGTATACAGCCCATGGCCAGCAGGCACCTCCTGGCTGCTGGCAGACAGTGCTCACCCCTCAGTGGCCTTGGTACATTTGACTGCCCCTAGCCGCTAGGCCCCCTTCCTTCTCTGTCACCAAGGGTCAAAACAGCTCCTGGTCTCAAAACCTCCCAGTTCATTTCCTTTTCCCTGTTGTGTAGTGTTGCAGCATTTAAACTGTAAAAATAAATGGATTGATTTCTTCTTGAGTTTTTGTTTCTGACTAGGGAGTGTCTTTGTTTTTGTTTTTTAAACTTACTTCCCTAAAACCAGCAGAGATAGTTTCATATAGACTTGAAGAAAACACACAAAATATTCTTACATTGTTTCAACTATTGGTCAAAGATATGCACTAGCTTTAACTCCTTTCTGTCTTTTATTAGCCTGTGTGACGTTGGACAAGTGAGGCACCCTCTCCAAAAGAAAAGCTGTTTTTAAAATAAAGATAATGCCCACCTCTCCTGTTTATGTGAAAATTCATTGAGATGCCACAAGCCCAATGGATTGATGTTCTCATGCCACGAGAAAGACTGCTGAGTTTCTAACAGCTAGCCATAGTGAACACCAGAACTGATGGAAAAAGCCCTTTATTTGAATTAATTCAATTAGTTCTCATTGTTGTGAGGTAGTTCATTATAATCATCCCCATTGTATGGACAAGGGAAAGAGAATGAAGGGAATTATTCCAGCAGCCCCACAGGGAGGACAGCGCTCACACTGCTGGAGAAGGCTCTGTGGTCCACAGGTCATGGTGGGCGTGGCCTGAGTAAAGGCCACTCCCCAGGATCCTTAACTTCCTCCTCCCACTTTTCTTGTTCGGTGCTTCCCAGTCTGCAGGTCAGGCCACTTGACATGAAAACACCCTTCTTCACCACCCTTCATGGCAGCCCTGAGCCCTGAGTCTTTGCCAAGGAGCACTGGACTGGCTTTTCTGCCATTTATCAGGCTGCCAGAGAGTTGGGCAGCCTGTCTGCTTTTCACACACATATATCAGGTTAGCTGAGAGAGCTGGGATGCCTTGGACTTGCATTGGCTGTGAGCAGAATGTCAATGAGGGCCCTAGTCAGGCTTACAGTGAGGTTCTATGACCTGGGAAGCTCCCTGGCAGTCCAGGAGGAAATGCTGCTGGCTTGAGCCCAGCTGCTAGCCCCTGTTCCTCTATCTGGGGATGAGTACTTGGTCTTGAATGTGTTGAAAACTGTTCAGTTGCACTGGGTAGGGACCTGCTTCCAGGCTGCATCGGGGACATGAAGGAGGTGACTGCTTCACTTTCAGCCTGGAGTCCAAAGGAAAGGGAGTGCAGGGAGAGGAAGGAAGAGGGAAGGAAGAGAATTAAAAAGACTCACTGAATCCACTGGGGAAATGAAAGCTTGAGGGAAATGAAAGAAATGACAATGAACATTTTCCCTCTCCCCCCTTCCCAAGTCATGATGGCCAATTCATGTGGACTTCGAGGCCACGGACAAAGTTGCTCCCTACAGAAGTTAGTCCAATAATTTTATCTTTAAAATTCATACAACTCATGTATCTTATTCCATAATACAGGTTTAAGTCACTTGCTTCTTCTTTGCCACCTTCAGGACTGCATCCTTATTTTGCTCCTCAGCTGTCTCCAGCCCCCTCCCACCTTGGTGAGGAGTCCATGGGATTCTGTAGGTATGATTCTAGAGCCTTGAAACCCACCCACTGTAAACAACAGCTCAAATGGGCAGGAAGAGTGATATGGTCAGATACTATACGGATACCATCTGCCTAAGAACTGGTTTTGGAGTAGCTACAAGGTTTTTTTTTTTTTTTTTTTTTTTTAAAGCCTTGTGTAGAGTTTGGCTAGAATGTTGAAGCCGGCTGGCATTGCCACTGTAGCATGACACCTATACCATAAGGAAAGCAAGACTGAGAGAGTGGACAAGTTGCCTGAGTCTTGCACCTGGCAGGTGGAAGAATTAGAGTTTCAATTCATATCTTTCTTCAAAGTGTGGGACTCTTCTATCCCCACTTCATTGACTCCTATAATAAGGGTGATCTCAGAGAACAATAAACACAATCTGCAAGAATGATCAAAGAAATGTTTCCAAAAGAATGCAACAGTAGTATTAAGTCCTTATGGATAAGTAGGAGATGGCAAGACAGCTACAAGTCAGAAAAGGATTTTCAGTGTGGGAACAGCATGAGGATAGCAAGGAGTGCTGACAATAAGACTGTGCTAAGAATTGAACAAGGTCCTCTGAATGACATTATAGAACAGTGATAGGGCTTAAGGCCAGAGAACTGAATAGACCCAGATCATGAAGACTTTTTCTGGTAAGAAATTATCCTTTTGGGTTAGTTAGTGGAGGATGGGAATGGTCAAATGTGTGCTTAGGAAAGCTATTGCTAGCCTGAGGTAGTGAATAATGTGAAGGAAAAGAGACTAAAGGCTCTCTCGGGATCCATCCATCCATCCATCTTCATTTGTCTCCATCATTTATCTGTGTCATGGTATCATCTGTCTTGTCCCTGTCTGGCTACATCTGCCTAGTTATCCACCTCTATCTGACCTGCCTATTTATCTGACCCATTGGCTTCATTATATAAGCCAAGCAAGTCACTTCACTACTCTGAACCAAGGGTACCCCATCAATAAAATAAGGATCATAATGCCAGCCTCAAAAGATTAGACTAAGGATTAAGTGTGATATTGCATGTGAAATCTTTTTATATATTACAAAGTACCATACAAATGTGAAGGATTATTATTATCTACTTTTGTTCTCTCAGGTGTTTTTTTTTTCCAACCCAACATTTACTGAGGATAGACTTAAGGCTAGATACCATCTATTTATTTGGTGTATATGAGAGAGAAAGTTTATGAATCAGAAAGAATACTAGCCTTCTAGTGGACCAAAGTAAAACTCCATTGGAAGTTAGAATAGGAGTCTGTTCAGTATTGTATGCTTGTCTTGTTATCTGTCTCTCTGTCCATTCACTCACCTATTCACAATCCATCCATCCATCCATCTATCCAGTCTCCTGAGTCTCTAGCAGATGGTTTATATTCATAGATGGTCACTAACTTAAAAACACCCCAGTCACACTAGCCCTCACACCCATCAACTTGCCCCTATAGCCCACTCCTGACCACCATGTAATTTCAAGAGTCCATGCCTTAAAAGAGATAAAAAGACCACTGTTCTGGTTAATGTGAAGTGTCCCCCCCTCCCTCATTTTTGCAATTTTATGACTTCTCCCATCCCTTTCCACGATGTACTCAGGATTTTCCTTAAGATTCAAGTGGGCCCCAAATGGCTCTGACACTCCACATTCCATGAGCCAAGAAAACTTTCAGTCAATGGAGTCAATGCCATTGAATTCAGTGGGTTTTGTGACTGAGCTGGGGCTGCCAGGAAGGCCTCAGGCAGGTCCAAAAATCCCCGTCTATAGCAAAGGTTTTGTAGACTTTGTTGTATAAGTCACTCACCTCCAAGACCCCATAAGAAGCAGTGTTTCACAGTGGAGTAGAACTTCCAAGCTTTGGGACAATAAAGTTCTTCACCCACTCTGGACCTAAGTGTATGAATCAACAAGATGAAGACAGTGCCTCCTAAGAATGTTGCCATAAGGGCTATGTGGTATAAGGACGGGAGTGAACTTCTGGCACAGTGTGCTCGGTAAATTGACCCAGTCAGGATTTCAGATTATTCTTCTGTAGTAATGAAGTGTATTGCCATTGAATATCCTGTCTTTATGGTCTGCTGTGCCTGTCTCTGTGGGTGTCACAGGCGTGTTTGTGAAAGCGTGGGTGTCTGTGGGCATGTTTTAAATGTTGATCCACTGCTTATGACTGCTAAGACCCCTGGGACTGGCAAACAGTAGAACTTTCTATAGCACTGTTACTATCCCTTAGCAGTGCCCACTGCAGTGTCTGTAGAGCACTTGTATATGGCTTTGGTACAACCAAGGGACTGCAAGTTTTACAAGTTGATTTCAATTAGTTTAAATTGTTTAAATTGTCACAAATGACTACCATATAGCTCTGGGATGTACTTCCCTACCCCCTTTTCAATTACTTGTGAAATAATTATGCTATGAAAAAAAAAACCATACTGAACACCTGCTACTGTTTTTAGACACTTAGATATGCACTAAATCATTAATGCATGCCAGTCCTGTGAGTGAGTGGTCTTACTGTCACCTTCATTCTACTGATAAGGGACTGAGGTTTTAGGCAATAGCAATTCCTTTAAAATCCCAGAGGAATATAGGATTGGAGTCAGATCTCCAGTCCAAAGCCATTCCCTTTGCATGACCCATGCTCATGATGTGTTTTGCAAATGCAGGCACAATTTCCAGAGTACGTGTAAAATTCTCTCTTGTTAAATATAGGTCCAGCTGCATGGTGAAGAGTGGATTTGAATAGTAGGTAAGGGATGGTGGCATGTTGAGTAGAAACATGAGACAACTTGGAGGCAGCTGAGGTAATTCTGAACCACAGCAACCAATGTCAAGATCATTGGTAACCTCCCAGTGTCAGAGCCAGACAGATCTTCAGAGGTCACTAAGTCCTTATTTGAAGAATGCTGGACCCGAAACTCTGAAGGAAGGAAATGCTATCCCACAATTGTCTGAGTTGGCGAAGGGCTATCATCTCCTGCACTGATCTTGCTCTCATAGCACAAGTCCATCATATGGCAGGGAACGTTTTTTTACCGTTACCCATCTCTTTGCACCACCCAAAGCTTCCTTTCATTTTCAGACACTGAAAATGTGCTTAGATAAAAGATAGGGATTTAATTTTTTCTGAACAAATCAATTTTTGCAAAGAATGAGCAAATCCACTGCCGGAAGTTTGAGCATTTTCTCCAGAGAATACAGAAACTTCTACAAGGTTTCTTGGAAGTAGATGAGAAATGGCTTATTCCATTTTTATTTTTAGAGAAGAAATGGGGAAAAAACAAACAACTTTTGTGATGCCTGATGCTATTCCTCTCTCATCTCTCATTTCCCCACAACTATTTTGTCTTAAGGCTCTGGGAGCCTGTGGGAAGCTGCTGTGCGATTTTTACCTCCATGATTAAAGTGTTACACTTTATTGAGTTCTTTATATCGGCAGCAGAATCTGCAATGCAGGATTTTACATAACACCTCATTTTCTTCTCACACCATTACTGTTATTAACCTGGTGGTAATAAACAGAAAATACAGCTTTGCTTGTGCTGTGTTCTTTATTTTTGTCCCAATAGCAAGAAAAGATTAAAAGAGGAGGAGAGAGAACAAGAAAGGAAGGTTTACCCTTTATGTTCCTTCAATGTCTGCCCTTTCCCCTCCTCTCCTATGACAGCATTTTCACAGAGGAGCTAGGATTAGCATCCATTCTGAACAGATATTTTCTCCTCCACTATGAAGTCATGCATTTATTCATTTGGGAAGGATTTCATCAGCACTCATTGTGTGCCTGACACTGTGCTAGATGCTGACAGTAAAAAAAAAAAAAAAAAAAAAAAAAAAAAATTGACAGGTAAGAAATCTCAAGAGGCACACAAGGAAATAGTAGTAAAATAGTAACCTGTGTATGATAAAGTTGGAGGGTCAAGTGACAGTAAGAGAACATGTATGATCAGCCATACCCAGAAGTCACCTAGAGGGCAAGGTGTTCCACATTTGGCTTTGGGGACACACAGAAGCATGAAATACGCTGGATTTTCCCAGTCTGTCATGATGAAAGCATAGGGCACTCATTAGCAAAGAGCAGAAGATGAGGTGGAGATGGTGACAGATCTTCAGGGGCATGGTCTTCATATGGGAGATTCATGTCGTATTGATAATATCCTTTGCTTCTCCCCTTAATAGATTAGGGGATCTATTAAAACAACAACAACCATACAGTAGGGAGAACTTTTCTGTGGGGACAAGTTTTGTTTTTGACTCTGTCATTACGAACTGTGACCTTTGAGTTTTTATTCATTTGTAAAACATGTGTGGTAAGATAACTGTGAACAAAGACTTTAGGTTTTTGATAAGTATTTCATGTGTCAAAAGAGAGTTACAGAGAAGGAGAACTCCAAACAATTCAAAGAGCTGAAGAAACAACTGGTATATCCCATTAGATTTTGACAAAGGTGTTTATATGGAGGTGAGAGAAGGGCTTCCCTTCAAACCAAGAGATGCAGGCAGATTTGTTGGTGAAACTTTCTCTGACCCCTGGTCAACTCTCACCAGCGCTTATTCAGTCCTTGTTACTTTCTGGCTGAGTAGAACAGTAAATAAAAATCCAATGTCTCCTCAGAGGGATGAATGTCTGCAGCCCCTATACACAGCACTTATTTCTAGTAGGTGACACAGATACTTAAGAATGTGTCTTTAGGTGTTTGGTTAAAAAAAAAAAATCTTCTGTTCTATATTCTAAGAAAGATGTGCTATGCTTCTGCTGAGCTATATTGAGAAAGAGCTCTATTTTTATAGGAAACATATGACTATATGGGGGAAATGTGCCTTTCACTCAATTTGCCATATTTGGGGAAAATAAGCTTGGTTTTTGGATCCAAATAACATAACCCAAACCATAGAACATCTGATCACATAATGTCCTAACAAGGAACAAATTTGGCTTTGATTGGAATGTATCCTCCTAAACTCAGGCTTTGGAAACTCAGCCCCAGTATAACAGTGTTAGGATATGAGGGTCTCTGGGGCATATTTGAACCACTAGAGCTCTGCCCCTCAGTGGGTTAGTGATACTATAAAAATAGCTGGTGGAGTGGCCTTATTCTGCTCTCCTCTTCTGCCACGTGGAAGAAGTTTGTCTTTATTTCAGCCTTCTACTTTCTGACGTGAAGATGTAGCAAGAAGGATCTCCAGATACTCCATAACCTCCAGAACTAGGAGAAATTAATTTCTGTTCTTTATTCATTGTCCAGCCACAGTTATTTTGTTAGAGTGGCCCAATACAGACTAAAAAAGTGCTGAAAAGGTAAACATCCAACTCAGACTTGTAAGATGATGATCTTCCAATCTCAGGGAGCGGTCTCTCCATCTGAAGTCAAAAACTTGAGAGATGGTCAGGCTATCTTCCTTTCCACAGAAGGATCCTTTCCTTATCCCAACTTGTTGAATGCATTCTCCTCCAGCTGGATGTGAGTCAAGAGTTACTTCCTCTGTAAAGTCTTTCCTGAACACTACTCATCAGCCACATTTCCTCCTGAGTCTCCATATACTTCCCTCAGAACAGCACCTGAAAGGCTTGTGTATACTCATCTGAGTCCCCAATCAACACTGCAGATGGAGTGAAAGGTGTGGGGCAAGGAGTACAGTAGCAGAGAAGAAATGTGAAGATAGAAGACAGAAACACAATGCATAAGGGAGAGAAAGAAGGGGAATAAAGAGTAAGGAGCAGATACTGGATCCCTCCCTGTGCCCTTCACTCCCTTTCTCTTCTTCTCCAGCTGACTGAATGAAGCAAGTAGGAGCCATCTTAGTTTCCCTAAATAAGGCACATCATTTCACGAGCTTGTGAGATGGCTCAAGGATTAAGAGTGTTTACTGCTCTTGCACAAGACACAGGCTTGGCTCCCAGACATGGTGGCTTACAACCACCCGTAACCCCACTTCCTTAGTATCTGACTCCCTCTTCTGGCCTCTGCAGGCTCCTGCATGCACATGGTGCACATAAACGCATGCAGGAACCCATTTACTGTACATAAAAAACAATAAACAAGTCCTTATAAAAATACATCAGATGGTATTTCTTTAAAAAAATAATAAAAACAGAAACAAAACTAAAGCCCAAATGCTGATGGCTTGAACACTTCTTTAAAAGGTGGTAACATGTGCTCTGCCAAGTGGGAAGGCTGTGGTAGCGTGAACATGATTTAACAGCCATCCTGCACCAGGCTTTCCTCACAGGTCATGCTAAGGAAATGGACTCTGCAGTTGGGACATGGGAGAGGGTAGCACCACTCTTCCCCAGCTAAAGGCCCAGAAGATGGAGGACTGCAACAAGGAAATCAAATATTTGAAGAATATAGGACAGCTAGAGCATGACAGTAAAAAGGGTCCCAGCCTGTCAACAAAACTTTTGTCTCAAACGAAGTCTGAATTTGAAGTCCAAAGAGTAAAGTTTCTTCTGTGTTCTCAGAGCAGGTTAGAAGGCAAGACAAGATGAGTTTTCTGGCCAAAAACCAAAACCATTTCCCAAGAGCCTACTGTATATCAGCACCTCCAAATCAGTAGTTAGACGTCTGTCCTTACCCCTCTGGATTAACTGACAGCCCCCTGTAGTAGGTAACCCCAAGGATCAAGGCCATAGCTATTTATTGAGTGTCTAATATGTGCCTAAAGGTGCCCTGGTTTTATCACCCTTTGCTTTTTAATGAAGCAACATTACCCTTTAATTATCAAGTTAAAATGTCCCTTAGCTCTCAGGAGTTTATATATTAGGACTCAGTCCTCTCTTAGCTGCGCATTCCTTGATTATTTTGCTTCATCTTCTCACTCAAACTGCAGCTGTCCAAAGGCAGTCCTGGCACGCTCTCTGCAGAAACAGGCATGTGGGGTGGTCCCCAAGGAGGAGAGTCAAGCAGAGGCTTTGGAGATAATGAGATGTGAGTTAGAATCCCAATTCAGCCCTATGATATCTTAGGGAGCCACAGTCTCTGAGCTCTTACTGGGATCCTGATCTATTTCCTTTGTGAATTGTTGAGAGTTGGATGAGCTAATTGTTGTGAGAATGGTTTATAAGCTATATAAATATGCAAGACACTGATTATTGCCAATAGATTTCCTATTGAACAAGGAAGAAATTTACACTTACCTAACTTGAGTCCCCAAGCTCCACTCAACTCTGTGCAGCTGTAGCACTTGCCTCTCTCCTTCATTCCTCCCAACTGTCATTGTACATGGAACTTCAGGTAAAATGCCAATCTTTCCTACAAAGTTTTAAGCTCCTAGAAGGCCATATGCCCTGTGCCAAGCACAGCACCTGTGTGTACCATCTCTGTGTAATTGAAAAGAACATATTGAGAGTCTATAAACTTCTAGACATTTTGTTAGACATTAAGTCAGTTACCTCATTTAACTTCTCACAGTTCTGTGTGTTGGGAATTGTTATCTCCAATTTCCAGAGGGGAAACAGAGGATCTGAGAAGGAAACTGATTCTGCAGGTCACCAGGCTCACCCTTGGTGGAACTGACACTGAATATCAAGTCTGTGGTCCCTTTGAATCACTCTGATGCCGTGAATGCTCTTCTGTGATCACTGCCATTCCTGTGGCAGTGACTTGGGCCACCAGTCATTGATGTGGAGGAGGAAGCAGAAATGATGCAATCCCACTTAACCTTGCCAGCTTATCACAAACCCACCTCTCAGTGCCATGCTGTGCTTCCTCTTCCAGGCCTAAGGGTAATGGAAGACAATTGAAACTGGGAAAGGATCTTCCTCCCCGCCAGCCAGGTGTGGGCTTCACTAGATTCTTAGAAGGAGGGTGTAACAACGTCTGCAGTTACATGGAGATCTGACTGTTCACTTCCAAGTAAAGTTAGACAGTAAGAGACAAATTGGAATTAGGAAAGAAAAAAAAAAGTTTTTTCTTATCATCTTGCTGTGACAGGGGAATTTTCCCTGCTTGAAAACATTGCACTTACAGATTACCCTGGTCCTGAGTTTATTCTTCTGAGCCCAAGGGAGTTCATGGATGGAGCGGCTGGACTGTTCAGAGTAACTTGAGACTAAAAGCTCAATCCCTGATCAGAAAGACTCTGGGTATATCTCAGTGTTATCACTTGCAAGTTCCTCTTGCCTTGGTTTTGCCTGGCATCAGTGCCTACCTCATATATTGTCATAAGAGTGGTGACAGGACCAGACCTAGGAAGTGCTCCATAACTGGCAGCAATGTCAGTGGTATGAGGGTCATCAAAAGCATGGACTATGGAGCCAGATGGCTTAGGTTCTGCTGGTTATCACTGTGTGGTTTGGGACTCCCTCTGTGTGTGATTTAACCTCAGCTCCTGAGTTCCCTCACTTATAAACATGTTTCTATCTGATAAGTTTGTGTGAGGATTGATGAGTATCTAGCACATACTAAGCCATTATACCCCCAGTCGCTCCCCAGTGACTCATCTTAGCACAGCCCTAACATATACTGTGGCCTGCCGCTCCCTTGTCTATCTTCAGCCTGTGGCTGTGATCCCCACCTGGGTGACAGTCCATCTGTTTCATTTACTGGCAGGTCTTATGGTGACACCTGGCACATAGGAAATTCATAGTAGAAGTTCACAAAGAACTAATTAATTAACTAGGGAGCATTTGAATGAGAGGACTTTTAAAAAATCTGTAAGAATTTAGAAAAAGGTAGTAGTAACTGATAGCATTAAGGGCTTTGTTTGTCAAGAGACCATTATGGTAAACATTAAATGGTGAACAAGGCATTACCAGGAAAAGGAAGGGAAGCCTGGGATAGAGAATGTGAGAGTGCCTAAGAAAGGACAGGAGGATATGCTAGGCTGGGACCAGGGTGTGAGACAGAGAGAGCAGGAGAGTCCCAAGGCTGGCTGCCTGGACTTTCTTAGGTGACTTTTGTCCTCCTTGTGGCAGAAATTGTTCAGTCATGTTAAGGATATACCTGACAAAGGAAGATGTCACTATGCCACTTGAGAAGGTTACAATACACAAGACAGAATACCGTAACACTGTTTGTTTGACTGACTCCTGAGACATGGCCTTGCCACATTGCCCAAGCAGACCTTAAACCTGGTCTCACATGACCCTTACACCTTAGGCTACAGGTATGTGCCACTGTGTCCAGCTGCTTGGTTATTAAGCAGTCCTCAATTTTTTTTCAAACTTTCAGAAATATTTCCACTTTTAAAATAACTAACTGGAAGGTATGTTCATTGATTTTAAATGTTTGTTTGCTTTCCTGAGTTCCACAGGAAAAACATCTTCTTGGGGTTTCATCTTAGCTGGGAAGTATCAGGCTATCCTCGCACACTTCTCACTCCCGTGCACACACTCACCTCAAAGCCCTTTTGAGTATCTGAGGCCAGCCCAGGTGTAGAGTTCCTCAGCTCAGACATGAAGGAGCCTGAGTGGCATGTGCTTGGCTGTGATCAAACCAAACTTGCTCGACTGCAAGCTCCTGAGAACAGAAATGGAGAAAGGAGCCTTATGGTCAGCTGCCTGGGTGTCCATCTCCCATCTCACGCCTGCAGAACAGGAATGTTAACAGAATTAACCCTTCTCAATCTACCATTGCCCAAACCCAGCTTCCTCCTCATCTCCACTAAAGCCCCTCTGCCCTGCTGGAACCCTGGATCTTCCGGTTCCCTGGATCTTCCTTCATTTTACTGAATATGTGATAAAGACTGAAGCACCCCTGAGTGTGAAGGAGTCAACACCATTTCAGAGTACCAAGCTCAGGTTTTGGCTTGTGCAGAATGAGACAAGGCAGCTCAGAATGGAGAATGAAAACCCAGTTTCTCCCTGGTGTTAGAAAGAAAGTGAACTCCACACTAAATTATGTTGCAAATATGCCCCAAGGTAGTTTTAATTTTATTGGCACTGATTTTAATTTACTCTTTAGGCCCCTGATTGCAGAATGAGCTGTTGGCTGCTGTCAAGGGGACAGCCCTTCATCACTCGGTTTTAATTAAGGTTCTTAAGTTTGGAGGGAAAGAACAGAGATGTCCCTTCCCCCAATTCTGTTCTCATTTCCAAGTTATAATTAAGGACCCTGCATCTGCGACAGATTCCTTGCTCTATGTAGCATGGCCACAGAAAATAAGCTGCTTGCTTACTAAAAAAGGAGGAAAAAAAAAACCACAAAAACCTGAAGAGGCTTTTGCTCACTCTTTAATTCACTTCCTGTTCTTAAGTTTGTTTTCTCATTTCATCAGGCTTTAATAACAGTCTATACACCATCTCTTTTCCTGGTCCTGTGGATTTTACAAAATTGACAATATATGCCCTCAGAGAGTTCCCATCCTAATGAGAGATGAAAATTATAAAATTACAAGGTCATGAAGAGGGCTAATCACTTAGTCTGAGGCATAAAATAAGGCCTTTAAGGAGATGGTATACTGTTAGGGATTGAACCCAGGGCCTTGAATATACTAGGTAACTGTTCTTCTACCAAGATATATCCCAATCTCTCTCTCTCTCTCTCTCTCTCTCTCTCTCTCTCTCTCTCTCTCTCTCTCTAATTTTAGACAATATTTCCCTCACTTGCCTGGCCCCTAATTTGTGATCTTCCCAACTCAACATCTTAAGTATCTGGGATGACAGCTGTATGCACCATCATACTCAGCAAAATAAAACATTCTAAACCAAGATTTTGTTCTAATCAAAATGAATAATACTAGCTTTTAAAACAGTCCCCAAATCCCAGTGGCTTTGATATATTAACAGTTCTTTTGTGACTCACAGCATTGTCAGATGCAGGCCTTCCGGCCATTTTTCTGTAAGTATTGATTCAGGGATGTAGGAAAATGAACATGAGGAAACGAATGCTCCTAGGTGTGGTTGGATAGAAAGGGTTTATTGTAGATATGAGGGACAGAACAGCCAGAGGCATCTGGAAGGGTCCAGACTGAATTGGGGAATGAGAGAGGAGGAGTGGGGAAGAATGAGAGAGGAAAAGAAGAGAAAGGTAACAAAGAGGGTACATGAGAACCAAGGAGGAACGTAGCCAAAATGGTTAAGTTATATGAGAAAGAGAAGCTGAGGGAAGGGAAGCCTAGCCCCTGGGCTGGAGCAATTTGGGGCAGGGATAAGGATGAGTAGTGCTGGGAGGGGACAAACCACCAGCACTTAGTGGGACTTGGCCCAGGTTTCTTTGGGACCTGACAGTAAGCTTCTTTTTCTTTATGCTATTATAATTGTTACAGGTAGGTTCCATGAAGAACAAAAATGAGGTAGATTGTATGTTAATTTTATGGCCAGCCTCAACATGGCAGTGTCCATTGCTGCTTGCATCCTATTTGATCCCAGCTGAGTAGCAAGAGACTGTGCCAAATGTCTTCTTCCGTGTCCCAGAAAAAGAAAAGAGGACAGGCAAGCATCTGTTCAGTTTATGCCTTAAATTCCAAGGCTTGGAAAAGTTAACTAGATAAAAGTGTAGAGGTAGTATCCAGACAGAGGAATGTTGTGTGTGTACTCAGAGATGAAGACGATGAGCCCAGTGGTTCCATGGAGCTCAGGTAGCTCCAGTGTGGCAGAAAATAATGAGAGCTGATTCTGAGGGCAGAGGCCAGATCACGAAGGGGTTTTAAAGCATCTTTAAGGGAGTGGTCTCTGTCCTATAAGCAATACAGGACTCCAGTCTGAACTAGAGTAGTGAAAGTGTTTGCATATGAAAATGCCGCTTTAAAGACACCAAGGAAAGCTGGGAGTGGTGGCATAAACCTTTAATCCCAGCACTAGGAAGCAGAAGCAGGCAGTAAAAAAGCAAAACAAAACAAAGACTGTGGTATATTTACACAATGGAATACTACACAGCTATGAGAAACAAGGAAATCATGCAATTTGCAACCAAACAGAGGAAACTAGAAAAGCTCATCCTGACTGAGATAACTCAGGCCCAGAAAGATAAACATCGCATGTATTCACTTATAACTGGATTTTAGCCATATAGTACAGGATAACTATCCTACAATCAACAGACCCAAAGGAATAGGAACATGTATTTTGTTGCCAGTTAATGGGACACTTCACCCTAGTGAAACTGCTGTATAGGCCCCCAGTGCAAGAGGAAGCTCTTAACCTTCATATGACTGATGAATTGAGGAGGGCTGATATGTGGGGGCACTCCACACCAGAGAAGTAGGATAGGTGGGAGATGGGGTAGAAGGTGGGAGGGTGGGACCTGGAGGAGTGGAGGGAAGGGGCTGTGGTGAAGATGTAGCTTGAATTAAGAAATAAAAGATTTTTTTTTAAAGACCGCAAGGAAATCTATTACAAAGAGATTACAATAGTAGACTGACAGAGCAAGAGAAGATGAGAATTTGGATCAGAAATAGGCCTTTCCCCAAGGAACTCATAGGAAATTCTGTCTGTCACATAGATTGAGCATACAGTAACAAGTACAGGCATCAAGGCTCACATGAGTACAGAAAATGAATGAATTACATTAATTGAAGATGAGAAGAACTAATGAAAAGTTTGACAAAGTCTCTTTTTCTGTCTCCTCCATTTACCATTTATTTTCTATGTCTATAATATTTTATTAATAATTTCGCCGGGCGGTGGTGGCGCACGCCTTTAATCCCAGCACTTGGGAGGCAGAGGCAGGCGGATCTTTGTGAGTTCGAGGCCAGCCTGGTCTACAAAGCGAGTCCAGGACAGCCAAAGATATTCAGAGAAACCCTGTCTCGAAAAACCAAAAAAAAAAAAAATAAATAATAATTTCATGCATGCATACAATATATTTGGATCATGCTCACCCATGACTCCTCCCTAACTTCCAGATCCTCCCATAACTCCTTATCCCCTCTTTCTTTTTGTAGTAACCCACTTAATTCAATTCATGTTGTCCATACTCTCATGAAGGTAAGGCCATCCATTGGAACATGGGTGATGTACACTATTAAGAAAATTGAAGCCGGGCGGTGGTGGCGCACGCCTTTAATCCCAGCACTTGGGAGGCAGAGGCAGGCGGATCTTTGTGAGTTCGAGGCCAGCCTGGTCTACAAAGTGAGTCCAGGACAGCCAAGGATACACAGAGAAACCCTGTCTCGAAAAACCAAAAAAAAAAAAAAAAAAAAAAGAAAATTGACCCTTCCTCCCTCAGAAGCCATTATTTGTCAATAGTAACTCAGCTAAATGTCCTGAGCAGCCCCATGTCCATGTTAGAATGTCGACCGCCTTGTTTGTAAGGTCTTGGGCAGGCAAACAAGCTGCTGGGAATTTCTGAGTATAGAAGACATGTTTTGTTCTACTCCTTCCCAACCTCTGGCTTTTACAGTCTCACTGGCCCCTCTTCCTCAATGGTTCCTGAGCTTTTAGGGTAGTGTGGGTAGGGGGTGGGGGTGATATAGATGTCTTGATTGAGCATTGCACAAATTTATTCTTTGCGATTTGACCAATTGTGAGTTTCTCAATTAACAACTACTCACTCCACAAAGAAATTTCTCTGATGAGGTCCAAGAACTGTACTAATCTAGGGGTAGAGGCATATGAATTCAGAGGGAAGTATGAGATCATGAACAGTTAGCAGAATGATTAATACCAGGTTCGCTCTTGAGGACTGTGAGCTCCTCAATCATGAGTTCTTGGCCAAATTAACAATACTATGCACGCATTTCCTTATGTGAAGTGGACTCAGAAAGTAGTGGTTACACCCATAGCATTGCCATGCTGGTCACATTGTAGTTCACAGTGTTGACAGCTGATAAGAAGTTGATGACTTTTGCTTTCAGCAGCCTACATAGCACTTTCTGGCTCTATGACATCTAACCAATTGGCACAAAGCTTCCAGCTTGATTTTTGCATGTCATGTGTCCAACGTGTTTGATGTCTTCAGCAACAGAGTCTTACCATCAAGTTCTAGTGGGCAGCCAAGCGCAATACAAATAGCCTGTGCTATTTTAGGAGCCTCTAGGACACCCTGGCCAACAACTCCAGGAGAGTATCTGAAGCCTAACACTGGGTAATTCCAACTAAATTCCTATATATAAATATACATTCATATACACACACATACACACATGTATATATAGAGACATACACACAAATATATGTGAATGATGCATAGATATTGATATATATATATATATATATATTCACACACAGACACACACACACACACATATATATGAATGATGCATCCTTGGTGCTAGTTATCCCTGTCTCCAACACAACCTCTGACATACCAACCCACTCATCATAACTCAATGAAAATACTTAAAGGTAAACAGAGGAACAGAAAACAAAAGAAACAGTGAAAGAAGTCAAATCAGAAACTCCAAAAGAAAAGGATGATAAATGTGATCACATTAAGAAAAAAAAGACATTTAAAAGTTCTTTCATGGAGTGGTGTTCTAGTAAAAGTAACAGTAAAAGAAAAGAATGGCAAAATATTTTATATGGCACATAATGATGAATTTATGTGATATACAACTTCTATAAATTAGTAAAATTAAAGAGAGAGAGAGAGAGAGAGAGAGAGAGCCTAGGAGCTCAATTATAAAATGGGCCAAGAAAATGAACAGTCATTTTAGAGAGGATGCAAATAGTTTTCACATGTATGAAAAGAAGTTTAGCTAGATAATAAAACATAATTGCACTAGCAGAAATTCACATTAAAACTAATCTCAGATATCATTTCCCACCCATCAAAAATGCTAAATTTCAAAAGGTAAAACTGCGCCCATGCTGTCAAGGTGATGAGGCCCCATACACTGTTGGGGTGCACAGACCCTTTTAAGGGAGCCTGACAGCATTCATCAGAATTGCAGACGTGCGTAGGATCTCAGTGAGTCCATTTCTACGAATTCAGCTTATAACTACATCTGTATAAACCACCGTATATGCAAAGTGAGTCATCAAAGTGCCATTGGTGACAGGAAAAGAACAGAAGCTCCTTATATGTCCATCAGGGAGGGAGTTTATTAGCTGTCAAAAAGAATGAAGTAACTATTTGTTGAGAAAAAAAATACTTCCAAGGCATAGAAGGTGGGGAGAACAAGAACAGACCTGAAGAATAAGATTAGGGTGTTACTATTTTGGAGTGGGGACACTATTTCCTTGTTTATACACCAACAGTCTCTGGAAGAGTACATGCCAAGCTGAGAGCAAAACTGTGTGATTGCAGGATGGGGTGGAAGGGATTTCTGCTGTAAAATTATTATATGCCTTTTAACTTTTGAACCACGTGTCAATCAATTAAAATTCACCTGCTGGTAATTTAAAGTAAAGTCACATTAGCCACCCAGTGTGAGAATACCAGATTTGAGGGACAACTGATGCCATACCCAAGTGGTTGTCAGTGGGGCCTCGCTCTAATTCCTGCTCTATCACCAGCTTGCCAGCCAGCCTTACACAAGCTACTTCCCCACTCAGGGCTGATCGGAGAAATGTCAGAGGGACAGACTTCCAAGGCTTCTCTGTCTCTGGCAGGCAGAGATATAAATTGTAGTTTTTCCTCACACATTTCTCAAGTCATCTGTTTACCACTTCCTTTCCTCTGCAGCTCATCAAAAGCTCAGAGGAAAAGTCAGACAATTGAAGAAAATAAAATTGCAAAGATGACTTTTATGGGACTCCTGTTGGATCATTGTGTATTCCTCCTCCAAAGCTGAAAATGATGAGTTTAATATCATGTAGAGAACTGCATCTTGTTGCTCTCAGAAGACAGTGTATGCTACCCAGAGAACCAGGAGCCCAGCAACACATGATTCTTCACTCCAACTCTGAGGCAAATGAAATGACAGTCATCAAGCCCACATTCTAGAAGCAACATGGATTTTATTTGGCAGTAATTTCATTTGAAAGTGTCCCAAGAAGGGTGAATCTTCCCATATGTGGACTTTTCTTCTTTCCCAGGACTACAAACTGGAAAGAAGATGTTTAGGTGACAAGTTTGGCTAGTGTTGGTCACTGATGACAAGTCAATTTTGTAAGGAGTCAAGAGTCCTGAGTATCAGTCCCAATTATTCTGTGAGCTCAGGCAAATCTTTTTCACGTTTAGATCTTTGTTAATCTCAGAAGGATTGGTGTGTGTGTGTGTGTGTGTGTGTGTGTGTGTGTGTGTGTGTGTGTGTTTCAAATATATATATGACATGTAAAAAGAGGAGGATCATTGTATTTGGGAGATATTCCAGATCTAATGCCCTAAAATTTCTCTTGTTTCTGCTAATGTATTATGGTTTCTGGTCAACTCCTGGTGTCTTTTGTACCCTCCTCTGCTCACAGTCCTGTGCAGCCTGCACGTACAGGCACTAAGTCCCCCCTCTGCTCACAGTCTTGCGCAGCCTGCACATACAGGCACTAAGTCGTCATGCACAACTCCCCACCGTCACAGAATTTAACAAATAATGTCATATCAAGCTAGGAAGTGCCTTAACTATGCAAGCAGAGACAGTCTCAGCAATGTCATTTACACATTACAAAGCCTCCCCTGCCATGAACTGTCCTTTTGTTATTGGGGGGGGGGAAATGGAGACATCATGAGAAAAGGTTAAATGAAGGAGCTAATTAAGATTTCATGAGTAAAGGTTCTAGAATGGAGCCTAGGATGCCTTATGTATAAAGTAATGGCAATTACTACTACTCTGTTTGCTTCCCAGTATAACTCTGAGATTAGACTCAAAATACATATTTTTCAGATTAAAAATATCACCTGCCAAACTATCTAGAGCTAGTGAAGTCACTATAGACACCGCTTTCAAAATTCATTCTAAATATTTGCCCTATATACCCATGAAACCGCAACCAATCAAAATACAGAGTTATGAAGTCCCAATGGACACATTCCAGCACCTAAGGCTCAGGGATCATTGCAACATTGCAGAACAGGGAGAAGAAAGATTGTTAAGAGCCAGAGGATCAGGGAATTTGCTGTGACATTGTGTATCCTAGTAATGTCAGACACTACACCCATAAAGTCTCATCAACACGACTGCCTAAACATGAGCCGAACAAAGACAACAATAGACATGCCAAAGTGAACTGGGGCAAAGACCACGGGCTTCAATCCTATACAAAGACCTATGGGAAACTAAGGAATTTTCCAAGTGGGAGAAATAGTCTTCCCTGGGGAAGAGCACAATAATACATATATGCATGTAATAACAAATAATGGGGAAAAAACATGAATTTGAAAGAGAGTAGGGGGAGGTATATGGAAGGACTTGGAGGGAGGAAAGGGAAGGGAGAAATGATATGATTATAACCTCAAAAATAAAAGAAAAGGTTTGTTTTTTTTTTTTTTTAATCTCAAGGCTCAAAGTAGAAGCACAATTTACCCTAGGCTCCCCAGCTAGAAAGAGAAGTTAAGACAAAATTGCATGAATGTCCACATGGAATGTATTTCTTATTAATCAGATAATGTCTAGTCATGCTCTATCTAAGTAACTTAGTTGAAAATATGACAAAAACCCCCATTTCTTAGAGACATCTAAAAGACAGATACTACCAGTAGCACTTCCAGACACTGAGGACACATTAGTTAAAAATGAACAGAAAATCGATCCTTGCTAGTCTCCTGCCCTCCAATGACATTGCAAATAGCTGCCAAGTGTATTGACAAAAAAAAAGAAAGAAAAAAAAGGAAGAAAGAAAGAAGAAAAGAAAAGAAAGAAAGAAAGAAAGGAGCAGCTTGAAAGGGTGTGCACAGACAGTGTGGCCTCCTTTAAGACAGCTCTGCAATCCCAGCCTTCTCATATTTTGCTCTTTCTTTCAACAGAAAACAAGCCTGGAGTTCTATATTGACATCCATGCCCACTCCACCATGATGAATGGCTTCATGTATGGCAATATCTTTGAGGACGAGGAACGGTTCCAAAGGCAGTCCATTTTTCCAAAGCTCCTTTGCCAGAATGCAGAGGACTTCTCCTATGTAAGTCAAAAGTTCTCTCCGATAGCCAGCCCCAGCCCTGGATAGCTCAGCATGCCTTCCTCCACTTCTTCCAGTTCATTTTCCTTTGGCCTGACAGGTTAGTATTTGGCCTGTCTGGTCACCTAGTGTTTGCTTTGTGAGTCTGACTCCAACATTAACAAGGTGAAGAAACTCATGAAGTGGTCTCCCTGTTGCATGCCTTGCCAGTGGTATGTTTTTACTTGCCCCAGTTGTTCCAGCAGAACAATGTGTCTGCTCAAGGTGTTATACACCCACCATTCTCATCTTCCATGACTTTCTTGGCCCCAATTTCTTTGTCAGTAATTGGCGAGTATATTTCTTTTTACCTTACCTGCACCACGGCTTCCAGGGCAGACATATACAGCTATAGATATGAAAGTCCCTTGCAGGTGGAAAAGACCTTAACAACCTCCATAGATATGCAAGGTTGGGTGGGATGGGCTAGGAGAGAGCAGTTAGAGATTTTGTAGCACAAAGAAATGACAGAAAAGAGCAGGAGAGAAGATGAGAAGGGACATCAGCATGCACTATTGGGACATGGGGATGTTTTTGCTCATTTTTCCTTTGTTTTGACACTAAATCTCTAAATCTCTGGGCCTCGTTATTGCCATGTGGCCAGTTGGGAAGAGGCCCACAGAAGTCACAGCAATTTTTGAAGTTGATGAGCTGAAAACTCACCTGCTCATTGATTGCTTCAGGCTGGACATTAGGGAGGATGATGAATTTCTCTGTGTAGTAAGATGCACTTTAAATTACAGTCTTTTGATGGCAGACCAAGGAGGAAATTGGAGGTTGTTTAGCACAGCCCTTTATATATATATATATATATATATAACCAAGAGAAACCTGTGGACCAGAAAAGGTGAGAATCTACTGTCAAGTCATCTAGGATTTAGAGGGTAGAATCAAAGAGGACCCTGACCATTTGCAGCTTTGGGACAAAAACAGCCATTTGTATATGGAACCTGTACAGTCTTTGCAACTGTGCTGATTTCAGAGCGAGCTGCAGCCTCCAGATGATTGGAAGATGTGCCATAGGTCTCAGAGGTGCACACAGGAGTGAGTGTTACTGGATCTCAGATCAAACATCATCTGGATCATGTTTCTGGTCCTGGTGACGTTTCTGTATCCCAACTTCCTTGGGAGCTCAGACTGCCATCTAGGTCATCTGCCCAGGTCCCAGTCATGTCTCTTCTCTGATTCTTAAGAATGAGAGAGTTATGTTTTACCACATAGATTTCAAGACCTTTGAACTTAAGATTCTATGACTTTTCATAGTTTCTTTCGCCTCTACTACACAGACAAAGAAACTGAGGTATACCAAAATGCAAGCTGACAGCTGTCCAACAGTGGGGAAGCAAAACTCATGTGTCTGAATAGAAGACCTAAGTCTGGCCTTCTTAACCCCTTCTCTTACCCTAATGGCTGATGCCAACATGTTACAAAAGGAGCATCCATGACCTCCCTAACACATGTTTAACATGAGTTCAGTTTTTCTCTAATGAGACAGGGAAGGCAGGAATACCTGGGGCCAGTTAGTCCTGGCTTCAGTCCATACCATTTTAACTTACTTGTTGTACATCTGTGAGCCTCAGTTCCCTCCATAGAGAGATAAAATATGAACACCTAATCAATAGGTTCTTTTGAAACTAAAACATGATGCTACCTAGGGAAAAGTACCATCAAGTTGAACATTTAATTCTGATTCTGATCATAGTATAGTTTCTTCTTGCCCCCTGTCTGCCTTTCACTCCTCCTCCAGCCCCCCTCAGATTCCTACAGGTAGCTGTGCCTCCAAGAACCCTGATGGATGCTTTCATTCAATTACATTGGTTGACTAATCAGTCTTCACAATGACTGAGATGGTAAAGCTGATCCCACTTGTCAGATGAGGAAACAGAACTGGAAGTATAAGATTTGCTCAACATCTAAAAGCTGGTGTGGGCCATCCAGGTTTGATTTCTCTCTCGTCCCAACTTTATCTTTCACAGACTAGCACATCCTTCAACCGGGATGCTGTGAAAGCAGGAACTGGACGGCGCTTCCTTGGTGGGCTCTTAGATCACACATCATACTGCTATACCCTAGAGGTTTCCTTCTACAGCTACATCATCGGGGGTACCACAGCTGCTGTGCCCTACACTGAAGAAGCCTGTATCCTTGCCAGGTTCCTACTATCCCTAGACTAGCCTTCATCTAGCTGGGAGCATCAAACTTGGATTTTCTAAGCAGGGCAGGAGTTTGGTCTCAGCTAAGGAACATGCCAGACTCTGGAATGAGGAGGAATGTGGCAGGTTCTACTGGAGGTGTCTTTGGGTTGTTTGGTTTGTCTCTGACCTTCCTACACCCTTCACATAGGCATAGGTATCTCAACTGCTGCTTTCAGGGCCCATGGCATTCCCACTGCTGCTGTCATTCTTATCTTTCTCCTCAACCCTCTGCACCCCCTTAGTTCCTGTTGCTCTACTCACTACTTTTGTTTGTATTTCTTCCCTCCTTCCCCTTCTCTTCTCACCTTCACTCCTCACCTCACATGCTTTCTGCTTCCTACTTATGACCCTTCTCCCCTGCTTTGCTCTTCTTTTTCTTCTTCCCACCTCCTTTTCGCTCTTCATCTGAACCTCCATCTTCCCTGCCCTACCCACCCCTACCCTCTGCAATTGGCAAATTGTTTTTCCTCCTAGTTTCCCAAAATTTTCTCTTAAGTTCACCATAGTGAAAACTGGCAGTTACTTTCTACCTTCTTGATTTCTTTTTTTTTTTTTCTTTTTTAAGAAAAGGTATTCACTAATTTTAGCTTCAGACTCGCTTGGGTCTGTGACAGATTCTAATAGAACCTGTTAATGTTTATCCTTTGAGTTTTAAATTGATTCATTTCTCATTTCTAAACTTGTAGTTTTTTTTTTTCAGAGAAAGACTTATAGTTGAGCACATTTGAAAAAGAGAAAGGATAGAATACATTCTATATATAATTGTTCCTAGATTTGCCAAGATGGTTCCAGACACTTATGGCTTCTGAAATCTCCTTGTACCTGTGTATAGTGTTGTAGTATTTGAAAGTATCCCACACACATTCTCCTGTATACTTCAAGATATGTTTTGGGGGTTTTGTTATTGTTGTTGTTTTTGTTTTTTGAGACAAAGTCTCTCTGTATAATCCTGGCTGTCCTGAACTCACTATGTAGACTAGGTTTGTCTCGAATTAACAGAGATTCACCTACTTCTGCCTCCCAAGTGCTGAGATTAAAAGTATAGGCCACCATGCCTGGCCTCAATGTATATTTTAAATCATCTCTAGATAATCTAATGTCCAATGCACTTAAGTCCGTTCTTACACTGTATTGTTTAGAGAGTAATGACAAGAAATTATACATGGTCAGTACAGACTCAATTTTTAAAACTATTTTCTATCTGTGGCTAGTTAAATCTTCAGATGCAGAACCCATGGATATGGGAGGCCTATTCATTATATGTACAATGTAGCCAGCCCTTCCCTAAATTAAAGTGCTCACACTAGCCTTCTGTAACTCTTGGTGAGTAGTCATGGAGTTCCTACCATAAGCTGTGTAGAGAAATCTTTTATGCTAGTGGTATGACTTAAGACCCAACCTACTGAAGGTTTTCATTGTACTGGGAAGACAGAACAGAAAAGAGATAATTAAAATATACATGATAAACTCAAAAATAGATGAATTCCAGAAGGTTAAAGGACACATACATTTAAAAGAAACATATGTAAGTCAGCTTGGAAGTACACACCTGTAATCCCAGCACATGGGATACAAAGGCAGGAGGATCAAGAGTTTGAGGCTAGCCAGGGCTACAAAACAAATTCCAAGATAGTCTGCAAGAACCTCCTTCAAAAGCCAATATTGCCATTACTACTGCTTTAATAATGATGAGTGTGTGTGTGAGTGTGAGTGTACATAAATATATATGAGTATATGTAAAGGTGTGTTCATGTGCGTATGTATGTGTGTGAGTGTGAGAATGTGTGTGAGCATGTATGTGTATGTGTGTAAGAGAGAGAGAGAGAGAGAGAGAGAGAGAACCGACTAAGGGTCAGGTCAAGTTCTAGATACAGGGTAGCAGTAACTAAAAATGTCTTTACAGGGGAATAAGGGAGAAATCAACACTGTGTTGAGTCAAGTAAGGCTTTCTCATGGAAGATCCATCTCAACTGAATTTTAATATTGGGCAGGAGTTGGTCCAGTGGGATTGGAATCCATTACTGAATGAAGAACATTGCACATAGAGAGGCGAGGAGGAAAAGTATGCATGTGTAGCAAGAGTGTAACTGGTCTGGCTTGTACAAAGCCCTTCAGAGACAAGAAAGAAGTCTAAATTCTCAGACTGAAAGGAATTCTAACTTTAACAGTAGGTGATGAAGAACAGCAGATGTTTTGTAAACAGTGGGAAGTCACCTTGGCTGCACTGAAGGCAGGAACATACCGTAGAAGGTTGTCAAAACAATCCACATGAGAGATGCTTTAGGCCAGTGCTAGGTGCTGGCTGCAGGATATTTAAGTGGGACTGAGAAGATGCAGGAATTCCATTAGTGTTCACAGGAGCTAGAGAATGGAAGGGTTGGTAGTAAATGATGAGGCTGTGCACCAGTCTCACAGTTAGGAGAGAAGAAAACCTGGAACTGCACCAGGGAAGCACAAGCCAATTTGATACATTCAAGGGTGATTTAACCTGGTTCTTCTTTGATATACATTTTCTTAAAAGACTCATCTCATAACAGAGGGAGAGCAGGCAGACAGATTGTGATCTTTGTTGGCTGCTGGTTCTGTGTTCCAATCAGAAAAAGAAATTACATGGTCTGATGGGAATGGCAATATGGTCTGGGAGGAAGTGTCCTCTAGACTGAGAATCAGGAGACCTGATTCTGATGACAGCACAGGCCCCATCCCAGACAGTGCCCTTCAGCAAGTCCTCTAGCCTCTGCAAGGTGACTTTATCTGTACATAGGAACTGAGGACTTTCTGACTTTTGTATCCTGCAGCAGTACTCAGAAACACTGACAAAGAAGTAAGTGCTATGTATGCAAAGAACAGACTTCCGTTCCCATGTCGTGTCAGTCACATAGTAGGTGGGTCACTTCGAGCAGGTGGCATAACGTCACTGGGCCTCAGTTTCCTAATCTTTAACTAGAAGGTATAATGGTATGATGTTATGAGGTCTGTGGTTATGATGAAATTAAGGGAAATAATTATATACATTTTCAAAGGTCTCCACCATGGCTAGTGGTCTTCAGCCCTCTGGCCTGTCCATGTTGTAGGTCTGGTGTGAGCGTTCCAGGCATGAGTTCTGTTTTATATTCTGAGGGACCTAACCCAGTTACATAACTGCCCCAGACATCAGTTCTTCATCTGTAAAGACTTCTCAGGATTGTAAGGGTTACATGGGGAAGGTTATGTTGCCATGACCAGATGAATCAACATGCCACGTGCTCAGTGACATTAGATAACATTCTCTCACATCTCCTTTCTCCCATTTGCTGTGTTGTTGCTGTGAAATAATAAATTCCTGGGGCCATTCATTCTTCAGTAAATCCTATTTACATTTTATTGACCTGACAACTAATAAATATGCTACGTTCAAATGATTTAAGGAGAGAGAGAGAAGGATAAACTAGAATTATAAAGTTACCCAACGCTTCTCTGGCCTTTGTTTATGGTCTGATTACAAGCCTAGAGAAAACAGCTCTTTAACATAATGAATGAGAAAAATATTGGTAACAGAGAGCGTGAGTCCTGAGACTCACGTGAAACTGCTTGAGACTGGTTTCCTGTGGCTACAGTCATACTGAAATCAGATAATTCTGGCTCTGAAGAATGGTACAGCTAGCCAAGAGAAGATACCATGATTCTGTCAGCTAACTGATCTCAGTTCAGACCTCACTGTATTCGTTACAGTGGGTCCTCTGAAATGTTCATCAAACTTGTTATTTACTCATCTGTCCAACAAGACTCATTAGATACTGGAAAGAAACAGAGGAATAAAGCACAGTCCCCATATTCCAGGAACATAGTTTTAAGGAGAGGGAACAAGGGAACGAGACAGCTGAATCACAGAGAATAAATGTCCTGGCAGATTTGATGGTCGGGAGGAGATGGGGGCATGAAGGGTGGGGCAGCAGGTAGGAGAGAGGGAAGAACTTCCTAGAAGAAGAGAAACCAAGGCTCAGCCCTCCAGGGTAAATGGATGCAGACTAGAAAAAGAAGGGGTGGAGCCACCTTCCTGGCAGAGAGAGAAGTACAGGAGAATGCCCAGATGCCAGGGAAAGGATGGCTCTGTCCAAGCATTCCAGGGTAGCTGGGGCTGGTCCAGAAACAAGTCATGATCAGCAAGCATGGGAGAAAGATTTGTGAAAGAAGGCAACAGTACATTGAATCCGCACCACTAACAACCACAAAATTATTCTTTGTTTCCACTGACTTCGTAGATAGATGAATATAGATAATAGATCCACAGATATGAGAGCTCTGGCAGGCCCAGAGAGCGCCCAGTCATTCTCAGGAAATTAAGAAGTTCTAATTAATTCTAGTCACAAAACAGTCTCAGTTGAGCAATTACTGTGTCTGGTCTGATGCAAAACATCAAACATCTTCAAAGCAAAACCTCCCCACCCTCTGGGCCTGTCACATCGGCTGATCATGGTGACCCCTGTTCACACTTCTGGGGTTGAATAGGATGAGGAAGAGCTAGAGAATGGAGCAGAATGGGCCTCTATTACCTAGAGGATGGTATGGACAATCCTGCCTGAGCTCCTTAGACACCCTGCTTGTCAGTACTGTATTCTAAAAAGCTGCTTGGGAGGTCCGTCAGTTGGGCTTCCTTCCTCAACCCCAAATAAACTGGCTGTTCTCCCCAGTGGGTGCCACTGAATCTGTTAGGTGGTCCTCTCATATGGAGATGAATTCAAGGCTGCAAAATTGTTTCAGATTTTCTCTAATATATAAATCCTGCATGGTGGTTTCATCCCCCATATTGAAATGTGTGACTTGGAGATTCCAGCTGAAACTATCCCTAGACAAGTTCCATGTAACATGTCCCTGCACGTAACAGGTAAGACTGAGTGTGTTCCTGATTGTCCAGATATAGGGCACAGGGAAGAGTCAAGGAAGGTACCCTGACATTGGTTTGAAGAACATGGTAGAGAGGAGAATCAGCCAATCACCTTAATGTGGACTACTGGGGAAAGAGGCTGTGGAGAATTTTGAGTTCTGTTTGTGAGGTATTGGATATAAGGGAATCAAGTGACATGAAAATGGTGGATTTTAGTAGACAGATGGTTCTAGGGTCCTGAAGCTCTGAAGAAAGATTTCGGCTTTGGACAGCTTCATAGGAAGTACAGGGCACCATGAAGTCACAATAAAGTAGTTTTCTTAGTGTTGCTGTCTGCCTCATGAGTTGGTAAAAAGAATGCTGGATGGGAAGTCAGGATCTCCGTTCCACTGTGACCTTTAGCTGTGGGATCTTGGCTAGGTCACTTGACCTCTCTAGGCAGTGTGTACTCACAGATAGCCCTTAGTTAATGGGAATGAATGAAGTAGAGAGCAGCCTTGCCCTTTGTCTGTTAGACCATGTGGCTCTCTCAGGCAATGGTAAGGCCTGTTATCTGAGCTGTTCTGTGTGCTGGTCTGTGTTCCTGAGTGTGTGTGGGCATGCTCCCTGGGTTTTCATTCTTGCTGGGAAGATTGTACTTTTGTGGTGGATGAAGAATAGGAAGAAGTCAGGTCTGACATGCTTGTTGGTATTTCTCTCAGATAAATCAGACATCTCAGAACTTTCCAGTTTCTTATTTGTCACATTCAGGGTCATAGCTTTGGTAAGATTCATAAGAAGAAAAAATTTAAAAAAAAACTTCAGTTAGAGGATTTGGAGAGTAGAATACTAAACCTTACTGAAGTCTGATTTTAAAAAAAAAAAATCCTCCTAACTGTGTAAACTTGGGTTTGAGCTTTAAATAGGAATTCTTACTAGCCAACTGACTGAATGAATAATAGCAGCATTAGTGTTGGAAATGGCATATTAGTGAACTCGGACCCAGAGCCTGCATTGGAGCACTCAGTGCCTGCAGTTCTGGCTGCAACTTGCCATGCAGGTTTAGGGAGGTCAATAGTTCTCTGGGTCCCAGTTTTCCTACCTCTTTAGGTTAGAAGATGAGATGATAGAGCTGCAAGCTTATTTCCAAATCAATAGGCAGGTATGTCTACACACATGGGCAGATAGATCTGTGGGTGGAGATAATCACTTGATTTGGGCCTTTGAGACAAAAGTAGAGGAAGTGAAGCTCAGAAAAAAATCAAATGACATCCCAGGGCTGTCCATGTACCAAGTGTCAGAGTTGGGATTTAAATCCCAATGGGTCCAACTCAAAGTGCCACCTGGCAAGCCATCTTGCCTTTCTCCTTGCTTCCCTCCCATAGCTTCCTGGAGGACAGGAACTTTTTTTATGATCTCCAGAGGGACTGGGCCTCACACAGCTGTTACTGCTCCTCTTTCTCCAGAAACCCCTCCCTGTAGGACCCGGCCCTGACACTAGCCTGTCTGTCATTCCTGATGACCCAGACCTAGCTTTGCTGACTGTCACCAGCTTCTGCCTTGCCCTTAGTCACCCTACCTTGGACCAACTGACTCCCACATTCATGTCAAAGCCTGCCTTGGCTCCTGAATGCTCACTGTTCAGCTGGAAAACCAAGATGCCATTTCCATTGTTCTCCATGCCTCCTTCATCCCTCAAAATGAGGTTTCTACGGCTTTATCTGCTGTTGTCAAGTTTAAAACCATAATTCGAAACGCTGTTAATATTCCTGTCAGCAGAGAGCTACAAATTACAAAGTTGTAAAGTTACTTTATAGTGATAAGTGTCAGCCTTCACTAGTGGCACTGCAAGGCTCCATGGAAACCAAGCTGATGGTAAAGAGCCTATATTGTTTCAGGATGGCAGCTGTGAGTTGGCAGGCAGGAGGCCTCCTGGCTGATTGCTAAGTCACCTGAACCTGTCTGCACTCACTTACACATCTGTGCATGCCAAGCACTGTCTTCCCACTTCCTTGTTGCATAAATGTGGGGAGAGCTCTGAGAGTTGAGGCTTTACCCAAGCTCAGTTTGAATCAATGGCAGTTTTGAGCTTAACTTTGACCAGCCCAGAAGACATCAGGGGTCTCTAAAGTGTCACACCATAACACTTTAAAAGTCACTATTTTAACTGAGGAGCACTAGGAACAATTGAAGTTTCACTTAGACAATGTAAGACAATGGTGTCAAAAAAAAAAAAGGTTGTTCTTACACAAAGACAAAAAGCAACTCAGGAAAGTAGATAGAGATCTGGGGAAAGGTTTAGGCACCTTAGTTGACATTGTTAACTTCATTATTGGCCCAACTAATGGAACCACCAGCCCCACCACTACTCACTGCCCTAGTGCCAAAACTAATGCCGACTCTTGCTAGTGGAGAGAAGCTGTAAGCTGTTCTGGGGAGGAAGGAAGTGCTGGCCCTTTTTTGCCTTGCTACTATCATCAGCCCCTGAGGCTTTGTTTCTGACCTTCTGTTTGTGTCAGACACCAATAAAATGGTACACAGGGGCTAGTACACAGGGAAGGGCTGTAGTGGAGGAAAAAAAAGCACAAAAACTGCAAAGAGGGGTTTATGGGGGAAGGCATAGGGAGCTTTCAGTCCTAAGATTGTGGAAGTTGGGAAAACAAAGAACAACAACAAATCCCACCAGACTTGTTAACCACTCCTTCTAAAGCTATGACCATGAGAAACTAATGAATCTGGGGAGTTTTCTTTGGACCAGTGAGTGATCTTTAGGAGCCTATTTTCTTTCAGGAGGTTTTTGTTTGTTTGTTTTTTGTTTTGGGTTTTTTTTGTTTGTTTGGTTGGTTGGTTGGTTGGTTTTGGTTTTTGGCAAGTCTCTAGAGAGTAACCACAGAGCTGAGCAGTAGACCTGCTCTGTGTGGCTCTACAGTTCAAAACAAGGCTCCATGTGAGTGTGAGGCAGCCCCAGTCCAAACCTGGGTATGTAGAAGGGGTCTAGAACGAGTACTGTACTCACTGAAAATCTCCTATATGTCAGACTCCTGCTGGTGTCTGAGGGTATGGAGCAAGTCACAACGTCTTCCTGGAAATGCGCCAGTACGGTAGAGATAGGCAGAATGACTTTAGTACAGTGTGGTGAGGGAGGGGAATGTGGGACAGACAGAAAGAGTGTTTAACTCTGCCTTGGGACACCAGAGGTGAGAACATATGTATCAAGGAGGTACCATCAACTAGGCCTATTGTTGAAGGATAAGAGGGCAGAAGTCTCTGCCTGGACAACAGCTAGAGCCCTGAGAGAGCTGCTTCCCTCTCCTGGTCATGTGTAGTGCAAGGTGCTACGAGGTGATGAGACTGCAGAGAGCTGTGGGAACCAGCTGATGCAGGACAGCTGATCTTCAGCAGTGTGGCAAGGAAAATATCTGCCCTGGAAAATATGGGAGGACAGATTACAGGATCAGCTGAGCTTGGCAAGTGTATCACGATGCCATGGCATCCCAACCAGTTCTTTTTTCTTCTCATTTTTGAAAGGACATTTTTCTCTGAAAGTAAGTCCATAGATTACCCTTTTTTCTTTGAGAAACAACTTGGAGTTTCTCAAATTATACCGTCTGGCCCACGTTTGAGGACACTGTCTAGTAACATTATCAGCTACGGCACAGTGCTCTGATGTGAGATTCCAAAGCACATTTTCTATTAATTGTCATCGGCCACTGATGTGCTACATGACTTTGAACAAACTGCTTCCCTCCTGGGATCCTAACTATAAACTGAAGAATTTGGACAAAGAAAATCCACCAGAAAATCATTCAAAGAATTGAATTTGGATCCAGCTCACATTTGTGGCACATCTACCAGGCTCTGGACACAGTCATTCTTTGGAATTTGTCAGACTCCTGGAGCACCAGCCATTCGCCACAGAACAACCTCAGAACTGGCATCATGTCTAACTCCAGGCTGCACACCCAGCTGAGACACATCGCCTGGCTAGTGTTTCTTTCCGTCAATATTTTCCTCAAGATGATAAATGTGCTGCCAATAAGAGGAGGCAGCTGCCAGCTCTGTCTGAGACAACGGCCTTTAGCTGGGGCTATGGCCGTGATTGGCTTGTTGATGTGTCTCCAAAGACAGGAATCCTAGCGGGGACGAGCGGGAGGGAATTCTGAGGAAGCTCAGAATTCTGAGCTCTCAGTCTACACAGATTTGCCTTGGGTTAATAGTACTTCTTTCTTCTGCTCTAGTCCTCTCAACACCCCCAAAACACACTGTCTTTGAAGAGACCAGACATAACGTCAAGAAGCTTATAGCAGAACTGTATCTCACAAATGACACATTAAACAACAGGGAAAGGAAGAGCCTGGCCTTTGCAGCCAGGCTGATCTGGATGCAAAACTTGGTTCTGCTGTTTGCCAGTTGTATGACTCTGAGCAAGTGACTTGATTGTACTGATTCTCTATCTGCTCATGTGTCATGATGTTCACTCCGATCCTTACCTCACAGGGATATTTTAAGTAGACGCAAACATTAGGAAATATGCTCTGGTGCCTGTTCAATTACTATGAACATCATAGGCACTCGGCGAATTGCACCACTATTGTCACTCTTACTAACCAAGTTCTGAATTAGGTGAAATCAAGTTACACATTTCTGGGCCATCGGAATAGAGGCAGTGTGCTTGGACTGCATGTTTCCTGGATTCTTAGGGTGGCTCTTGTGATTTTGAAATAGCGGTCTTCCTAAGGATGAGTTTGGAGTATGCAGATATTTCTTTGGAATTAGACTTCCATATCTGTTCTTATGAACATAATTAAAAAGTGAAAATTCTTTTACAAGGGCAAAGTGATCAGTGTCAGAATTAAGGCAGTGGTGGAGCTTGGCTGAGGCCAGAGCCTAGAATGGCAAGGATTTCACATATGGTCTCAGTTATACATGCGTAGAAATCAGTCCCTCCCTAATCTGTAGTTGAGGAAACGGAGGATGATGGTTGAGAGACCTGGATTTGCATAATAGAATTCAATAACTGAGAAGTGCTATGAGTTTTGTTTTGTCAAGCGATCACAGACCAGTGACACTCCATCTTTATGACTCAGTTTTCCATTCTCTCTGTTGTATCTGTCTCATGAGGTTATGCAGATCAAATGCATAGGTGAGAAGTGGGTCTGAAACTGTTGCATTCTGCACTCATGAAGGGAGGGCTTTTGGTGATGGTGGTGGTACAGGGAGAAGAGGGAGGCATGACACCCTTTAATACAGAAGCCAGGTCTAAAAGAGGGACAGGCCCAGAAGCAGTTCTAGGTGGCATACAGGCATACAGACATACAAGGACTCGAATAATTCCATTGTCAAACTCATGTCCACAAAATTCTGCTGCCAAGGGGAAGAAGTGCTAGCCACAGGGTTGGTAACCCAGAGGGGGTCTGGCTTCCCACTCCTGGTTTGGCTCCTTCCCTCTGCAACCTCCGGCCTCACAGAAACACCTGGAGTCTCTGGCAGCTGCTATCTTGCTGTTGACTGAGGTTGAGGCGCCCCCTCCTGCCCCCAGGGTGTTATGGCTGACAGAGAGAGCCAGTTCTTCCCCAGCAGACTAAAGACACCCCCTTTGTCTAGGCTGAGGACTGAGCTCTGACCACCTCACCCCTTGCTCCTAGCTGCTTTGGGAGAGGGGTCTGGAAGATGGAGGAGAGCACTTCCCAACTTCTGGGTCTCAGCAAGCATAAGCATCTCTTACTCGCCTGCCATCCCTCTTTCTCTTCTCTGATTCTCTTTTTGCTTTGTCTTTTCACCCATTTGACTCTCTCTTAAGACCCACATGTACTTTCACATGTTTCTGTCCGCATCTCTCTCACCTCATCCACTCCCTTGTCTTCACCCCCCACTCAAACCCCCTTCCTATAGCTTCCATTCTTTCCCTTTTGTATCTTTTCACTCCTTATCTTGTAGTTAGTAGTTTGTACTCATATCAAATTTAAACCAAGAATTCTCCATTGAGATGACTTTGAGCAAGTTGCTTATGGCTCCAACTCTAACTCCCACAGGGGACTCAGCAGCCCCTTCTAGTTAGTGCTCCTCCCCCTTTCAGCCCTATCTACTGACAGGCCTTTTGCTGTTCTTTTCCTCTTTTCAAAATCCCCTCCATGCATCCCTCTCTCCCTCTTTCTTTCTTTGTTTCTTGATACTACAATTCAGAATCAGATCCAAATACCATTTCTTGAGTCTTTTAGGAACCTTGTAGTGACCTTCCACTTCAAACAACTTCCCTCCATATTCTACTCTTTCCTCTATCTCCTCAAGGAAAGGCAGGGGCTTATTGTCTAAACGCCTGATAAGGGGCTCAGAGCTGAGCTAATGGACAGCTGGAGCATGCTTGAAGTAGGGAGTCTCTGTTCATGGTGTATCTTACAAGGAAGATTTATGGCGAGGAAGGGGTCATGTCCCAGGGAGCCCCAAGAGACACCCTGGTCGGTGTGTCCACAGATCATTGACTTGAAAGCATTTGCTAACTTATCTATGATTTGCAGCAAATTTCATGTAGTAACATAAAGCAACAAGGAGTGTTTCCCACCATCAAACTTCTAAGAAGACATTCACCCAAGAGATTCATGTTGGAAACACCTAGAGAGTGGCCTCTGGCCTCTGGCTTCATAGTATTCCTTCAGCAGATGGCATCCTGTGGTTCAAAGGACTGTCTTTCATAGTGTCCCTTCATGAGAGCCAAGGGCATAATTCTAAAACACAGTCTAAGCATACAGCTGTCTGGTCCAGCTAGACACCATGGTAATGCAGGTGTGTCTAGACAGTATCCTTCTAGCTGTCCTTAAAGACTGTTCTGTATCTCAACCCAGATGCAGAGAAAGGCAGGGTCAGCAAGTGGTACAGAGCAAGGTAGTTAGGAATGCAGGCTGTGAAATGAGATTGGACTAGTTTAGTCTGTAAGTATGTGCATCTTTGGGCAACTCTCTTTGACCTCTCTGGACTCTAGACTCCTGAATAGAGATGATAGTACAAACCTCTCAGGGTCTTTATGAGAACGAAATGAGTTGATATAAGTACTGCACACCCTGACTGGCTTCTAGTAAGTGTTGGTAGCTATTCCCATGCTTCACAATTCTGTGTGATCATATATTGAGGCTCCAGCAGGTCAGAGAGCTATTGAAAGGCCATCTGGTGTCCTGGGTGGAGACTTGCGTACACCACCACAGACAACCACTTCTAAAGCAAAAGGGCTTCTTCTCTTGAATTTTCTTTCTTTTTCTTTTTTTATTTCTTCAAGTTACATCTCAATGGCAATCCCCTCCCTACTCCCCCCTCCAGTCCCACCCTCCCACCCTCAACCCCCCATCCTCTTCCCTTTTTTTTTAAGTTTAAGGTATATCTTATTTCCCCCTACAGCTCCCCCTTTCAGTCCAAAAAATGGCTCTTTCTCTTATAATAATAAATACAATACAAAACAGCAGAGGTAATTAGGCCACAGTTATGAGGGTGATATGGCTTAGTGTACATTCCCAATGTCCAGTCCATATGTATTTGGTACTTGACTTTAACATTCTACTATCTAACCATCTCCATTAGTTTAAAGTTCTATATCTAACTCAACATTCATACTAACTTGCAACACAACTTTAAAAGCATCTTCCTAGATCTATAACACTCCCTTGACTCCTAAACAACTCAAAATTTAATTATGAGACTTTATCTATCTGTTCTTCAATCACCTCAGAGACCTGAGAGGGATAAATATATCTGATTTTATAGGAAGTACAGGGCCTGCAGCTTCCCAAACTAAGAAATGACATACCAGTGGCTGCCTGGACAGTTCCCATTTTCTCTCCATACATTACAGCATCGATCTTCAGTCATTTGGCCCCGTTTCTCTGACAGACATTGATTGTAGAGCAGGGGTTATGAAGGACTTGCCTAACCTGTCTTGGCAGAGCCAGGCTGTCGACTTACCTGCTTCCAGGTTTTGTCCCTTTTGGACAGCATTCTGTCTACAGTTGGGGCAAGGGGCTTTTCCTACCAAGAGATAAGCTTGCGACTAATTCAATCATCTCCCACTGGAGATTCTTGAATGCTCATCTTCTACCTGGAGTAGAATGGGGGTGCTGTCAGGAGTTGATATGTCTTGATATAAAAAAAAAATCTAAAGTTAAGAAAACATCTTTGAATGCCATATTCTGCAGATCTCTTGAGGTTTTTGAAGAGGCCCTATCTATCTCTTATATTAGGATAAGCAGATGTTGCTTGTCTCT
>CAJQZJ010005020.1:10897810-10914268 GCA_907164525.1 Lophiomys imhausi
CAGAAACTCCTATATATTTTCTAAATCTAATTTATCTAACCCCTACATACCACCAGGTATTTTATGTTGTTTGTGGCTATTTTGAAGGGGGTTGTTTCCCTTATTACTTTCCCATCCCATTTGTTTGTTGTATAAAGAAGGGCTTCTGATTTTTTTTAATTAATTTTGTATCCAGCCACTTTGCTGAAGGTGTTTATCAGCTGTAAGAGTTCTCTGGTGGAATTTTTGGGGTCGCTTATGTATACTATCATATCATCTGCAAATAGGGATAATTTGACTTCTTCATTTCCAATTTGTATCCCCTTGATCTCTTTTAGTTGTCTTATTGCTCTTGTAAGAACTTCAAGTACTATATTGAAGAGATATGGTGAAAGTGGACATCCTTGTCTTGTCCCTGAGTTTAGAGGAAATGCTTCAAGTTTCTCTCCATTTAATTTGATGTTGGCCACTGGCCTGCTGTATATTGCCTTTGTTATTTCTAGGTACGGTCCTTGTATGCCCATTCTCTCCAGAACTTTTAGCATGAAGGGGTGTTGGATTTCGTTAAATGCCTTTTCTGCATCTAGCGAGTTTATCATGTGGTTTTTTTCCTTCATCTTGCTTATATAGTGAATTACGTTGATAGACTTTCATATGTTGAACCATCCCTGCATTCCTGGGATGAAGCCTACTTGATCATGGTGTATGATACTTTTGATGTGTTCTTGAATTCGGTTTGCTAGTATTTTATTAAGTATTTTTGCATCTATGTTCATGAGGGAGATTGGTCTGAAGTTCTCTTTCTTTGCTGGGTCTTTGTGTGGTTTAGGAATCAGAATGACAGTGGCCTCATAGAATGAATTTGGCAATGTTCTTTCTGATTATATTTTTGAAAGAGTTTGAAGAGTATTGGTGTTAGCTCCTCTTTGAAGGTTGGGTAGAATTCAGTGCTAAAGCCATCTGGCCCTGGGCTTTTTTTGGTTGGGAGATTTTTAATGACTGTTTCTATTTACTTAGGGGTTATAGGACTGTTTAATCTGTTTATCTGATCTTGATTTAGCTTCGGTAGGTGGAATCTCTCAAGAAAATTGTCCATTTCACTTAAGTTTTCAAATTTGGTGGAGTATAGATTTTTAAAGTAGGATCCAAATATTCTCTGGATTTCCTCAATGTTTGTTGTTATTTCTCCCTTTTCATTTCTGATTTTGTTGATTTGGGTTTTTTCCTTCTGCCTTTTAGTTAATTTGGCTAAGGGTCTGTCTATTTTGTTGATTTTCTTGAAGATCCAACTCTCGGTTTCATTGATTCTTTGTACAGTTCTTTTTGTTTCTAAGTTGTTGATTTCAGCCCTAAATTTGATGATCTCTTGCCTTCTGCTCCTCTTGGGAGTCTTTGCTTCTTTTTTTTTCCAATTCACCCAGTTTAGCTGTTAATTTGCTAATATGAGCTGTCACAATTTTCTTTTTGAAGGCACTTAGTGCTATGAACTTTCCTCGTAGCACAGCTTTCATTGTGTCCCATAGGTTTGGGTATGTTGTGTCTTCATTGTCATTGGATTTTAAGAAGTCTTTGATTTCCTTCTTTATTTCTTCCCTGACCCAGTGGTCCTCAGGTAAAGAATTGTTCAATTTCCATGTGTGTGTATACTTTCTGTTGATTCTTTTGCTATTGAAGTCCAGCTTTATTCCATAGTGGTCTGATAAGATATAAGGGGTTATTTCAATTTTCTTGTATCTGTTGAGGCTATCTTTGTGGCCAACTATATGGTCGATTTTGGAGAAGGTTCCATGAGGTGCTGAGAAGAAAGTGTATTCTTTTGTGTATGGGTGAAACGTTCTATAGATATCTGTTAGGTCCATTTGGTTCATGATCTCTGTTAGACTCATTATTTCTCTATTTGGCTTCTGTTTTGATGATCTGTCCATAGTTGTGAGTTGGGTATTGAAGTCTCCCACTACTAAAGTGTTTGGATCGATGTGCGATTTAAGTTTTAGAAGCGTTTCTTTTATAAATGTAGGTGCCTTTGTATTTGGGGCATAGATGTTCAATATTGAGATGTCCTCTTGATGAATATTTCCTTTAACGACTCTGTAATGCCCTTCTCTGTCTTTTTTTATTAATTTCAATTGGAAGTCTATTTTGTTTGATATTAGGGTGGCTACTCCAGCTTGTTTCCTGGGTCCATTTGCTTGGAAAATCTTTTCCCAGCCCTTTACTCTGAGATAGTGTCTATCTTCATTAGTGAGATGTGTTTCTTGTATGCAGCAAAAAGATGGGTCTTGTTTACGGATCCAGTCTGTAAGTCTGTGTCTTTTTATTGTCGAGTTGAGTCCATTGATTTTGGTGGATATTAGTGACCAGGGGTTGTTATTTCCCATTATTTTGGTATAGCTGGTCATCTTTGTTTCTTTTTGTTTAATTGCTGTAGAGGTTTCTATTTCCTCTGTTTTCTTGGGTGTAGTTATCTTCTCTGGGTTGGAATTTTCCTTCTAGGATCTTCTGTAGGGCTCGGTTTGTGCGTAGATATTGTTTAAATTTGATTTTGTCATGGAATATCTTGTTTTCTCCATCTATGTTGATAGAGAGTTTTGCTGGGTATAGTAGTCTGGCTGGGCACCTATGTTCTCTCAGGCTTGTAGGACATCTGTCCAGGCCCTTCTAGCTTTTAACGTTTCTGAGGAGAAGTCAGGTGTAATTCTGATGGGTCTGCCATTGTATGTGAATTGGCCTTTTTCTCTTACACCTTTTAGTATCCTTTCTTTGTTCTCTACATTTGGAGTTTCTATTATTATGTGGCGAGAGGAGTTTCTTTTCTGATCTAATCTGTTTGGTGTTCTGTAAGCCTCTTGGATTTTTAGTGGCATCTCTTTCTTTAGGTTTGGGAAGTTTTTTCTATGATTTTTTGAAGATATTTCCTGGACCATGGAGTCGGGAGTCTTCTCTTTCCTCTATGCCTATAATTCTTAGGTTCCATCTTTTCATTGAGTCCTTGATTTCTTGGATATTGTGGGTGAGAGATTTTTTAGCTTTCTTGTTTTCTTTGGATGTTGTATTGATTTCTTCCATCGAATCTTCCATGCCTGAGATCCTGTCTTCCATCTCTTGAATCCTATTTTTGGTACTCAAATCCATAGTTCCTGTTCTCGTCCCTTGATTCTCCATTTCCTTTTTTAACTGTGACTGTGTTTTCTTTATTGTTTCCATTTCCATTTTCATGTCTTGAGTGATTCTATTTGTTTTGTACATTTCCTGCTCCAGTTTGCTTGTCTTTGCCTGGAAGTCTTCCATTGCCCTCTCTTTTTCTTTTTCAAGGTGAGCCACCTTGTTCTGAAGTTCTCTAATGGTGTTTTCCATCGCTTTTGTATGTGCAATTGTGGCTTCTTTGAATTCCTTCATAGATTTAAGTTCTTCTTGAAGGGACTCTATCACTTTCCATAATGTAGAATTGTCCTTGTTTTCATGTGTTTCAGCTGTGGTGAGGTGGTCCAGGCTGGATGAAATAGCTTTGCTTTCTTTTGTTGGAGTCATCCTGCTCTGTTTTTTTTTTTTTTTTTGGTCTGGGGCCTCTGGCCATTGGAAATTTCTAGCTGTCTTCTGGACTTGGGTCCAAATGGGGCGCTTTGGTGTAGGAGTCGAATTGCCTTACTCCAGCCCTGTAAGGTGAGTCATCAGCCCTGCCTCCTAGGTGGAGACCTAACTAATCCAGGGGGTGGAGCTGTGTACACATAAGCTCTGGTTCCCCGCCAAAAGAGCCAGTACCAGTAAAAAATTCCGATAGATTGCAATTGCAAATACCTCACAGTTTGCCCAGGGTTGGCTTCTGTGGTGGATAAATCTGCCTTCATCCCCAATAGCCTTGCTGTTCCCACGGCCCGGGTTTGGAAACTAGCAAGTGCCGTCACAGTCGACTAAGTTCCTATATAGCGCAGTGGGTTGCAATCCGCAACCTGATGGCACTCTGCAGCCAAGCTGAGTGCACTTCCATGGGTCGCAACCTTTCGCCAGATAGCGGGATCATCTGTGAGAGACCTGGGGGTGCCCAGCAGGCTGGAGATTATCTCTGCGTGGGGTCTGAATCTGCCTGCTGGGTATTAGATTGGAACTTATCCAGTGTGTCTTTCCTGGTGGGGGAGGGGGCATCCTGATTCCCGGATTCAGTGGCTTCCATGCGTGTCTGAGATTGGGAGGGAGTGTCCTGCCCAGGGACCCCCAGTGGTCCCTGCATAGTTGGGTGAGACCCAGGGAGGGGGTGGAGCCCCCCAGACCCATTTGTACAGCGTTCTGCAACACCCACCGCCCTGTGGCTGTTTACCCTGAGATCAAAATACGTCTGAGCAGGCTGCTGCCATCTTGGATCCCCCCTCTTGACTTTTCTGATACAAAAACTGACCGTGGTCCAAGTCTTCTCGGTGTAATGAGGGTAGACCATAATCTCCCAAGCTCTCTTAACTTTGGTGAAGCATTTTAGTAAAAATTCTGAGCAAGAGGCTGTCCCTGGGATGGTGGGAATGAATGGTGTTTAAGGCATAAAGAAGGTACCTGGAAATTTGTTTTGTCAGCCCAACCACTCCCTGTGCTAAGAGCTCCATCAGCTTAGCTCTGCAGGTAGCCATTTGAAGCAGTGGCTACTTTCTTTTAGAAAAGGAAGCATTGGCTCATTATGCTCACTCACTTGGGTGAGGAGTGGGGGATGTCACACAATGTGTGCAGGGCAGAGCCAGACCTATGACCCCACACTACCTACTCTGTCTCTTGTGCTCCCCTCCAGCGTACCCAAGGGACTAGGCCTGCCAGGTCCCAAGACTCCTCAACCCTGGAGCCCCCAATGTCCTTGGGGAGTCAGTAGACTCCCTTAGCTCTGGTCTAATAGACCCCTACTTCCAGAGAACTATCTCCCCTTTGTTTATTTTTTTCCTAAGTAACAGAGAGCTTTTCACTCAACTATGGCTTTTCACCAGGAAGAGTTATTGAGAGAAAGTTACTGGGCTCTGCTACAAGTCATTTTTAGATTGCAGAGTGGGACAAAAAGGAACAATGATTTCACATGTGTACAACCAATCCAAAACACTTTAATCTTCAAAATGTCAGATTTTATGGTCAGTGGCCGTTCTGCAGTGAGCATTGTCACTGAATATTGAGATGCCGGCATGGCAAGGCACCTGGGTGAGGCATCATCATAAAGGCAGAAAGCCTCCAGAGATAGCACTGGTACTGTAGGCCAGCTTGGAAGTACCACCTGAAAACAAATATGTTGCTGAATATGACTGACCCTCAGATCCCAAGATGATGGTTCATATTAATGTGGATCTTTACTACATCCCAGAGAGATCAGCATCATGGTGCCCATTTCCTGGTGGTCCTGAAGGCTGATCAACATGTTCATCAGAGGTCACTGTCTTGCTACCACATCACACTGGGCCTGGCTTCCATATCTTTGATCAATAAATTCATCCATGTGTTACACCCACCAATGAGCTAAAAGAAATTTGGAACAAATAATGAAAAAACTACATCATATTAGGATTGTATCAGGAAACAAGCAGAGGGAGGCTCTGAACAATATGCTGGATGTGTTCAGACTCAATCCAGAGAGTGAAGAACCATTACAGTGGAATGGAATTAAGTCAGGAAAAGATGCCTTTCAGATATGGATCCCAGGGAGTCAGTCGTGGCAACAGTATGAAGCATGGATTGGATATCAGCAAGAAGAGATCAGAGCCATTGCAAAAATGACCACAAAGCTAGAAACAGGAAAGAGGCACATGAGTGTCAGTTCTGAGTTGGACTCAGAGAGTCACTGATGGTCCTTCTAAAGGAGACAAGTGATCCAGTTGACCATAGGCCTCAGCACTGGTTTCACAGGAATTAGTCCACAGAAGAGGGATGCTACCTGACTGCCTGAAAAGAGAAATCAAGGTTGAGGAAATCTCATTTTCACTATAAGAGGTGAGAGACAAGGTCTGGTTTTGGTCTTCTGTGTCTCTTTGACCTCCCTGGAACAAACAAGCTTCATCAGAGTTTAAGCTCTCACAGTCAAATTCAGTTGTACAGATCAGAATACCCCGGCTTCCTAATGATGGCTAGTGTCTCGTTTACCCATGGATGGAAGATCTTCATCCCATCTTTTCTGTGGGTTTTAAGAAATGTAATTCTTTTGTTAGGTACCTATCTGATATGAGGGTTTTTTTGTTTGTTTGTTTTGTTTTTGTTTGTATATTACCTTTTCTGTTTTTTCTATCTCTGAGTTGTTCTGTTTTGTGTATTCTTTATCTCATCTGTCTCCCTGTGTTTCTCTTTTGTTAATATTCTGTGGATCCTGAGCCCTCCATACATCTTCCCTTCCCTTCTCTCATGTCTTTCTGTCTCCCTTTCTCCATCCACCTCACCCCTCTCTTACTCTTTCCCTCTGTCTTCCCCCACCCCTTTTTTTCTTCTCTGTCTTGTTCTCATTAGACAAATGACTGAGGGGTGAGGCCAGTCTTTGCCCACTGGTTAATTGATGGCTGGTTTAGAACTGCCTAAGTGAGGAACTCTTGTCATTAGCAAGAGATGGGTTGCCTTGGCCCACAACTAAAAAAACCTTTGAAATCCTGCATCTAAATTACTATTCTTTTGACTGCTGCTAGTGATGCTAATTAGCTGTGTTAATTGGATGTTTTGATATTTGAAGAGCAAAGCAATCCAACTTCTTCCTCCAGAAAGCCAAAATTATTAATGAACTTGGCAGCAGCCTTGGCTTTCTTTTCACAGTGGGCACAGCCAGAGATTTCAGGGCAGCCAAAGGGGTTGTTCTGAGGAAGTAGCTTGCCTGTCCTTGGAGAAAGGAAGAGACCAAGAAGCTGGCTATGTGCTTCCTGGTTGTGAAATCATCCAGTGATATTGAAGAGCCTTTGACTCAGAGACCAAACATAACACTAAATAACATAAGAGAGCGATGCACTCTGCCATTATATGCCATCTCCCTGGACAGCCAGGCTGTATGTTTGCATTCCAGTGTGTTGTAAGACACCTGGCACAGAGTCAGCACTTAAGACATTGCTGAGTAAATAATCAAGAATGTGTCTTCTTTTCAAAGTCAAACTTGAGGTCAAACACAGTGAGACAACTTTTAGTTAGATGTGTTAAGCAAGTATTTCTTCACCTCTTTGAGTTTCAATTTTTCTCTGAAGAAAATATTTGCCAAGAGTTTTGATGACTATAACTTTCTCTGAGTTGTTATATTTTCTGGCTGCCTTATCATCCCAAAATGTTACCTGGAAACTCACCTGTTCAACCTGACTCTTTATTGGCCTTAAATTATAAAAGAAATGAACAATGAGGATCAGACATTCTACAAGGATGCTGAGAAGTCTGGGAAGAGTTCCTAAAGGAGACTGATCCTCAGCTGGGTCTGATTACTCATTCACAAGAGGAGAAGGATGACTAAGAGGAAGAGAAGGTCATTGCACAAATGCATCAGAAGCTGGGACTACGCCCTGCTCTGAAACACGAACTCACGATCTCTAAGGGTTCTGCCCACTCCATATGCAGGATTCTCTGAATCTATTTCCCTAATATCTTTTAAAAAACTAATTATTGCTATTTTTTAACATCCTGATGGTAGTTTCCCTTTACTCCTTTCCTCTCAGTCCCCAGTTAGCCTCCCATCTTCCCCTCCTTCACTCCTCTTCCTCCATTTCTATTCAGAAAAGGGCAGGCCTCCCATGGATATCAACCAAGCATGGCATATGAAGTTACAATAACAGTAGGAACCTCCTAGTGTTATTAAGTATATTAAGGCTGAAACAGGCAACCCAGTATGAAGGAAAGGTTCCCCAAAGCCAGCAAAAGAGTCAGAGTCAGCTCCTGCTCCCACTATTAGGACTCTCACAAGATGACCAAGGCATACAGCTATAACATATATGCAGAGGGCCTAGATCAGTCCCATGTAGGCTCCTTGGTTTTTGGTTCAGTCTCTGTGATCCCCTATGAGCCCAGGTTAGTTGAAAATTTTCCCAGAGAGAAAGGCATAAATGAGAAAGAACTGGGGCTGAATGTTGTTGGTGGAGGTAATCTGACATCTCTGTATCAGAAGGAACATTCTTGAAAAGGACCAGGCTACGAACTGATGGCGTTAGGCAGGAGTCTACAAAGCAGCACAGTCAACTGAAGATGTAAGTGGACAGATTTACTTATGTGCACATACTTATATCTATTGCTCTATATTTCTATTGTTACACATACACATGCATAGATATACATAATGCAGATTGTAACAAAGAGTTAACTTGTGTGATTATGAAGATTGTCAAATGACAAGGTGTATAGTCAACAAATAGAGTCTTAGGAGATAATAAGCAGCTGCCATCTCTGTCTAAAGGTCTAAGAATGGGGAGATCTGGTGGTGTAAGCTTGAGCCCAAAAGCCAGAAGACATGAAACCCAAGACAGATATTTTTGTTCTTGTCCCAAAGGCAAGAGCACTAATGTCCTAGTTTAAGTGGGCAGGCAAGAGGAGTTTCCCTTTTCTTGGGCGTTTTTCTCTATACATCTCTTCAGTTACATTGGATGAAACCCACCTACAGTAGAGAAGGCCCCCTGTTTTGATCAATTTATCTATCTGTTTAAATGTTCATCTTATCCGCATATGAGTAATGTTTGTCCTGTGTCTGACACTCTATGTCCTAAGCATGTTGAAACATAAATTGAGTGGCACAGAGGTTGAGGGACTTATGGGACATTTTCAAACACAATGAGGGAAAGAAAGTATAGGTCAGATGGTGTGACCCTCAGTTCAAAAGGTGCCATGCAAAAATTAATGTGATACTGTGTAATTGATCACAAGGTTAATGGAGGGCTGGTAGAACTAATCTGATACATCCCTTCCTTTTATAAAAGAAAGAAATGAAGAAAAGAATGAAGAAAGAAGAAAGAATTTAAACAGATAGAGAATTTCAGAATGATATTATATAAGATGGAACATTGGTGGTTGGCCATACTACAGAATGGCCAAACCACAAGATCATCATGGAGGAGAGACTAGACAGGAGTTCAGGGACTGGATCACAAGAGGCTTTAATGTTAATGCAGACGAAAGACTCCTGGCATTGCCAAAGGTCTCACGGTAAGCAGAGATCTCCCAGAGACACGTTAAAACAACTGTATGGAACATTGGCTTCTAGCCTAACTCTGTTGTTATTCCTTTGATTTGCTTTGACTTTGATTTTGTTTTCTGAGACAGACCAAAGCTAGCTTAGAGCTCCCTGTGTTGCCATGGTTGACCTTGAATGCCTCATCCTCCTTCCTCTACCTCCCAAGTGCTAAGAGTACAGATGTGCACCACAGTCCCTACATTTTCAAGAATGTAAAGTTTAAAGTATGACTGTAACTGAAATCAAGACAGATGTGCTGGGTGCTGCAAGTAGAGCAAGAATGTGAACAGAGACAGGGACTCCACCAATGGGTACTCAATTAATGCTCAGTCATTGTTATCCAAGTGTCAGGCAGTGTGAGGACAGCAGGATTCGAAACTACCCTCTCAGAATTTACAAACCTATCAGGAAAAGAAGTAAGAGGAAGTGTGTGTGGGTGGTGGTAGAGTAGTGGTAGGTATTTGGTTAAGCTAGGCTGGATCAAGAACACTTAAGGATATGAATTTCAGATACCCTTGACCTTCATTCTCCACCAGCCACAAAAGATATTTAATATGAAAAGAAAAAAAAAGTTGCCGGGCGGTGGTGGCGCACGCCTTTAATCCCAGCACTTGGGAGGCAGAGGCAGGCGGATCTTTGTGAGTTCGAGGCCAGCCTGGTCTACAAAGCGAGTCCAGGACAGCCAGAGAAATTCAAAAAAACCCTGTCTCGAAAAACCAAAAAAAAAAAAAAAAAAAAAAAAGAAAAGAAAAAAGTCTAGCACTTATAGGAGTCCTGCTGCAAAAATAAGTGCTTTCTATGCATTATCCTACTTAATATTCGAAGCCACTTTGAAGTACGGCGACATGTCCTCATTTTATAAATAAGAAAGCTAGGTTTAAACTACTGGCTAGTGGTAGGATCTTTGTGATTCCAAAGTCTTTGATTTTTTTTTCCTACTACAGCACACTCATCTTTTACCCCTCCTTGTGATCTCATTGGAGTACTCCTTCCTTTATACAACACACACCATTTGTAGTCAATCAGTGTGTGTGTGTGTGTGTGTGTGTGTGTGTGTGTACACAACATATGCTTGTGCCTACTCATGTTTCCCTGCATGCAGGTACCAACTGCAAGCTAAGGGAGATTTTGATTACTTTTGTCCAATTAACACTCTGCTCATTCTCACTGTCTCCTTATGATTAGAATTAATTGCTGCTGATTACACTGTGTGGAAGGAAGGAGAAGACCACCAGCAGTTCCACTTGGGGGACCAAAGCATTGTAATGCAAAACAAAACTGGCTCCTGACAAGGACTTAAATTAGAAAATTCTCTCTGTTGGACAAAGAGTTGGTATTTGGTGACCAAAATCAATATTCTATGACCCAATCAAAGCAAAATTACCGCCTGCCCATGTTCTGGCCAGCAGGAAAGATAAAATGATGTCAAGCAGTATGCTTACTCAGAAAGCTGTGGCTGTGTGGGAAAACTATTCATGCAGTGTTGTAAAGCTCTTCCACACCTATGAACTCTGGAGCTTGATTGGACAAATGCAAAAGTCTTCTGTTATCCAAAATGGGGCAGCATATAATGGAAATCAGCTCAACTGGCTAAAAGAGAAGAAACCAGCTCCCAGACATTTCAGTCCACAGGGGCACAAGTTTTAGGCACTATTTGGGGGACTCATAATTATCAACAGAACATAGTGTAAGGTTCTTCATCCTCAGTGCCCTGCTGTGTCCTAAATGTTGAGCCCATTCTCTACAAGCCCTCCCTTTGTAGATGCGATACAGCTGCAACTACTGGCATATATATCCCTATCCCACTGCCTTGGAATTAAGGGATGTGTGTGTGTGTGTGTGTGTGTGTGTGTGTGTGTGTGTGTGTGTGTGTGTGTAAGATGTATATATTTATGTATATTATATAGATTTATAATATATAATAAATATATCACATATAATATAGATACAAAGTACAGATATATTATATTCTGAGATAGTAAACCTATAAAGAGAAAAGGCTTATTTGGGATCATAGTTTTAAATATTTCAGTCCATGATGAGCCCATTGTTTTGGGGTCTTTGGTGACAGTTATGGGTGGCAATAGTGGGGCAACAATGGGGAATACATGATGAAGCAATTTTATTCACCTCATGGCCAAGAAACAGAAACCAAAAAGAAGGTGCTGGATTGTGCAACTAGTGACCTAAAGGCCAGGCAGCAACTCTTAAAGTTTGTACAATTTCCAAATAGTCCCACACTAGGGACGAGGCCTTCAATACAAGGTCCCTTAGAAAACATTCAAGATGCAAACTATAACAAGGGTGATTCTTGGTGCAGGCCCAGAACTGAATGTCCCTGACCACATGTTGTACCTAACAAATATCTGTGGCAAGCAGATACTGAGTGCATTATTAGCCAATGCAGACTTGACTCTATTCTTACCAAGAGTCAGCCCCTCATGAACTGTAGAAGCTGAATTTGGAGACATATGAGGAGATGGCACATCATGACTAGGGACAACATTAAGAACAGGAAAATCAAGTAGACAAATGCTACTGTGGGCACCCTCTTGCACAGACAGTTTATGATTCTCTAAACACTGGGGCACTGTTAAGTCTAGAAAATTTCAAGATCAGCACAGTTCAAGGAGGATTTAAAGTCAGAAAGTGTGGTTAGAGACAAAAAATAAAACATGTAACTGATTTTTTAAGCATCTGTTTTGGCTAAGCTCCATGCTGGGTGCTTTTGTATTCATTATACTGTTCAGTCTTCATAAACTCTCATTAGTACTAGGTTATTGCCATCTTACACATAAGAAAAGTGGAGAGTAGGAGATGAGCCGCTTGTCACTTGTTCAAGGTTTATTCATTTTTTCATTTACTTGTGGTGTGGTAGACGGCAGAGAAAGAAGCAAGTACTGGGAAAGGCAGGCTCTTCCCCTCAAGGAAGTCAAGGAAGTCTCTTGGGAAAGAGTGATGCACAAACAGCAGTGGAGATATGAGTGCAAGTGGGCATGTCCCAGTGGCTCCCAGGCATAGGCCTCTGATTCTCTGTTTAGCACAAACAGAGCATTTGAGCCTGTGGTTCAAATGGAGCTTGTTGGATTCACAGTGTACCAATAGTTCACGGATTGCCAAAGGAACACAAGCCCTGGATCCAGGGTTCAATTGTATGGTGTGAGAGGGTCAAACTCCTCTTCAGACCCCTTTGCATTTCTGCAGCCAAGAGAGAATCATAACTGACTTTCCTTACCCAGTTATCAAGGCTTCCTTTTCTTCATTTTAGGATCCCTCATTCTCACAGAGTAGGAGTGACAGAGAAAGAAATAGGCCACTTCACCTTTGTAGTGTTGGCCTTCACACCCACCCCTACTCCCTACAGAACTTTCTTTTCACAAATTATATTATCCACTTACTACCAAGAGGTAAACTCCATTTCTTCTCTCTGTGAAGCCAGGAGATAACCTCAGTCTAGAGAGGAAAGAGCCAAGTTTCCTTCCGAATGCCAATCATTAGCAGTGATTATTGTTTTCCAAGGCTGATATTTAATTGAGCATATACCAAATATCCTGATAGACACAAGGGAAGTACAATGAACAAAACAGACATAGGTTCTGTGGTCAGAAAACAATCTAGTAGGATGGAAAGGTATTTATATTTGTAGTTGCAAATACAAAGTCATTGTTCTTGAGGGGTTTATGAAGAAACACTAAAAAGTGTCAGGAGGTAGGAAAGGATGAATTGAGTAACTGAAAGCTGGGCTTGAGGTATAGTTAGTAGTAGTTACCTTAGAGGTACCGAAGCAGAGTCTGGCATAGCCTTCCAGACAGAAGGAGCTTGAAGGAACAGAAGTGAAAATTTCATGTTGCCAAGGAATGCAGGAGATGCATGTTGTCTTATTGTCCAAATAAAGTTAAGGACAAGGAACAGGATTTTTGAGATCCTAATGTTGCATTTATCCTGGTTAGCATTTATCAGATTGAGAAGGCGACAGTCAAACAGACAAGCCAGCAGGGTGAGGACAGGAGAGAGTGAGAGAGAACTGAAAAAAAAGAAAAAGCTACAGAGAAAGTGTTCTCTGTTCTAAGTGTTGGACAAGCATACTGGGAGTTTAATCATACCCTCTGAGTGTATCATTTTCAATTCTGTTTGATATAAAGCCAGGATGTCCCCAAGAGTATTGGGTACAAGAAGATTCTAATATAACTTGATCTTTCCATGTCATCACCTCCTACTTCTCCTCTAAATTCCCTAGTTTCCAGTCTTCCACAACATTTGTTGGTTTGTTTATTGTCTGTCTTTCCTACTGTAAGGCCAACTCCATGACAGTAAGGTGTTTAGTGCAGCTGTGTCTCAATACGTAGAAAACACCTGATATATAAATATTATCAATTGGGTTTTCTTTTTACTAAATTATTTAATGGAAACTAATCTAGGCACTTGGGTGATAGATAAATAAAGTACTTGCTCTTGCCCAAAGCACGAGGACCCAAGTTTGATCTATAGAACCTGTGTAAGACCTCTGGATGTGAAATGTGGTGGCATGTGCTTGTCATCTCAGCATTAAGGAGGCAGAGACAAGCCAATCCCTGAGGCCTACTGGCCAGTCCTTCTAACCTAATTAGTGCCTTCATTCAGCCAAGGAGATACTCTGTCTCAAAGAGGTGTATGGCATTCTTGAGAATGGCATGTGAAATTGTTCTCTGCCATACATACACACAGACACACACACACACACTACATTTTTGCAAGATTCATCTGAGAGAGAGAGAGAGAAAGGGCATTTTCTAGTATCCCTTCAACACTACGTTCCACCTCTGAGCCTTGCTTACTGACTTTACTCTGCCATGCTACCCATTTTCCTGTATTGCAATTTTATATGTCTTCTCTAAGGATTGTTCAAGAGCAGGACCTAAACTCATCTCCAAATCCTCAGCACACAGTAAGGTCCATTTCACAGAAGATGCTCAATCATTACCAAATAAATAATGAATGCACTCTTTTAAAGTGAACCATGACATAGTAATAATTCTCTTAAAGGTACAAGCCTTGTAGCTATTCAGACAAGTTGAAGTTTTAACCCTGCATCTGTTGGCTGAGTGATATCAGACAAGTAACATCTCTGAACCCATCTTTCTAAACTGTGTCATGGGAGTAATAATCTACTCCACCCACAAATGAAGCTTGCACAATGCCTGGAAGAGAGTAATTGATTACATGTTAATTACATCTCCTAAATTTCAAGTTTAATACAATAGATAAAAAGAAATAGAGTAGGAGAAAAAAATTATAAAATGTCAGAACCAGGAGGGTCCTAAAAATCTTAATTTTAAACCTAACATCCAACACTTTCTAGGAATGGGATCATTTTTACCTTTTGTGGAGAGGATGCCCCAAAGTTTGGATAGCACACAGTAGGTGGCCAATAATCAGCTCTTGTAATACCTTGACGGTGAAATAAACCAAGTCAGCTCTGTTATATAAATGGGGAAGCAGAAGACTGGAACAAGGGTATCAATGGCCTCTCCAATGTCAATGCACGCTGAGACGCAGACATAGAACTTGACAAAGTATTTTGCCATTCCACAAACACCCATAAGATCTGCAAACTCATGCCTGCCCAGGAGTGAAGATACAGCAAAGGAGAGTAGGTTTCTTTTGAAGATCCACCACTTATAGCCCATCCTGAAGCAAACCCTTAAGTGGACCTTAAGTTTTGAGTGCAAGGCTTGGTGCTTCCTTCATGTCCTCAGTTATAGAATGGCTAGGACCCCAGCATATTCTGCAGTCATCCAGTCAGAAGCCATCTCTGCTGCACTGCTCTGTGACTCCTGCAGTAAACTGGGTTACAGGCCCTTTGAGGTCAATATTAATGCAGATGCACTTGAAATAGAGTCTATCATGGTTCCTCCAATACTACATGTAGCTTGATTTCGTTTCCTTGCATTAGATCCATCCTAATCCCAGCATAGGAAGAATCAGAGGGGAAAAGGGTCAAAAGTGCTAAAAGGGGCTAGTGAAAAGTCTCAGCAGTTAAGGGCACTTGCTGTTCTTCCAGGAGACCTGAGTTCAGTTCTCAGCCCACAACCACCTGTAACTCCAGCTCTAGGAGATCTAATGCCCTCTTCTGGCCCCCAGGGGCACTGCACAAAGTACACATACCCTAACACAGACACATAAAAAGAAATGTTAAAAAAAAAAAAGGAAGTGACAAGAAGGGGTATTTCTTGGAAGATGTTGATACACTCAATGGTCTACACCCACAGGTTCAGAGCAGAGGTTCTTGACATTTGGAAAGATGTTGAAAACTGTAGGATATTATGACTGTCCCTCAGAAAAGTCAAGTATACATGTATCATTTTGTCTGCAATATAAAAGGGTTCAGAAATCCCCTAAATGGCCCTAGGCAGAAACTCCTGACCCAGAGACTTATAGTGCATCTGAGCCAAAAGCTTTTGAAAAATAAATATATCAGTCCCTCTTCTGATTTTATGTCATAGAAAACTGATACAGATGGAGGAGATTTGACCCACATGCACTGTCAAGCTGCCAGCAAAGGAAGCCAAACAGGAGAGAATCCAGGTTCCCTCCATGTTCCTCAGCTTCTCGCCCCTCTCTTCCCTGGCTGTGGCCCTTCCCAAGATGCTAATGCATGGACATTGACTTTGGTCTTTAGCCTTGATTTCACTAGTACCAGTTGAAATTTCTAAAAATATGTGTGAGACAAGCAGGGCCTGAGCATCTCTCAGAGCAGCAGAGCCCCCTCAGGGTGAGTGGGCAGCCACAATCCCAGCCATCCCTGAACTGGGTCCCAGCTAGGCAGCCACAGTGGATTTAGGGACCCAAATTTGCAGTCAAATTTCTAGTCAATTGGGGAAAAGGAAGCACTGCTGTGAAGTGGCTGGTGCTTGGAGTGGAAGCAGAGGCATGGCAGAATGTTGGAACAGGGGTGTAGATAATGTCCCTGTGGAGTGAGAACCGTGTTTCAAACAGGCGGATGAATGACAAAGACTATGAGCTTAGGGCAGATAGAGAAAGGACCGGCATCACAGAGGGTAAGCCATGCTGGATGGAAGGAGGTCCCTATGCAAATCCAGAGTGACAAGGGGTGAGCTAGCCCTCCTACAGTGCTATCTCATGTGGACTGCAAGTGGCACCGCCTGCAGCAGTCCTTTCAAGGACCAGTTGTCCCAGCTAGAGGGAATATGTGTGGGAGCCTAGCTAGAGAAGCTAAGGCTCTGCTAGGTGAAGCTCTTGCTCACCTCTCCATTTCACTTATAGGATGCCCACAGTGTACCCTGAAGCCTCTAGCCAGGGGTCTTACCCAGGAGTTAGGCTAAACACCCCCCACCCATCCACCCACACAC
>CAJQZJ010005020.1:10914278-10948730 GCA_907164525.1 Lophiomys imhausi
ACACACACACACACACACACACACACACACACACACACACACACACAATCCACCAGAGACTCCTGGGTAACGTTTAAGGACAGCTCTGGTTTTCTCAATGGGTGAGCACTGCTGACATCTAGTGGGAGAGGCCAGTGATGCTGCTGAACACCTCAGGACAGTCCCTCAGCTTATAAGCATCAGGCTTCAAGTGTCAATAGTGCCTGGACTATAAGCTGATCAACCCCGAACCTTCTCTGCTTTATTCACTCTATATAAACATAGTCTGTAGTGCATAACTGGCCTAGCAGTCAGGAAGTGCCAGATAGATGTCAGATGAATGAACCAGTGATTCAAGACAAATGAATGATTCTAACCTGCCTAATGTCATCTGAAGACAAAAGCCCCTGCAAAGTCACCCTACCTAGAATCAGACATTGTCACTCCTGAGCTCAGATACACACCTGTTCTAGTCCAGACAACCCCTAACCTGACTTCTCTTCCAACCTCCCTAATAGAGTGGTAGGAGATACCTTTGAGCATCATCTACTTGGTCAGAAAGGACATCTCAGGTCCCTGGGCAAATCAGAGAGAGGGGGCATTAGAACTAGGTTATCTGGTACAACCGGAAGCCAGTTTTATTGCAGAGGAATCTTAGGCACACAAGATGGAAGCATCTTTGGAAATCTTATCTTAAATATCCAGAGAACAGAAATTTAAAAAGGATTTCTTCAACTCTCCTTCCCCACCTCGGACCTTTTCTTTCTTCCCCTTACCCTGGAGTTTTATGTTTCACTCTTTCTGCTTGTTCTGTTAATAATCCAGTCATGTGCTCATTATCTCTAGAAACAAATTTGAACTTGACAAAGCCCTGTTCTTGAAGAGCTCACACTTTGTTGGAAATGAGTTTCATAGATTGTAGTGATAGTTTTTTTTTAATATTGAAAAAAATTACTTTGTGAATTTCACATCATGCACTCTATTCCCTCCCATCTCCCACCTCCCCCCAGACCCACCCTCCACTCTTGTAATCTGTCCCAGCATAAAAAAAAATAACAGCTCATTGTGGTAGCTTCAGTGTATCTCAGTATGTCCCACAATATTCCCCTTTGTCCACATACTCTACTTGCAAATGTTCATTATAATGACTCCTTCGTCTGGTACAAGGCCCCTGGTTTCCATTACTCCATCAGTACTGGAACCTCACTGGAACTCCTCTCAAATATGCCGTAACTGTCCTGTGTCATGGAGATCCTGCAGTCCTAGGTTGTGGAACTGACCTCTTCTTGCACTCTAGCAGTTCATCCAAAAGGGTAGATATTGGGGTGGGCCAACTCAAAGGCCTGGTTCTGGACCTGCCACCCTCACTAGCATGGCTAGTTCTACTATGGAAAGGTTCAGGGCCTGTTTTCCTGAGTGCTACAGCATGTGAAGGGCAAGGACAGCTCTCCTGCTCTTGTGATCCCATCCAGGCCAGATCTCCTGTTGGTAATGGTGGTGAGGCCAAAAGGGAGAGGAGGCTATCTCTCCCTAGCCAACATCCACACATAGCAGACTGAAAGCAAGGCTAGCTCTCCCACACATATTCCCTCAGGGCTGGCTCATCCACAACCACCAAATACAGGACCAGCTGTAGTGTGCTATCCTGGCAAGGTGCAGGGCCTGCTCTCCTGAGTACTGCAGTATATGAGGGACAGGGACAGCTCTCCTGCCCTTGTGACCCCATCTGGGCTAGATCTACTGTTGGCCAATGGTGATGGGGGCAAAGGGAGGGAAGAGCATCTCTCCCTAGCCAACACCACCACATAGCAGACTGGAGGCAGGGCTGGCTCTCCCACACTCACTCCCTCAGGGCTGGCTCACCTACAACCCCCACATATAAGGCCAGGCAGAGTTCTTCTAGTTTCTGGCTTGTTTCCTGTCCTGGGAGCCCATCCAGTGCTTGCCTGGTACTGGTCTTGTATCATCTCAGGTTACCCCATGGTGCCAAAGTGGTGTTGGTATCCAGCTTGCTCCCCCCCCCCCCAAGAATGTTAGGCTACTATGCATTCAGATGGTCATAGGTCAGAACACTGAATGTAGCCTCTCTCCTCTCTGCCACCTACTGATATACATGTGACATAGCAGTCACATCTGCAATGCCTCTAGGGGCAGGTGTAGTGATAGTTTTAAAAGCTGCTACATGCCACAATTAGATATGCAATTTCTGCCCAACATGGTAATCCTGTGATGTGGGCAGCATTATCCACTTAACTAATGAGAAAACTGAAGCTTGGAAAAGTAGATTGTCCCTGATCACACAACTAAACACAAAGAAGAAAGAATTAAAGGCTACACTTTCTAAACCTACAACTGAAATAGACAATGTTGTCAGGAGGTAAGGCACAAACTATTTTAATGGAAGACCATGAAAGTCAGATTTGAGATTATGGATCTCACCCTGTAGATGCCAGGGAATCAGTGAAAGGTTGAAAGTCAAGGAGTCACAACACTAGCAGTTGTGGGAACAACATTCTCATCAATGTTGAAAGAAATCAAAGACCCAGAGTTTATTCAGGAGGCTGAGGCATGGAGACAAGGACATGGATGTTTCTCCTGAACTCCCCAGAGTCTTCATCCTTGGCTCTTATTAAACAGATGAACTCGGAGTGATGGGTAGGCTGGATAATGATGCACAAAGACATCTAAATCCCAATCCCTAGGATCCAAGTTACCTTTTCCACAGAAACAATCTACAGACATTGTTAGGGATCTGCTTGTTTAGTGTTGAGTTTACTTATAAATGGGCTTCCTGGTGTACCAATTCCATGGTTTTTCTAGCTGTGACTAGTCAGTTTGAGCATGTGTGCTATGCTGGGGTCTAAGGTAGCTGCTTTCTTTATCCATAGGTCTCCCGAGAGCAATGGTTCAGGTCACTGTGTTGCTGACAGCACATGTGCCATCTGGGGTTAGTTCTCCAGTTTATCATCATTCTGTGTACTCAAAGGCCATGGAGGTGACCAATGCTAAGGTCCCTCAATATGTTATCCTCACAATGATTGTGCTATTTCTCTTTGCTGTGGCTACAGAGTAAGATACAGTTTCTCTCAACCACACTGAGGAATAGCTCAGAAGAAAAGCACCCACCAAACCTAGGACTCTCCAGATGCAAACCTGGGTCCCAGCATGCCTCAAAGAACAGAAAACCAATAATAATGATACCACCAAGAAAAGAAAGACAAAAAAAAGAAGAAACTAAGAAAGAAAGAATCAGAAATAGTAAACTAAAAACTAATTTACAACAACAATAACAACATACCAAGCAAGGTGGCATACAACTTTCATCTAGCATGTGGTCTCTATGATGTAGAAGACAGCTTGGTGTACATCATGGGTTCAATGCTAGCCAGAGATGTATAGTGAGAACCTGTCTCAAAAAACAAACAAACAAGCAAACCAGTATATCTGGTAAATCTGTCGTGTCAGATTCTCAGCCCTTGCACCAACACTGGGTTAGATCTGCAAATTTCTTTGTACTTCTCTCTGAAGCCCTTCTGCTTCTCCATGATGTTTATTTTTCCTGTCACCTCATTTCTGGTACCTTTCTGTCCTTGGAGGATAGTTTCTCCTTTGTTGCCCGGACTACAGTGGAGTTGCACGGAAGATACTTCTATTCTGTTACCTTATCCTCATTAGGCAGTGGTGGTGCACACCTTTAATTCCAGCACTTGGGAGGCAGAGGCAGGCAGATCTCTGTGAATTCAAGACCAGTCTGGTATACACAGCAAGTTCCAGGATAGCCAGAACTATACAAAGAAACCCTGTCTCAAAAAGCAAGGAGGAGGAGGAGGAGGAGGAGGAGGAGGAGGAAGAGGAAGAGGAGGAGGAGGAAGGGGAGGAGGAACTTTGAGATGGGAGCATCCTATCTTAATGAGTGGGCCCTATATTACATCACATGGATTCATATGGGAGGGACACAGAAGGACAATTGATATATGTGAGCTAAGGAAGAGCCTGTGGACCAAAGAGACAGAGTCTGCAATGATGTAGCCACAAGCCATGGAATGCCAAAAACCAAAAGAAATGCAGGATTTCCCTCCTGCAGCCTCCTGGGGAAGTGCAGCCCTGGTAACACTTTTTTTTAGGCCCAGATAACTTTGGACTCTGGCCCCAGGGCTTTAAGGAAATATATGTCTGGCATTTTAAATCACTGCATTTGTGATCATTTGTTATAATGACAAATAGAAACTAATATGGAGCCTCATAGTTATCCTGAATTCTAATTGATTCTTGGGTGCTGCAGGCATAGGTTGGCTGCCTCCTGGTGAGAGTAGGAATGGGGACACCTACACTTCCCAGTGACCTGATTTCACCTCAGTAAACCACTGCCTCCCACTGTTTCTCTTTCTCTCACACTGCATCTCTAGTCTGCTTCCTGTCCCATCATTTGCTTCCTTCCTTCTGCTCCCCCCTCCTCTCTGTTGTCTGTATATATGGCTTTCCAATATTATTCTCTCTCTTCCTGTCACTTGCTTCCTGTTTTTCCATATCTCTGCCCAGACTCCATCTTCCTTCAGTTTTCAAGTCCAATTCTATCTCACGCCCTCTATTATCTTTCTTTCCTTATCTTCCAGCTTCATCCTGATGAGTTTCTTTCTCTGAGTAACTTCTTGTCTGTTTGCATCTTTCTCTTTTGTTTGCCACCATCCCACACCACCCCCGCCGCCTCTCTCCCTTCCTTCCCCCACCTTTTCATTTCTTAGGCCTCCTACCCTCAGTGATGTCTGGGAGACTTTCATGCAATTGCAAAGGCCTCTATGATTTTATCTGCAACCTGCACCCTTACTTCAGAGCAGGATTCATCTGGTTAGTCATGTTCCTGTCCAACCTTGTAGGAGGACTGGCACGGGAAGCAGAAACAAAGATGTTTAGTTGCCACATTGTTCTTCAGGCTTTACCTAGAGGAGCCTAGATAATTACTTTTTTTTAAAAATTAAGTTTATTTATTTATTCACTTTACATCCCAATCATAGGCCCCTTCCTCCCCTCCTCTGGGTCCCACCCTCCCACTCCTTTCCTCCTCCCCCCTCCCCTTCACATCAGAATAAAGAGCCCCCCTCTGCCCCAGATAGAAGAGGACATTCTATCCCCTGGAGTTGGAATTTCAGATGGTTGAGTTTAAGTACCTAGTTTTTTCAGTTAAAGCCTCAGTGAGTCTGGCGCCTGGTATGTCACAGCCCTACCTTCCACTCCACCCTTCAGTTAGCTGAGATTTCAATCTCGTCTATTGTCTGTCATGTCATGTCATGATTCCTGGCCATGCTTGTGCCTCTACCATCCCCCCTTTTTGGCAGCACAAAAGGGATTGAACACCGTGTCTTGCTACACACTAGGCAAGTGGTTTGCCACTGGACTACATTCACAGTCTCTTTCTCCCATTTTAAGGTTGTCTTTGTCCTTCAAACCTCATTTACACATCGAACTCCCTGAAGCCCTTCACAGTTTTTCCATTTGGAATTCAGTTTCCTTCTACATGCTGAAAAAATTTTGCATTTGGATTTATGATTACACTCCAGAGAAGAGACACCACACATATGCTAAGAAGATCCTGAGGTCTGATGCTACCTCCATCACTTTCAAAGAATGAGACTCTGGGTTAGTAACATAAGCCCTGATCACTATTTTCTTGTCTATAAAATATGTACAGACTCATGCTTTGGTCTTGCCAGATTGTGGTGAGTTTTGATGGCAGTAATTGCATTGCACAGGGCACACGCTAGAAAACAGTAGCTGCTTTTGTCAAGGCAACAATATAAAAAACCACCTGCTTGGGTCGTTAACTGGGGTATGTTGGTTTACAGCTCTAGTCTGGAAAGTGTATTTCTCTAATTCATCTTCTTATAACCCCAATCCTTGATATTCTTCTCAGCAGTGTACCCATGGGAAGACCCCTACAGATGTTTGAATTAATGTATGGATGGATGGATTGATGAATTGATGGATGAATGGATGGATGAATGGATGGATGGATGGATGAAAATCACAGAACATGTCTAATCTCCCATCACCTATCAAAGAGTCCCATGAAATAAGAGGGTGGAGCTACTCTATGTCAAAATAGTTCTGGGTAGAAGACAGTGGATTGGTCCAAATTTCTAAGCATCTCAGCTGAATGAATCCATCTTCCCTCCTCAGCACTTTAGGCTCCCTGCTCCACCTGCCCTGATGGCTGATCATTTCCTGTCATCTGTGAGAAATAGACCAGTGAATTGAACTTGAGGATGGCAAGATCTTCAACATATAGTCTATCCTGAGATTTTGTGGATAAAGAATGGCTGAGAGCTTTCACTCCAGTTTTTCCTCTCCTTCATGCTGCAATATATTGAAAATGATCCAGCCAAGAAAACTATTGCTTCTCTTTACCTGGATCTTAAATCTCTTTTCTAGGACAGCTTATTTTAATTGAAAATGTTCAATCAATCTCTACTCTCCTTCACCTTTGTTCTGCTCCTTCACTCAGTCAGGGCCAGTGTAGGAAATAATCTGGAGTGAATAAGGCTTTGCAGCTAGAGGGGAGAACGGAAAGGAGGCTGTCCCTGAGAAGATCAAGACTCACTTTTAAAACTGCCTTTACAACAGAGCCCATCCAGAGTGATTAGCACTAGTTTTGTGGAAGAGCCCAACTTCTTTATAGACATTCAAGGTTGTTGGTGAGCAAGGCAATTTTTGTGGTACCTTGGGTCTAGCTCAGTATAGATAGTATGGATCAAGCTTCTTTCTCATCCATTCATCCATTCATCCATCCATTCATTCATCATCATCAGTTGGTAAACAGCATCATCAGCCCTGTGCTACTCACCAGCTATACAGAACTACACCCTGCTGCCCAGCAACCTTGAAAAGCAGGCACTTCGCAGACAAGGACATAGAGGCTCAGGGAGATGTGTGGCTTCTGCAAGGTCATTCGGTGTCTAGTTCTCTATTTATGTGTTAGACACTCTTCCCCTAAGATTTGTGGCTTAAAAATGCTATCCTTTCATGTTCTCTGTGGATAAGATATTTGGGTGAGTCTCAGTGGGAAGGTCCTTTGCAGAGTCTGATTCAGTTTTAGGTAAACAGTACCTGGGACTGGAATGACAGAGTGATATAGACATGAAGGCTCACCAAGAGTCTATTCTTGGTCCCTTTGCATAGTCTCAAGACCTTGGGATGGTCACTCTGCGTGTCCGTAACCTTGGGACCCTCGCTCGAATAATCCATAATGCATGATGCAGTTACTTTGCCTTATCTGACCTTTCCACACAAGTCTCAAGATGCCAGTTCTCCCACTTGTGTTATTATTTTGGTTAGAAGCCATGTCTGTGAAAATTCAAAGAGAAAGAACATAATACTATGCCTTTCAGTTGAAGGAGTACGAAGGTCACATTAGAGATAATGTTGCAGACATCTTTGGAAATTAAAATCTGCTATCCATAGCATGTGGCAGAACCAGGGCTTAGGCTAGACATATCTGTTTCCAAAAATGTCTGCTGCAACTTACCAACTCAGTCCACAGGGACCTCTCATTTCTCCCTTGCCCTGAAGCCATTCCTTTTAATACACATATCTATGATTTGGTCTCTCCAAGTCAACTAGACACTGTCTGGATTCAAGCAGCCAGTTTGTCTCTGCAGGCCCTGGCCACGAGACAGCCTCTGGGGACTGCTAGGGAGAGAGGCCTTGCTCAGTGCCAGATTGTGCACCTTTCAGAGAAGGGGACAGAGAAGGTCAGACACAGCCAGAGAAAGAAATCAGGTGGCAGCCCAAGAGCACAGCAAGCCTGCAGTGCACCTCACTATCATAAATAATGGGCCTGGTGTTTTTCCTCCTCCCACCACATTATGACCTGGGATGACTCAGGCTTTTTGACAGAAAAGGTGCCTTCAAGTTGAGAAACAGCCCAGGGCAGTGGAAACTCATAGTCTGGAATCAGACTTGCCTGGATTTGACTCCTGATTCTACCTTTATCAGCTCTGTGGTGTTGGATAAGTTCCTTCACTATTGGAGTCTAAGAAAGATGAAGAAAATGCTTGTTTAGATGCATGTGTGAATGGAAACCATTTCTGCGCTCTTGCTTATGGCCTTCTAAAAGGCCTCTTCCACTGTCCTGTCTTTATAGTCCAGCTAGGAACAATCCTTCTCTGGAGATTCCTTTGGAGCAGCCTCAGGCTGCTGCTTCTCTGTATGTCACCCTGCATGCCTCAACTCTATGTGTTTCTGGATCAGGTCTGTGAATATTGTACACCAGTAGAGCTGGGCTCCAGATGGTTTATTAAGTAAGAGAATGATGAATGTAAATATGAAATGGTTCAGGTCCAAGGCTTAAGTTTATATCACAACTCAAGCATTTATAAGATATCTAGCCTTGAGGAAAGTCACTTACCCTGCCTGAGCAGTAGGGACAATAATAGACTTCTCTTGTTGGGTTGTTATAAGATTGCCTAGTACATACTAAACAGTGCTTAGATTTTGGCTCCCATTATTTGTGTGTGTGTGTGCATCATGCTATAGCTAGGCAAGCACATAGGTATTTAGATAATTGAGTCAAGCGGAGATGGACTCTGCTTCATAGATTGTATAGGTTAGAGGGAGTATTGAAAGGAAGAACTGGTTCAAATGCAGTATTGCTGAGTAATCTGACTAGCAGAGAACTATTACAAGATGCCATGAGACATCCAGGGGCCCCTACCCCAGCAAAGGCACAAAGGAGAATATACCTATTAAAGTGATAAGTGAACCAAGGTCTGAAGGCTGAGAAGGAGCTGTAAGGCATGCATGGCATAGCAGTCTAGTGGGATGTATGGTGAGGAAAAAGCCAGAAGCTACAGGATTAGAAGAATAGAAACTGAAATAGTGTAGCAGGTGGGTGGTACCAAGGAGAGCTGAGAACATAACCAAGGGCAAAGCTATGAACAGCCTTGTAAATTGTGTTAGAAATTTGTACTTTGAAGGCAATTGGAAGACATTGAAGGGTTGTAGTCACTGAGTGACATCATCGGGTCTGCAATAGAGAATGTGGCCTCTGACTTCTGCTGTTCTACATCTACTGAGGAATTCTGGCCTTGTCTGGTATCAGGCCTGAAATGTAAGCTCCTCCATTGGAAGGTCAGGGCTAGACAGAAAAGAATGGAACTCAGACAGAAATCCATACCCTCAGGATGTCCAGTCAGTCTGGACAGGTGGGAGAAAAGTTTATTTTTACTGCCAAGTGTCACAGCTCTCTTAGCTAAGCAAGCAGGAGAGTTAGGGTAGTCCTTTTAACTGAGCTCCCAGAGCCCAGCTAGGCAGCTTCAAGGAGCTTTAGTTGCCTCTGGATCAAGTTGAGCAGCTTTGAGAATTGGGCTTGTTTTGGGTGGCTTTGGAGCTGCTTCGGGGACAGCCAACAAGAGGCCACATTGTAGCTGGGCACTGCAGTGACCTCCATGTGCACAGGACAAACAGCAGAAGCTCAGCACCTTGGCGAACTTTGGAAGCAGCTACCAGGGTGGCTGCAGTGATGAGGCAAGGCAGGAGTTTGCACCCTGGATACTCTGAAGTTAGTTCTGGATGCCAGTGTCAGAAGCTTGCCTTAGGCAGCAGAGGAGCAGCAAGGCAGGGGTGTGAACTGGCACACTGGGTGCTCAGCAAGAAGCCTCACCTGCCAATGGTAGACCTCCTAGGCAGCAGCAGTGGCTATGAGACAGTAGCCTGATCCCCAGGCAAGCCTAGCTACCCAAGCATGTCCACTGATGATTTCTTCATGGGGAGAAAAAAGTTTCCTGCCTACGCCCAAAATAAACAGCCAAGTCTCAGATGCTCATGGTGGAGAAATGTAGAAAGAGTTTATTTCATGAATCAGGGACATTATAAATCTTTGGGCAGTGGGAGGGGTTTTGGAGGTAAATTGTGTTTGATTCACTGGGGCTAATTGTACCAGGGGTACTTCATTAGCATAATAGTACTGTCCTATCTGAAGAAAGGTAATACAGTACTTAATTATCTCATGGGTAGTGGAAGTGGGGGAAGAACTTCAGATACAGTTAGAGGCATGGAGAAGCGTCATTGGTAAGCCACCAAGAGAGCTCATTAGCATGGGGAAGTACCTCCAGAAATCCCTGGGTGTTCACTGGGTGTGTTTCTTATCAGGAAATAGTTGGCCTTGTAACTTCACTGAGGGCTATATGACACTCCTTATAGGATCTGGAGTTTCCCCAGATCAGGTAGAAGAGGGGACTCTGCTGAAAAGGGGAGTGCATCATTTAACATTGAGCTCAGGGGCTTTCTGATAATGTCAGACTTCAATCTTAACAGTAGAAATTACCCACAGACTTCATTATTGAAAACATCCTAGAGAGGGCTATTCTGGGACAGGAGGCCCAGAGACTAGGATGACAATTGTCTAGGGGAAAGGTGATGCTGATCTATTCTGGGGTAAGGAGGTGGACATAATCAAGAGATGAGAAGTTTCATCGGGAAGGGTGACAGCTTGGATGTTTGGAGCTGATGGTGGCTGATGGAGGAACCACTGTGTAAGTGATTTTCACCCTGTGAGAAGTAATACATGCTCTGAATGAGGTCAGTTCTAAAACCATGGAGGTAGGGAGCAAGTACAACACTCTCAGACCTGGGGTGACAGTGGAGAAGATCCTGAAAACTCTAATGAAGAAGTAGTGGTTGATTGGAGAACCCATGGCTGTTTGTTAGCAAAGGGAGGATCAGGGAGGTACTTCAGGCAAAGGAAATAGCAGAGAAACCCAGAGGTGTGGATGGGATGCATAGGCAGATACACAATTGTTGTATTAATTGATTCCAGGGTGTTAATACCAATATAGAACTGGTGCTTTCTCCTTCCCTTGGGAATTTATTATTTGATAAATAGTCTATAAATCTATATCCCAGGGATTTATTATTTGAAAACAGCAAAGTGAAATTTTAGTCTATTTAAAGTCAAAGAGTTTTCCTGAGATTGCTTTCAAGAGAGAAGCCTTGTCCCTGAAGGTCAGGCAAGCCCTGATCTAAACACAGTAAAAGGTCTGATGGCTTTGAATCTTGCTCATCTGGCTTCACTATGGACTATATGAGGTCAGATTGGAAAATCCCAGTAATACTTAAAATCTAGGTACACAGATTTGGGGGTGTAGTTACTTAGACCCCAATCCCACCCCTCTCCTTTACTTCTGTGCATTTTAGTTTTCTTGTCTGTGAAACAAGGATCATAATTATCACTGAAGGTTTGTGAGGGCCAACAAGACAATACACAGTAAACCCCTAGAATAGGGAGTGATGATGTTATCTTTATCACTGTTGTTGCTTTATTTTTATTTTTACTTTTTTTTTTATAACTAGACCTCTTTTCACCTTGCTTCAGTCTCTTTCCAAAGTTGCTTCTTAACACACACCTGCAGATATGAAACTGGGGCGGAATGTGGCAAGAACATTTCTAGATTATTATCGACTGAACCCCCTGGTTGAGAGAATCGCAGTCCCAATGCCAAGATTTCGGTAAGTGGTAGAGCCAAGCAATCAGGCTTGGCTCCTGCTTCTCTGGATCTAGCTTTCTGATGGCCCTCAGCTTCCTACCTTTGCCAAAGGAAGGGCAACCCCAGGTCTGTCACAAGGGTCAGTATGAGTACTGAAGGTGTGTTTCCTAAGCATAAGGCATCCATGAAGCATTACCTCCTCCAACTTCTGGGATGTCATCCCAGATTGCCAACCAGCTTTACCATAGTTCAGGTCAAGTACTTCCCTTGACTCACCAGATTGGTTAGGCTGAATAATACCTCAGGGTCCACTTTCTATAATGCAGTAAACTGCATCTCTAAGCTCCAATCCACAGAGTCTGCATAACAGTATAGTCGGGTATATATGACATATATATGATATCCTGTCTCAATGGTGGGCCATCTAATTTCAGGCCCACCATAGGAATCTCCAGGGATAGGGTATTACTGGGGAGCCAAGATCAGCCACTAATCTAAGCTAGCCTGGTTGTTTACATGTTCCACCCCATGTGATTAAGCACCCTCTAAGAGTTCCCAATGAACTCCAATTCTTCAGTCTCCTAATCTGTAAATCAGATACTGTTGTATATACTCTTCAGGTTATTGTGAGGTGTACATTCAAACACTAGTGCTAGGTGTACAAGTACCCCAACAGTCTGTGGTAGTTCCCTTCCCTCAAATGGGCTACAGAGGACACACCCCTAAGAAGTTCTATCTTGATCCTCTCTGATGGTCCCACTTGTAGATCCAAGGAGGAGAAGAGACTGGGATGGGAGCCTCTATCTTGTCTGAGAGCTGAACAGCACCTAGAAGTGCTGGGATTTCCCATGTATGCTGGGAGAACACTCAATGAGCATGTTAGCAGTGACATCCAGTGGTATCTGGAGTGTGCTAGCACTTCTCTACCTCTGGGCATCATCTCCTATTCCTCTAGTGGTCCAGGTTCCTGGAATGATGTGGCAATATCCAACTCTCTCCTCCTGCCAGACCATTCTTTCCACTGATGTTCACCATGTACTTTGCTGCCTCAGGAGCTTAGCACAATGAACCTTCCTCCATCATCTAGTATATAATAATAAAAAAATTTAAGTCACTGTTATTTATTGTATGAAACGCTTTGTGTACATGATCTTGTTTAGTTCATGTGTGTGACTCATCTTGCACCTTAAGAAAAGGAGAAGGAACAGAAGATTGCCTGAGGTCACCTTGTCGATAGCACAGGGAGGGTTTCATATTCCAAAGCCATCTGAACTCTCCAGCTATAGAGCTCCATCAGTGGACTGTCTCATGTTTTTGTGAGTGTGATGGGGTTTTAGGCAAGTGCTTTGATCTCTTATAACCTTTCTACACCTATCTATTAAACAGGAATAATTCCAACAACTTAATATGGTTCTGAAGATTAGAGACAAGCTTGGGACCAATTCCCAGCATGCAGTAGATGCCCCCAAATGTTTCCATAGTTTTTTATTTTTGCCAGCTTATGATAGCTTGTGACAAGTTGCTTGATTTACCTGGTTAGGCTGACCCAGGCTCCATAATTTAGTGGGTTGTACCTCACTAAGGCCTTATCCACACAGTCTTTATGGCCATGGGCTCCAATGACTCATGGTCTCAGATTTGGAATAGGTCATCTGAGGATTTTATGTTCATCATTCTGGGGTATCAAAATTTCCTTCAGGACAATTATCTCTGTTTCTCCTCTGTCCCTTTGCAGTGCCAGCCTGCCCTGTACAGGCTTGCATGGATACACCCATCATTCCTTCCCTTATATTCCTATGGAAGATGGCACATTGTACCTGACTCAGGTGGGAGGGAGGTATGGGATGAGTTGGTGATTAAGGTATAACCCTGCCTTTGAGGAGCTCACCTCCAGAGGAAAGTATTCAGTTCATTCTTAGAAGTCACTCTTGATTGGCTAACATTCTCAAACATTTAACACTTTGTTAAATGCAAAAGAATTCTTAGAATCTCATTTACAAGTTAATTTAGGGATTATCTCTTTTGGGTCCTTGGTCAGACTGCATAAAAATTATCTTCATCCTTCACCACCTTTTTCCTTGTATGTATAATGGTCACAGATCAGTGAAATAGTGCTAGCAGTCTGGTGGGGGGGGTGTGATGGGAGGAGTGGTGATGGAAGAAATGGGGCATGGTGGGGGAGGATGGAGAGGGTATGGGAGCATAGCAGGAAAGGGCATTCAGACCCATCTGTCAAGGTCCAGCAGCTGGAGCCAGGATTAGAGCCCAGGGCCTGACCCCTCTGTGGAGTACTCAGCTTCAGTCAAGGGAGGGTCTTCCAAATAGGAAGAGGGCTTGAAACTGAGTCAGAGTAATGAAGGACAGTTTTCCTCCCAAGAACCTCTGCTTTCAGATGCTCACAATACCAGGAACCCTGAGCTTTGAGGTCCTCTTCAACAGGTCTCCTTTCCTCACAAGCCCACAGGCTTGAAGAGTTGAGGAAAATACACCCACTCTTAGATTAGGAAAAAGCAAATTAGTTCCCTACCAACCCCTATGCGTGGGCCTGGGTGAACCCCTATGAACTCCACTCAACTCTAGATTGGTAAGTAACCCTGTTAAGAATAAAATCCCAAGATTCCTATCTCTAGTTTGGGACTTGAATGCTTCCCCTTTTGTATTATTTTCTACCCAAGGATCAAATAGCTTAAGTGAAAGAGCAGTTCTGGTTGTAAAGGAAAATTATATGTTTTGACTCAAAATTAATCTTTATTTTTTCCCATCTCCATAGATAATTGCCATATGTCACTTTCTATCCATATTCTGAGAAACCTGTTGGCATTCTAGGGTGTTGGGCCACCACTCAGGAAGGAGTCCTAGGGAGAGGCAGCATTGTGGGCATGGAAGTTCAGGCTCAGCATTGATTAGTAAAGATGAGACCCTATATTTATTTTTAATCACAGTGTCATGGCCATAGAGCTAAAACCAAAGGGGATAAAATCAGATAGGGAAAATGGTTGGGCCAAGACTACTTCCATGGGTGGGAAGAGCATGAACATGAAGGTAAACTGGCCTTGACTAGGTAGACTCAGGCTTGCAACAGGACAGGAGCACTAGCTGGTGCATAGTGATGTCATGATATACATGTACAAGAAATACATCCTGTGCTAGGCCCGTGCTGAGTCCTAGGAGATCATAGATAGCACTAGTCCATCAGGGACTCCAGTTGATAACATGCAAAATATAACAACACTTAACAGAATAAGTAGGTATACACAACTACATATCAGATACTTCCTCACTCACAAACCTCCATAGCTCCTTGTTACCTTTAGAGTAATATTTCAATTCCTCTTCTTGCTACTCAAGACCTTAGCCAATTTTTTAAAATTTGATATCCAGGCTCCTACAATACCCTTGTCCTTGAGAGCATATGCTTTCAGCCACTTCCTTCCCTATGTATCAGCCTGAAGATGTTGTCCATTTTCATGCCTCTATATTTTGTTCATCCTTTGCCTTTATCCTGGAATGTTCTCCTTTTAATTGTGTAGATGCTAAGTTCCTACTTACTCATCTTAACTTGATCCAGACGTCACATCCTATTTTCCTGTTTCTCTTCCTTCTTAAAACACACCTCTCTCCTCATCTGGGCTCCAAGTTGCATTTCAAACACACCTCCTGCTGTCCTGTCTGGTATCTCTGCAGGTCTGGCTTCTCCACTAAACTGGATCATTTCTGAATCATTAGTGCATGGAGTAGAACTTGCACAAGTTAAGGCCTAAATAAGCTTTGAAGTCAACTGAGTATATAGTAGTAGAACTGGAGGGCAGTCACAAACCTTCCTCTAGCTCTTTGCCCTGTGGAAGAGTTCCAATCAGATGTTACTATGCCAACACACAACCTGGAGAGTACTTGACAGTTGACAGACACATCCCAAGAAGGCTTCAGGGAAAAAGTGAGATTTGAACATAGTTTTTTAAGGACATGAAGAATTGAGATTGATGGAGTAGAAAGGACATGATGGTATCCTGAGTTGGGAAGTAAACAAGTAGCAGGACCCAACAAAGCCTACACCAATGGTAAGACCAAAATGGCCAGAGAAGTGATGAAATGACAGTAAACGTAAGGCCCAAAGCACATTTCTATTTACCACACCAAGCCTGACTTGGGAATTAGAGAGTAAAATAAACACATCAAACTCAAAGTCCTATGACATATACAGATGTTCAACCTTCCAGGAAATGGTGGCAAGGGTGTTAAGTGGTCTCCAAAGAGCTATAGAAGCCTTGAAAAATTGGCCCCCAAAGTAGGTGAGTCTAAAGAAGTAGAGAATGGAAGAGGTATGAGGTATCTGCTTTCTAGGATCTCCTTTCCTTCTCTGTACCCACATCTTTGATTACAGCAGCACTTTGCCTTCTCCACCACCCCACAAGTCATTTCACAAGCATTTTCACACTCCTCACTGGCCACTGCATACCTTATCCCCATGCCACCATCTACCAATAGCTGTTTCCATAGCAACAAATGCAAGCCTGTCTCCCTAGGGACCTTTCATCTTTGTCCTATAAAAACATGCCTGTTTTGTGTACTATGCTGTTTTGGAGTATTAATAATTACTCTCCTCGGGCTGGAGAGATGGCTCAGAGGTTAAGAGCACTGGCTGTTCTTCCCAAGGTCCTGAGTTCAATTCCCAGCAACCACATGGTGGCTCACAGCCATCTACATTGAGATCTGCCCGGGCATATATGTAGAGCAAATACTGTATACATAATAAATAAATAAATGTTTTAAAAAAATAAATAAATAATTACTCTCCTCAGTGACCTATGAGTGGATGGCACCTTCCAATATAAGTACCTCTTCTCCAACTTTCATTTCACCAGAGTCTATGAGGCAAAAAAAAAAGATTTTTTTTTTCTTTTTTGGAAAAGGAAGAAATAGAGGCTTACATCCATGAAGGGATTCCTTTAAGAGCACACTGTCTCAGAGCTGAGGATGTGGTTATAGCAGCTAACTACCATGTGTGAGGCCCTGACTTCCATTGTTAATGAGTGCTGCAAACAAAGCAAACTCTAAAAGATCACACTGTGTTTTCTGCAAAGTCAGTCCAAGCATGAGCTTTGTAAGACTAGAGTGCTATGAGACATGGGTTCTAGGCCCATCTCACCTGCACTGGAAAGTCTCCTCATGTTGACCAGATCTTCAAGGAACACGTGTTTTCAGGCACTGAGGCTAGGGGAAGATGTATCAATGCCAAGTGTCCTTTGTTGTGTGTGTCCTAACACCTACTCTGTAGTAACATGGTTTGTGACTCATCAACCATGAATAAAGGTCGACAAGCCAAGGTCAGAGCAAGATGGCCATAAGCCACATCTTCAGACCTAATTCAACAGCTTACTCCATTTCTATTTCTGACACTCACCACTTCTGACTTCATGTTGTAATCTTCATTTTGAGTGGCTGTCTTGCACAGATATGGCCTCTACTAAACCTAACCAAGTTGGGGACAGCATCAATACCTGTCTGTGTCTTTGACATGTCCAGAGTCTCTGGGGCCACAGTCAACAAATTCCAGCAGGGAAGGAAGACCTCCTGGGATGCTGGGTCATACTTTCTTATCTAACTTCACAACAGTACTGGAAGATTGAAATAGTTTATTCTCATACAAATGGAGTTCAGAGAAGCTCAGAATTCAGAGCAGTTCTTTGCAATTTAAAATTAAGCCCAGTCTTCCCACAGGGAATAAATCTTAATCCAGTGACTATGTAAATCGATTTGTCAGTCAAAAATAAAACAAATAAGGCACCAAATGAGGTAAAATACAGCAGTGAATAAAATAGGTTCCTGCTCCCCAGGAGCTCATTATCGCTTATGTGAGCAAAACCATTGAATGATGGTGGTGAGATTACTGTGTTCGGTGCTGGGTGCTGGGATATAGAAGTAAAACAGATACACTTCTACTCTCTGAGATCTCCAAGAATGCTAGAAAGACAGATATTATGAGTTGCTGTAATTAGGCTGTACTGAGTAATAAAACTGGAATTCTGAAATCCATGGTGTCCATATAGGGAACATAGCCCTCCTAACACCCCCCTCCACCCCTTCTCTTATTCAAAAGGGTTTTCCAAGACATGCAGCATAATCCTATTGGCCTTTTTCCAAATTTCCAAGCTATAGCCTTTTTGTGTTCCCATTCCCTTCCCATGTGTAATGTGTTGAATGAGTTGGAATGAAAGTGGTGAGATATCAGACTGGAGCTGTAGGAGAGTTAAATTTTCTCCAGGATGGATAAATGAAGCAAGGTATTTATCCATCCATCTATCCATTGGTTGCCTAGTCACCCATCATACCAGTGCTCATTGAGCTACCATGACTACTTTAAATCAGACTTTGACTGGGTTCTGGGGACACAGAGAAGATGGCAAGACTGCTGTACCTAGGAGGTCCCTGTCCAGTGAGAGCAATGGACATGCACACAGGTGAACTCATTACAGTGTGTGTGTGTGTGTGTGTGTGTGTGTGTGTGTGTGTGTGTGTATGTATGTGCTATCTTCTCTTTCTGTTATTTTCCTTTTGCAGGAAAGGAAAAGCCCCTCCTTGCAAGCACCCACCCCTGCCAGGCTCAGCCAGCTATGTTCCCAACAACAAAGGGGACAAGAAGAGCTCACTGAACCACAAAGACCCTTCAACCCCCTTTTAAAGACATGGCACCAGGAGGTGTCGTGGGTGCAGAAACATGCATTTCTTGCTGGGGCATGAAATTAAGTGCCCTTTCCTGGTTTCCAAGACAGGGGTTTGCAGGATAATGCATAAGCTAGTGAAAGGGATTCGGGAAAAGAGAGAAAGTTTATCATTGATTTTTTTTTTCCCTTTTACCAATGGGAAATCAATTGTGAGCCTTCAACTCAAGACGGAGCAGAATGTGAGAGTGGAACCAGGTCACCACAGGCTTTATCTTCCATGGCACAGAGGAAAACCCACACACCCCTCTGAAGAAGCCCCACACTGTGTCCGGTCAGTTCTCTGTAAGGCACTCTTCACCTTTTAGTGTCACATAGTCACAAACCTGGTGACTTCACTTAAAACAGGTTGCAATCGTTTCTACTTTAGGAATGTAATCTCCATATTTTCTGATCCAAACCAACAGTAACATACATGCAAGCCAAAGGCAAAGGTGCTGTTGGGAACAATGGGACAGAATTTTCTAAATCAGAGTGGTCTTAGAAACACAGTGGTCATTGTGTCTGTAAGTCTCATGATTTCTCATTCCCTCAAGCCCCAGCATGCAACTTCAGAAAACTGTTCTGAGAGCTATTTTTCAACTTCCTGGCTAGTTTAATTGAAATTCTAGCTCCGCAAACAAAAAGCATTGCTCATTCATTCCAAAGAACTACTGTGCTTAAGGTCTGCAATCTCTGGTGACAAGGATCAAGGGAGGTGAGCACTGATAATCTGCAATGAGAACAAGGTGACTAACAGTTAAGGGTGTGCAAGAGACAAAGGAATGCACTCCAGGCAGGTAGGAGTGATAAAAGAAAATAACAGCAGAAGCAATTCCCAAGGGGAAGCAAGCCAAATATTGTGCATTTTCCTGAAGCTTAAAGTGCCTTTGTGTGATGAATGGATCCAGGGGAGTCTACTCCCTTCCTGTCTGTGGAAGCAGCAGGCTGAGTCACCATGACAGCCTGCTAATTAAAATGACCTCCCGGAAATGAGGATTAGGAGATAGGGAGAGGGAGGGTGGCTCCAGGGAGTTAGGGCCTTCAGCACACAACTCCAGCTAAAAATTCTTTGCGTTTGTGATGGAGATTTTCAAAGTTTATTGCAAAAATAGAGAACAAAGCTTGTTTTCTCTTTTGCGTATTGATTTTCAGAAATGGTAACAAAGAACCATATGTTAGTTTGTTATGAATGTTTCATTATGTATATAGCAACCTTCCCGGGTTTTTATTGCCCAAATAAAGTGGTTTGTGCAGCACCTCTGTTTCCCTGAGTATTCTTGGCACCCTTCCCTTTTGGTTTCCTACTCCTTGGAAGACAACCAGCCAACCCCAAATTAGAGTTAATCTCTTTGAGGCCAGGGGCTCTGTCAAGATGCTGAAGAATGGTGAGACCTGAACTGTCTGCAGTTCCTGTGTCAGGATGGTAAAGAGCTTAACAATGCACCTGACTCAAAGCCCACCATGAGGTAGCTTTGGAAATGATAACATCATTGTAGATAGCATGGACAGAGGTAAGATGCACAAAATGAGATTGTAGCATAGATCTACTTTCTTCCATGTCCACGTGTTGTGACCATGCATGGGTACTATATTTTTAAGAGCCTGTGGACTAATTAGAACCCAGGTTAAAACTTTGAGATAGGCAATCCAGGTTCTAATTCTGAATTCAAACTCTGGCTTTATGTCTTAACACATGTATAATACAGAGAACAGTCATTTTACCCCTATGGAGCTCAGTTCTCTCGCTTGTGAGATGGGAATAGCAATACCCATCTCATTTGAACAGTTATGGAGACTTGGTGAACTTAGGTGTGGGAACCATCAGAAAGTTTGAGTTTATGTGCTCATTACATGACAGTTGTGATCACTTGAAAGGTGACCAATATGGAGAGGCATGTGGAAATCACTTCTCATTAGAAATGGACAAGTGGAGTGGAGTTGTTTCTTCTTGAGATAAAAAGTGAGAGATAGAGTTGGAAAAGCAAGGTTGTAGTCTCTACAATGTTTAAGAGACATCATGGGAAAAAGAAGTACATTTATGCTTTGTTGACCAGAGTTAAGTCAGTCAAATCCAGGAAATACTATTCAGTAAGACAACCTTCTGCTTGAGCAGAAGAAAGCTCCCTATTAAAGAGAACAGCCAACCAAGGGTTCCCTTAGAAGGCAGTGAGCTCTTTATTATCAGAACTCAGAGTTCAAATGAACATCTGTCCTGCAGAAAGAAGGGTTACCTTCCTTAGCAGAATGCTAGGTTTGAAGTTGGGTGCTTTCCAGCATCACCCCTTGTCTATGACTCTGGGAAGAAATGATCTGAGGCAGGAAGTTACACTTCTGTCAGATAATGGAGTTCACAGTAAAATATCATTCATCACCAGACACATGTACATAAAGTATCTGTGAATCATGGCATATTGACCATGTTGATGTCTAGCATTCCTTAGAGAGAAAAATGCACTTATAAGGTAGACTGTAGGCTTGCAACAGTTTGCATCTCCATGTCAACAAAACACACAAGAAAAGACTACCCAGAGGTTGTCAGTGACCCTTGTGGAGGTCTTGGCAAGCTCAGTTCCTCTGTAGTGATCTTGGATAAGGTCATACCTATCACATCAAGCAGGTGAAGAAAGGCTTTCAGTACAGAGAAGGAAGATAGCACCAAGCAAGCAGGTGAACCAGACTGAGGCTACTGGCCCACCTCCTTCTCAGACTAGAATCTCACATGGGTAGACCTGACCACAATCCTGTGTATTTCTGACAAGGAGGGTGAGACAACTATGCAAAAAAACAAGAAAAGTGGGGAAGGACATGCTAGTCTCTGGTTGAGTCTCACCCACTGGTCATCCTGGGGCAATGGTAGTCTGCTCTTTATTTCAAAGGCTTTGAAGCACAACTGATGCACATTTCCTCTCCAAAGTTGCAGCCAGAAAGTTGCAAACTACTAACTTCCGGGATGCTGAGGCCCACAGCAGAGGAGGCAAATCACCTGCCTTGAGGATGCTGGTTCCTTGCACAAGAGACCAGGAGGCCAGGAATGTTTAGCTAGGAACATTCCCTGTCCTTTCCAACAGGGACAGGAGACAGGGCACATGACAAGCTTGTGTCTTGTCACTGTGCCTCAATGACATACCTGAGGCCTGCCTTGGAGAATCACAGCTCATTGTTCTCAACAGAAAGAGCAGAACCAATCAGGGAAGTGGGAGATTAACATTTGTTAGACACTAAGTCATACATTTACCAAATGCTTGGTGAACACACACAGCATGCCAGGTGTTGTTCCAGATGCCTTCGAATCCTCTGCTGCCTTACTGGATTTTCTGCAAAGACTCATGAGGTAAGTGCACTTGATGCATTTTCCAGGTGAGCATTCTGAAAATGCTGAGGGCAAACTCTTTCCTTTGCATTCATGTGGATATATGAACCTGGATCTCCACTACTCCATCCTGGACCTTCCCCATTTTCCTCCATGTATAATCTGGTTCCAATAGGAAGCAGGTTAAAGCAGAGTAGTGCCAACCAAGGCACTATTTAGAACTGGTAGGAAACTGAAAGGAGAGGGATGGACAGGTAAATTGCCAGGTGTACAAGATCATGGAAAGATGTTAGAACTTTCTAGCAACTGCTGTGGAGGGCCCCGTCCCATTTCTCCCTCCTCCAGGCCTGTGTGAAATCCTGAACTCCAGGGTCCTTCAAAGCCAGGGTCTGGGCATGGGGCCCATTTAACATGTGTCACAAAAGAAGTTTCCAGCTCTCACAGGACCCTTGGAAGCTCAGCAATTTGGTCTTATAGGGTTTTTCCCGGAAGCCTCTGTAAAGGAGGTTCCTTATCAGCCCAGCCTTCAGAAGAGTAGGAACTGAGCCTCCTGTGTCACAGTCCCTGCCTCCTGAGCACTGTAAGGGAATCAACATTTGATGTTGTTCCCTGGGATGCTCTCAGACCAACCAATAAGGCTGGGGGGATCAGAGAGAGTAGAGGAGTCGTAGCTTAACAGAAGCAGCCTCAGTTTAAATTAAACCAATCTAAGTGTGAATTCCTGATCATCTCTGCTCACTGTGTGGCTTTGGGAAAGGGATGTGTCCTCTTTAGGCTTCCAGATTATCATTTACAAAATAGGAGTGATTAATGCCTATTTCCCACAGCTATGCTGAGGATTGAGTGTAATAATGTCTACACAGTATCTGACACAATGTAAAGCCCCTTCCCTAAATTCCCACACCCCCACCATGCTTTTCTTCTGCTTGCTCGTGCTAAAAATTTTTTTCTTTCAGCCAAAGAGCAGATGGAAGTATGAACACCTCCTGAAGAAAGAACAGGTATGAGAGAGGCATCCAGGGGAAATGACCAGCGCACTGTGGGATTAGAGTCACTTGCATTGTATCCATCCTGTGGCCTCAGCACCTAGCATAGGTGCTATAGCAGAGTCTAGCTCACTGAGTGCAATGAATAATGATGGAGTGGCATGAACAAGAGGCACTGGACTCCCAAAGAGGATAGAAGAAGCATTATAAGATGGGGTACAAAATTGACAAGACTAATAAGAAGTCACTCTCTGTAGTAAGAGGCTTTTATTATTTTATTATACACTCTACTTATTCTACTATACTTAATTCCTTATGCCTCCAGTCCACTCCTTGTTCCCACCAACCCCCCAACACTATGCAGGAGATAAAGAAGATTAGAGGTGAAAGGGGGCATAGTTCTCTTTAAGCCACTTCCTGCTGATTAGGGTCATTGGGTTCTTTGGGGGGTAATACCAGTCTCAGTAGAAATCCAGCAAACCAGGAGACAGCAGCAGGAAGAACAAGCAGCAGCTTGGGGGAGCACCAGCAGCTGGGAGAGCAGCAACCTCTTTCTTCTTTGTAGCCCTTTTTTTATAGAGCCCCTTTTCTCCTACTTCTTTGTAAGCCCCCTTTTCTCTTACTTCATTGTAGCCCCTTTTCTCCTATTTGTTTGTAGAGCCCCCCTTTCTCCTCGGGTGCTCTGGCTTTTTAATTCCTTTCTCAAGTCCTCTGAGTTAAACTTGCTCAGCTGGTTAAGCCACGCCCCTGCTAGCTCATGAGACAGTTAATACTTTACACCTGTGTCTTAAGCAGCCTCACCGCTGAGATTAAACAAAAATATCCTCATAATTGGTTATTTTAATAAACTCATACCATATTTCCCCCTTTTAGTTAAAAAATGGTATATATATATGTGTGTGTTACATATAATAACAATATTTATCAGAACCAACAAGAATTATATTTACAATGTCCAATCTATTTGAATTTAGCAACCCTTGAGAAAACATCTATTATCTATACCTAGCTTAGAGTTCTGTAGCTGTATCAGTTTCTATTCTTATTTGCATTTATCAATCTATAATATCTTTTAGATTTAAAACATTACTTAAATCCTATACAATTAAGCTTAATTTTAAGATTGTAACTATTTAGGCTTCAACCCCATCAGATATTTTAGAAGGAAATTATATTATTACTTACGTATGTAGGAAGTATAGAGCAAGCAACTTCCAAAACTATAGTAATGACAGAGGTTGCTGACTACCTGGACAGTCACTCATGGTTTCTCTGTGTTGTCAGGGCCTCCAGTCTTCAGCCTATTGGCCCAGAATATCTCATAAACTTTTCTGTGAAGCACAAACAGTAAAGGACTGGCCTACCTTATCTCTGTAACATTGGTCAATCGACTTTTCAGTGTCCTGCTTATTCACAGATTGGACAGCCTGCTAGCAGCAGTTTTTGTCCAGTGACTATCTTGCCACATTTGTTTCTTTAATGTCCATCATCTTTTATCAAGTAGATTTGGGTTGCTGCCTAGAGCGGATGTCTCTCTGTCAGAAAAACCTATTCTTATTAAAACTTCTTAAATGTTATTTTCTGTAGGTCTCTGAGGTTTTTGCAAACCATTTATTATCTATCTGACTGTCTACCTAAATAGACAAACATTGCTTATTTTTTATGTGCTATCTACTTAACTTCAAAAACATATACAAGAGACTGAATACAGCATATTTCTGATGGGGCACAAAATTGACAAGACTGATAAGAAAGAAGTCACACTCCACAGCACAGCACCCCATGTTTTATTAAAACACAGGCAAGCAAATCTTACCAGGACTCACAGGTACCAGGTTCTTCCTGAGCTATCTTCAGATGGTAAATGGTATTTCAGGGATGCTATGAAGTAGTCCGACTCACAGGCTTGGGCAGCTAATACTTAAAACTTCCTGAAGCACCTTCACTCTCACCAAACTCATGATATGTGGTGATCTCCCCACTTTGCGGATGAAAAGGTTCAGGGAAATGGGAATAGATTTCCTGCTTGTGGTCTTTAGCCTGCAAGTAGCTAAGTAAGACACACGGGATGGCCTTCCAGTTCAACCCAGAACCTCAGCACAAAGCTTGAACGATTCAGAAAGTCTGTCTTGCTCCTTGCTGCTTAAAATTCACTTGTCCTCAAAGATCTGAGATTTATTTTTAGCTGTCCTCATGTCAATCTTAAATACAGATCTGTTGTTTAGCCTGGCATCACCTGTGGGGTTTAATGTCCTCATTTTCTACCTTGTCCTCCAGGCTGCAAAGCCTGCTGTTGTCTGAACTCATTCTCTCTCTCTCTCTCTCTCTCTCTCTCTCTCTCTCTCTCTCTCTCTCTCTCTCTCTCCCTGTCCCTGACTCTGTCTCTATCTCTATCTCTATCTCTATCTCTCTACACAGATGACCAGTTCTCAAGGCCTGTCACTTCTTCTTCTTCTTGGTGTGTCTGCTCTTAGACAGTGTTGCAGTTAGACATGGCCTGAGTTTTACTCTCAACCTCAACACTTGTTCATTGGCTTATGAATCATTTAAAACCATTTACCTTCCCAACTCTAAAATGGGATAGTTAAGCCTGTCAAGAGGACTGCCATTCATTTCCTGTGTCCTCCTGTGGTCTCCCTCCTATCCATTCCCACCATCATCCTTAAGTGGACTGCTGGAATGGCCTCTACTGACCTTCCTGCCTCTGAATGTTTTCTTACTAACCTACTATCTTATTGGAAGCTTCCAGAATTTCCATAAAACATGACTTAATATTTATGATACCTTTTTCAGAGCAGTTTTTCAGTCCAGGAGACTAGATATTATTCTATTTCTATCTTTCATATTCTGCTTAACTGCCCAGGCCTACGGGTCCTGCCTGCTCACTCTCTCCCTACCCTCCATCTTTATTCCTCTTAACTAAAGAGCATTACCTACACTTATGTGCATATAATAATAATTAATGGAAACAAGCAAAGAAGGGTATGTGATAGGAAAGGGAAGGGAGAAATGGTTCAATTAAAGTCTCAAAATAAAATGAAAGCAAATAAATGTTAAAAAAAAAGAAAGGAAGGTTTTCCCTATTTAAGACTTAGTTTATACTGATCATGATTCCATTAGTGTATGTCGGTGACCTCAACAACTGGAAAAGCCAAGGCACTAAGATCGTGAGTTCCAAGCAAGACCCTGTTTCTAAACAAGCAGATTCAACCTGTCTCCCTACTTCATGCCATCCTCCCGATCTATATCCACTGTTTCACTCAGGCGATGGTACCTCCTCCATGATCACTTACTTGAAGCGGAGTGTTTTCTCACCTGTGTAACTCTGGAGCACCTGAGAAGAGTTCTCTAGAAGCAGAAAGTATTGGCAACTGCAAAAAAAAAAAAAAAAAAAAAAAAAATCAAAGATGGAATAAAACACCCTCAGGTCTCCACTCCATCAGGTCAGGTCTCACACCCCATCATGGCCTCTCCCTGTCACCTGATCCTAAACATAGATTCATCTTCCCAAAGCGGTGGCCTGGTGGCCTCGACTGACACACTCTGCTGCTCAGGCTCCTGCCAATGCTTCCCAGCCTACGGACTTAGGCTCTAGTGTGGTAGGAAAGGCAGCAAGGTTTGGTAAATTGCTTTTGGAGTTGGAGTCTGGAGTCCTGCTTGGCTGGGGGGAAGTGGAGGGGAGGGGTGTGGTAGAAGCTGAGTCTTTGTAGTGAAATCAGTAGGCAGTTGAGATCAGCATCTGGCAGCACAGGAGGAGGAGCTTGGCGTCCCTTTGGTTTACTGATATGGACAAAAAGCCAAATAAGCCTTGTTGAAGGGGCGTGGCTAAGAAACTGCGCTAGCCACACAGATGACGTCAGTTATCATGAGAAGCAACGGGACTGTTGGACATGGTGAGAAATCTCATGGACCCTTGAGACTGCCACATATTGTGAGATAATATGATATTTAAGATGAGAACTCTACAGGGTCTCTCTCTCTCTTTCTCCTTCCCTCACTGACTGAAAAGTCGCTCTCAATAAGCACACAGCAAGGTAGGCCATTAACAGGATTTAGACTGTTACAGCCTAAAGCAAAGGCCTGGCATAAAACTTACTGAGAGAGAGTTCTCAGCACTTGGGAGGCAGAGGCAGGCAGATCACTGTGAGTTCGAGGCCCGCCTGGTCTACAAAGCATGTCCAGGACAGCCAGAGCTGTTATACAGAGAACCCCTGTCTCAAAAAACCAGAGAGAGAGAGAGAGAGAGAGAGAGAGAGAGAGTTCTTTAAAGGCATCTGTCTTGGGGCCCAGAGTGCCAGAAACGTGCAAGAGGCAAGTGGAGTTCAGAAGCTGCTTGGAGAGGCCTTCAACTGTGAGGTTTGGCTGGGCCAAGAAGAGCGTTAGAGGCGAGTTTCAGCTGACGAACAAATCTGGCCTCAGTTTGGTGGCTGGAATTGGCTGACTTTATAAACTGGCCACCATTTGGTGGTGGAAATAAACTGGCATTGCGAACTTGCAAAGTAAGGCCCAACGAACCCTAAGCTTTGAAAGGGACTGCCTTCTGGGACTGCCATAAACCAAGCTATCCTGAACGGACCTATAAATAAAAATACTCTGTTGCAAAGGGGTTTACTTATCTCTCAGTGCTTTCCCATAAGCTGCCTTTTTAGAGCCCCTTAGGCCATTTGTCCTTTATCAGTAAGAAAGACTACCCTTGCTGGTGTGTCTTCATGTTCTGTATCTGCTGATGCTGTTGCTGCTCTGATTAACACTGCTGGCCCTGCTATTGCCACTGTCACTGATATTAATGTCTGTGTGTGCGCGTGCGTGCGTGCATGCATGGGTGCCTGTGTGTTTGCTGTATACTTGTTTGTACATATATGTGTGGTGGCTGCACATGCATAGTTGTACTCTCACATGTGAAGCGTATCTTCCTTGATTTCTGAGATGATACTGATCCTGGAGCTCCCTGATTCATCTAGGCCAATGAGCTTCAGGGTTCTTCCACTCTTTACTTCCACAGCACTGGGGCCACAGACACGTCATTGCACCCAACTTTTACATGGGTCCTCAGGATATGAACTCAGGTCCTCAGACTTGTATGACAAGCACTTTACTGACTGAGCCGTATCACCAGCCCTCACTATTACTATGGATATTAATTCTGATGCTATTGGTGCCAGCAATACTACTCCTAATATTAAGGCTGCCGCATCGCACTCCGTCTGATCTACTGTCATTACTGCTGATTTGACCACCACAACAGTACTGCCATAGGGGCCATGGAGGCCTTTGTACTCACAGACATGCCCAAAGGGGACCTGGAATCTTAAGCATATAGGGTTGTTCCTTCACAGGAAGGAATGAAAAACCCATTTTCTGCCCAGACATGCTTTTTGGTCTAGGGACCTTTTCACAGTCTGTGTGGCATCTATCTTGGGGCCCAGAGTGCTGGACTGGCACTGGACCCTCCACCAGACCCTTCTCATAAACTTGGTTTTTTTTCAGCCACTTTATAGGACCTATCTTTATGGAAGACGTCACATGTACTTTACAGAGTTTCAACATAGTCACGTCTGATCTGTACTTAGCTCAGTTTGTTCCTCAAGGAGATTTAGATATGCTTTGTTGTACATGTGGGACTGAGTTAACCATCACAAGAATAGTCCTCACTAGATTGGGGGGTGTACTTAAATATGTCTAAAATAAGCCACTTGGGATCAAAGTCCCAGAGTTTGAACCAGCACAGGCTACTACCGAGTGATATTGTGCCACACTGCCTCCTTCCCTCCTGCTGCTCATCACTCTGCTGCCCACGAGGGTCAAAGAGACCCCTGCGATTGCTGTGGCTATTCTGCGTTTGCTACCAACACTGCTGGCCTGATGCCTTTCACTGCTGCCACCCTTGCTGCCACTGGCTCTTCTCAGCCCTAACTGAATGCCGCCTGGCTCCCGTGGGATCATCTACAATCTGTGCAATAGACAGCCCTGTGAAAGAGGCGCTGTGCTCTCTAGTTCCCTGATCAGGGAAGAGAATGGTAGAAAGGCTAAGTAATCTGTCTAAAAATCACACAGTTTGTGGAAGCGTCTGGATGCCATCAGACTCCGGCGTTCATGTTCTTTCTGTTTTCTCCTCCATCCTTTTGTATACAGTCCCAAGACTGACAGTACAATAAATATTTAATGCTGGTTATAAAAAGCCTCAGCCTCAGGGAGCTCACTGGTTCATTTTGGTTTCTGTGCACGACCTCATTTTGCCTTATTCCCTTGAGCCTGGCTTTAGGCATTCTCCTTTGCAGCTGAATGTCCTCTGTGCCTGAGTCTCTTCCTTTGAAACAGCAGCTGTGAAAGGACTGCCATAACAGGAGAACTGGTGCCACCCTCGAGCTGTAGCAACGAGAGCAATGCCTGTGGTGCCAGGAGACATAATGGGGGAGCGTGGGGGAAGTGCAGTCCTTTGTAGGTGTCCCTTTTTCTTGTTCTATAAAGCAGACACACTACAGTGAGTTTCCCTGTGGAATATCCTGAAGACTTCCTTCCTCTTCTAACCCAAGCCGCGTCCCACAGCAAACTCCAACTAGTCAAATTAGGAAACCAAACAGACTTAAAGATGTAAATGTTAGGAAAGTGGGATCTGCTCCCAGCTCTGCTGCTGCTGGCTGGGTAACGTGTGATACATCTATTGCCTTGTGGAGTTACCCTAGCGCTTCAGCTGCTTTCAGTTTTATTCTTTGATTTCAGGACGTGGTTCTCAGTCAATATATTCCCCGAGAGTATGGTGAGGCTCAAATGAAAAGCCGAAAGGGAAATATAGTGGTGAATACTATTTTCTACGTACCCTCTCCCTTCTGAGACCTCAGGGAGGTTTGTGCTGTGTTCACACTTTGCTTTTGGCCCCAAGTTTTTTTGCCATTAAGAAACTCATGAGGCATCTGTGTTTTTCAGGTGCCTCCCTTTTCTCCCTGCTCCACTGATTGCCACCTTTTCCTCCCACAAGGACTTGTGGCAGGAAGTCTCCCCTGTTCTTTATAGATAATCCCTCCTCTGAGCTTCTAGACAACATTACTCAAACACTCCATCTAGCCCTTTGCAATGGCTATTATTTTATTTTCTCTGGATATCAACTCTGTTTTCCAACTTGGCCTTATATTATTCTTGGATTTGGACTGTTAGAAATGAAGCAGCCCACAAGGATGAACATTCCTGGTGCTTCAGGTCTAACACAGGCCAGAGAGTACAGAGCCATTCTGTATGGAGTTAGAAGTTCCTACTGGTAATGAGGATGCGAAGAAGGAGAAGGAAGTGGAAGGGGAAGGGGAAGATGAGGGGGGGGAGAAGGAGAAAGATGAAGATGAGGATGTGCAGTTAAGTTTTATTGTCAACTTAGTATAAGATAAGTTACCATAACACCTTTATCATACCAGTCTGTAGGCAACTCTGGGGGTATTTTTTGACTCATGAGTGACACGAGAGCCCGGCTTACTGTAGGAGGTTCCACCCCTGGGCTGGTGGTCCTGGGTAGAAGAAAGCAGGCTGTAAGTCAGTAAGCAGGGTGAGTTTCTGCCCTGACTTCCCTTCATGATAGACTGTAATGTGTAAGATGAAATAAACCCTTTCTTCCCCATGCTTTTGGTCATGGTGTTTATCACAGCACTAGAAAACAAACTGAGACACAGGATGGGGAGGATGAAGATTAGGAGGATGATAAGGAGGAAAATGAGGAGGAAGAGGATGAAAGTGAGAATGAGCAGAGAAGCTTCCTCCTGCAGTAAATGGGAACAAATACAGACACTGTGCAGAGAGTGATAGGCTTTGGGACATTTAACCTAAAAGGAAAGTCTCCATCAAATCTCTCCCTTCAGGGCTCAGGGAACTCTGTGGAAGAGGAGGCAAAAAGATTGTAAGAGCCAAAAGAGGGTAGAGGACACCAAGGGAATAACCTCTAAACACAACAGGATCCAAGCATGTGAATTCAGAGACTGTGGCAGCATGCACAGGGCCTACAATAGTTTGTGCCTGATGGGGTCCTAGTGCTCAGGGGAGAAATGTACACAAGTTCCCATCCCCAAGCCATAAGCTATCTCTAATAGGCATTTGCAAATGAAAGATTAGTTTACCCCAGTGGAGTCTCAGTGAGTATACAATGGCTAACACAAAACAAACTCAATGGCGTCCTTGGAGATTGTTTTATGAAGTTTTGTCAGGATATTTTTTTAATACCTTACCGGTTCTTTGTGTATATATTATGGCATCTTCTTTTGTGTTGTTATGAGATTCCTGTGTGTGCAAATGTGTGTCTCTGTATCTATATGTGTTTTTGTGCTTTTTCTTTGGCTGTTTTTTCTTCTATTTGTTTGTTTTGTCCTACTCAGACTTGTTTATTTTTGTTTTATCTCATTTGATTATTATTCTCCAGGTACCTGTTTGTTTTCTAAGATAGATACAATACCCTTCTCTCTCACCAAGTGAAAGCAAACCCCACATTCTAGGGAAAACAAAAGAAACCAGGCTTATAGACCCACATTGGAATTTGTCAAATTTTAAGAATGACAATGACTTGTGAAGATTCCACATGTGGCATGGATGTGCCAGTGAATTTGCTTTGCTTTGCATTCATATCAGTAACTTCTTCATGTTTGTGTGGGAAATGCATGGATCTATGCAGTTGTGAGTTTGTGTAGCTCCATTCCTGAGTATGAGGTGACAGATTATTATTGATCCTAAGCACAGTTTTACATAACCTATAATCAGAGGTCCTGGGTTAAGTTCCTGTTTGAAATTCTGTCTACTTTCTTGACATATCATCCATATTAATGGATCGCCTCCTCTGCCCCAGACTCCTTGGGACTATGCCCAGCAGGCTGTCAGGGCCATCTCTCTTCCTTCCCAATGTCAGGGAAGGCTGATCCTGGCTGGTCTAGTTGCCATAGGGTGGGGAACTCACCAAGGGCCCCATTTCCTGATTCTACTGTTGCCACTGGTTTCTATCTTGACTATGTATTTTCAGGTTCTTGGTAACTTGTTCAAAGAATTAAAGAAACATACAGATACCAAAGTGGGAAAGGATTTTATTCAGAAACAAAGCAAAAGTGCAGGTTAGAGATACTGCAAAAATTGAGATTCTCTCAAGAGTTCCTGGTTAATAGCCAGGGCTTTCCTTAGGAGGAGTCAGTTGCTAAGGGCAGAGTATAGATGGGTTTTGATTGATTGGTTTAGTTTATATAAGTCTTTGTTCACTGAGCATATCCTTTCCCATGATGCACTGTATTTTAATCCTAAACACACCTACTCATGCATACCCATAGGATGATAAATAGGGGGTTTCTCCCCAAAGTTCACTCAGAGGAGATAATTGACTTTACTGTACATATACCCCAAACCAGTTTTGGCTGGACCTACCCATGCCTCTTAATTTCAGGGTATGTTTTAGGATTTTTTTAATTATAAAGAAGAGTTACTAAGGTGTTACTAGAGAAGGATCTATTGTACTTTTTGGAGCAGAGTGTATGCACAGGTCAATGTGGATTGGGGACCCTGGGTTCCTACTTCCTACATGCTTTGTTAAGAAAAAAGTGTGTGTGTGTGTGTGTGTGTGTGTGTGTGTGTATCTGTCTCTTCCTGTCTCTGTGTGTGTGTGTGTGTGTGTGTGTATCTGTCTCTTCCTGTCTCTGTGTGTGTGTATGTGTGTGTGTGTGTGTATCTGTCTCTTCCTGTCTGTGTGTGTGTGTGTGTATATCTGTCTCTTCCTGTCTCTGTGTGTGTGTATGTGTGTGTGTGTGTGTATATCTGTCTCTTCCTGTCTGTGTGTGTGTGTGTGTGTGTATCTGTCTCTTCCTGTCTCTGTGTGTGTGTGTGTATGTGTGTGTGTGTGTATCTGTCTCTTCCTGTCTGTGTGTGTGTGTGTGTGTGTGTGTGTATCTGTCTCTTCCTGTCTGTGTGTGTGTGTGTGTGTGTGTGTATCTGTCTCTTCCTGTCTCTGTGTGTGTGTGTGTATGTGTGTGTGTGTGTATCTGTCTCTTCCTGTCTCTGTGTATGTGTGTGTGTGTGTGTGTGTGTGTGTGTGTGTGTGTGTGCACTAAGCCTATCTCACCACCTCTCTTTCCCCTATTTTGTTAGGGGAGCAGAAGAAAGATAGAAAGATGTCCATCTTTTCAGAGCTGCTTCCTTTGGGGTCAAGGCACGGGGTTGAGTAAACAGAAATAGTCTCTCCTATTTTTCTCTAAAGCTGTGCTGTTTCCCAGGGCCCCACTGGCCAGTGTCCATGAAAATCCTCAGCCAGAGTCAAACAGGTGTCTGTGTTGATCATAGCACCATCAGCTGTCAATGTACCAATTGTAACTGGACTTGTCAAATTCTGGAAAAAATAAACTGTGTTTATTTAAAAAAAAAAAAGAAGTCCAATGGTAAAACAAACCAACCAACAAAAACATCCCCTCAAAAGAAGAAAAACAGAGGGGGAGCGAAGATGGCGGCGACCTACACTGACGCATTCTGAACGCGGGGAAAAAAGAGCCATAAAAAACACAGAGTTACTGGGCACTGTGCAAAAACCGGAGGGGCTAGACCCCCCCCCCCCCGGAACGCTCACAGCTCCCAAGGGACTGTTAAAAGTCCCAGGGCAAGGCTCTCCCCATCTCTCACAGACACGGAGGCCACTAAACCGGGGACTCGGGAACTCCCATTTGGAGAGGCGCCTGGTAAGATCGATCCCAACTTACAGCAGACAGAATCAGGGTCCACTTGACCATAGATCGCTGGCCTATTGGGCTCCCCACACATCAGGCTGATCTTATACCCACTTAGAAAAGGTTGCGAGATAGTGGAAGCCTTAGCAAGGAACAAACAGGGGGCTCAGCGGGTGGTCCGCAGCAGCCGCTTGTAAAGGCGGAGGGCGGGAGGTTCCGAGAGAGCGCAGGAAGCAGGGAACACAAAAGCAGGCGGGAGGGGCCAAATCTCCCACACTCAGGATAGCGCAGCTGGGGAGAGAGCACTGCTGGCAGGGCCAAATTCCCGCCAGTCCACGGCAGGTCATCTAGGGAGAGAGACAGGCGTGGTTGGGACCAGGGGTCCGTGCACCCACAGCGGAGCTGCTGGGACGAGAGGTGCACTCAGGCAGCCAGAGGATCTGGGGCTTGGGGTACCCACGGGACCGTGGCGGCGCAGACAAGAAGGGAATTAGACACAGGGTCCAGCCCTGTGGCGAGAAGACTAGAGAGAAACCAGAAATCGGGACCATAGCTGTATCCTGGAAAATCCAGACATATCAGGTGTGGAGCCAGACCCTGTCAGCCTCCGGGAAGACAAACAAAGCCCACAGAATTTGTGCCTGGGCAAACAGGCCCATATCATCAGAACCATTACAGGCTGATAACTCAGAGTGCAACATAGAGAAGTCTGAATTGGGAGCAGTGAAACAATCCTGGTTCATTACTCACAACCTGGGAATACGCTGCACCAGATCACAGTGCCTCTGGCCATTAAAATCACAGTGACCTTGAAATCCCCCTGTAAGCAACGACAGATAGCCAAGTAACTCGTCCCCTGCACCAAATCATCCACTGTGGTTCCAAACACAGAAAACAGACAGCTAAATGCATCCAATGGTGAAAGGTCAAAAAAAAAAATAGAAATCAAGGAACTATGACTGCAACAAAGCAGAACCACCCTAGCTCATCCAATTCGGATGACCACACACCAACAGAAACACATGAAAACATTGACAACTCTGCAGTATGGAAAGTGATAGAGTCCCTGCAAGAAGAACTTAAATCTATGAAGGAATTCAAGGAAACCACAATTCTACAAATCAAAACAAGGAACAACGCCATTAAAGAGCTCCAAGCCAAGGTGACAGAGCTTGAACAGGAAAAGGAAAAGGCCATGAAAGATTTTCATACAAAAACAAGCAAGCTGGAGAAGGAAATGTACAAAACGAACAAAACCATACAAGACATGAAAATAGAAATAGAAACAATAAAGAAAACACAGTCAGAGTTAAAAGAGGAAGTGGAGAACCAAGG
>CAJQZJ010005020.1:10967236-10979705 GCA_907164525.1 Lophiomys imhausi
CACACACACACACACACACACACACACACACACACACACACACACACGGTACTTGAGATGGTCAAATCCATATAAGAGGGAAATGGTAAGTGCAAGGGTTTAGGGGGAAGAGGAAGTGGTTAATTACTAATCAAAAGGCGTACAGTTTCAGCTAAGATGCCTAAGTTCTAGAGATTTGCTCTTCAACATCATACCCATCATTATCAATAACATTCACTTAAACATTGTTAATGATGAATTGAAATATAGCTCAGTGGCAGAGTTCTTACCTAGTGCACCCAAAGCCCTGGTTCAATAGTTAAGTTCTGCCCAGTACTATAAAAATAGTTGATAGAGTAGATAATTATTCTTGCTATAATTCAATTTAATTTAAAATTTGGAATTTAAAAGTCTGAGAGTAGTGTTGCTAAGGATATGGTGAAATGGAAACCTTCTCTTGCTAAGGATATCTATCACTTGGCATGTTTTGGAAAAAAATAGCTTATACAGTTGAGGACACTGTGTGTGGGGGGGGGCGGTGTGCGCATGTATGAAGCCTGGGGACTGATGGTAGATGTCTTTCTCTATTGTTGTCACCTTATGTTTTGAAAGGAAGTCTCTCTGAAGCTCACCAATTGGCTAGACCTGCTGATTAACTAGCTCAGGAATTCATCTGTTTACACCTCCCTAGTACTTAGATTTTAGGTGTGTGCAGCCATGTTCAGCTTTTACATGGGAGCTGATTATCCCAACTTAGGACCTTCTGCTTGGGCACTGAGAGATTAATTTCATAAGAATCAAGGCATCCTGTCCCAAGAGGCATTGCAGATGTGGCTGCTGTGTCACATGTGCACCAGTAGGTAACAGAGAGGAGAGAGGCTATGTCTACATTCAATGCTCTGATCTATGATCATCTGAGCAAATAGTAGTCTAACATTTCCTGAAAAAAGCAAGTCTGAGACCATCACCAGTTTGGTGCCGGGGGCCTGGATAGGGAGCTAGCCTGTGACAACTACCAGTACAGCACCAGACAAGCACCAGATGAGCTCCCCAGGACAGAAAGCTAGCCAGAGGCTAGAAGAACCCTGCCTGGCACCATGGACACCAGGCAAGATGGTCATTTGGGAGATCTGGGCAAGGATTGAGCCTAAGACAACCACCAGATTGCTATCATGGGGCCTGGAAAGCGAGCTAACCTGAGATGAACACCAGTCTGGGGTTAAACTATACTGAAAATGACCCCTGTGCAATGCACAAGTGGGACATAGTACTCATGAGACTACTCCTGAGACAAGCCCAGACACTCAGAGACCTCGGGCACCACAAAGAGAAGCAAGTAAGTGACAGAGAAATGGAAGAGAAAGAGAAACAAAAGGATGTGGGCACAACAAAGAGAGGCAGAACTGGAGACTTGAGGTTAGTGAGGAACAACATGATGTGAATAGCCAGTGATGCCATCTAGGGCCATGGTGGGGTCCTGGCCTCTGCTGCCTGCCGGGGTTCATTACCACCAAAAGCCAGGTGAACATTCCTGGTCTGAGCTGCCACTCAAGGACATGTTGATGTCTGAGGACTGTGGAGAACTGGCCCACCCTCTTCCACCTGGGCATCATGGGAGAACTGACCCTAGAGGCATGACAGCAGGAGAGCTGACCCTGCCCCTAACCAGGTGTAATACTCAGGAGAGCAGGCCCTGCATATTTTAGAAGAGGCGAATGAGCTGGCCCCAAGGATTAGAGCTTGGGAGAGCTGGTCCTACCACTCATCTCTCTGTGATATCATGGATGAATAAGATACCCTCCTCTCCCTCATCTCTCAATACCCTTAGTAGGTGGGAAGCCTGGCCCTGGGGTCATGAGAGCAGGAGAGCTGATCCTAGCTTTCATCAGATGTAGCACTCAGGAGAGCAGGCCCTTCACCTCACCTAGGCAGCACACTACAGCTGGCCCTGGATATGGGGGTTGTGGGTGAGCCAAGGGTGTGAGTGTTGGAGAGCCAGTCCTGCCTTTTGTCTGCTTTTTAGTGGTGTTGTCCAGGGATAAATCCCCTTCCCTCCCTTTTACCACCAGTGGCAGGCAGGGGATCTGTACCTGATGGGGGTCACAAGATCAGGAGAGCTGTCACTGCCCCTCACATGCTGCAGCACTCAGCAGAGCAGGCCCTGTACCTTGCCTGGGCAGCACACTCCAGCTGACCCTGGATGTGGGGGTTGCAGGCCCAGAACCAGGGCTTTGAATTGGCCCACCCTAACATCTACCCCATGGATGAACTGCTGGAGTGCAAGAAGAGGCCAGTTCCACAGACCCAAAACTACAGGATCTTCATGACACAGGACACTAACAGGATATCTGAGAGAAGTCCCAGTGAGGTTCCAGTATTGACAAAGTAGCAGAAGCCAGAGGCCTTGTACCAGACCAAGGAATCATTATAATGAACATTTGCAAGCAAAAAAGTATGGTCAAAAGTGAATATTGAGGGACACACTGAGACACACTACAGCTGCCGCAATGAGATTTTTATTTTTATGCTAGGAGAAGTTGCAAGGGTGGAGGGCAGGTCTGAGAGGAGGTGGAGATAATTGGGAACAGGGTACATGATGTGAAAATAAAAAATAAAAACAATAAAAAGATTTAAAAAAAAAAGAGTTAAGGCAGAAGCTACTTCTTAAGAGAAGAGAGAGTGGGCAAAAGGATTGCAGCATTGGAGTCACTGGAGAAGGTGCTAGCTAGGAGGCTGTGGATCATCGGTTCTCAACCTGTGGGTCTCAGCCCATTTGGGATGGCATGTCAGATATCCTACATATCATATATTTACATTATGATTCATAACAGCAGCAAAATTACAGTTACGAAGTAACAACAAAAATTAATTTACAGCATGAGGAACTGTATTAAAGGGTCCCAGCATTAGTAAGATTGAGAACCACTTATCATGCTGTAAATGATCTGTTTCTTTATGAGGCTATGTCATATTTTAGCAGCTACAAAGACATTGAAAATTCATGGGTGCTAATACTCTGATAGGAAACTCTAAGGGTGTGGCTAAGACTCAACCATTGCTGAACTTGGCTGGAGGATGAGCAGCTTTTTCACTGCTAAATCCGTAGCCTCTTGAACCATGTTCAGCAACTTCACTAATGAATGGATCTTTTTGGATCCTTCTTGTGTTGGTAAGAACCATCTGTACTTCGCTAGCCAGAGGGAAAAGTGTTGAGAAAACTGAGAGAAGGTCTTGGGCTCCGTGGATCTTGGAGTCTCTCCAGACTTAGAGACCTGACTGGGAATTCAGTCAGCTGGTCAGTAGGGAATCCTACTAAGATTAACAAAAAACATTTTTTTTATTACATAAAACAGGATTTTGTGTGAGTGTGTGATGGAGAGGGACAGTGAGCACGCCGTAGAGCACAAGCAGAGGCCACAGCACACCTTGCAGGATTTGCTCTTCTCTCTCCACCTTTTGTGTTCCAAGGATCCAACTCAGGTCATCCGAGTTGGTGCAAAACACCTTAAAACAACAAGAACAACAAACCTAAACAACAAAAAACTCCAGTAAATATTTTAGGTCTTGCAAGTTGCAAGGCATCTGTCCCATTTACCCAGCTCTACTATTTGTAATATGAAGGCAGGCATAGAGAATTGTGATAGCTGGGATGTGAAATGTTCCCCACAAGCCCTTGTTTGAACACTTGGTGCTCCTGGTAGTGGTGCTATGAGGGGAGGTTGCGGAACCATTAGGTGGAGCCTCACTGGAGGAAGTGGATCACTGGAAGTGGGCTTTGCAGTATTTCCTGCCCTGTCTTTGATTTCTGGTCCACTGAAAAGAAAGTCGGCAGCTGCACACTCCAGATGCCATGCCACAGGAACACCTACTACCAGGTCTTCCCAATCATAAAAAACTTAAGCCCTTAAAACTATGAGCCTTCCTTCTCTCAATTTCCTTTCTGGGGGTATTTAATCAGTGATCAGAGAGGTAACATAAGCAAACATAGCTGAATACTGAAACAATTTTGTTTATCCTATTCTGTGGCTCTGCCTACAGTTTTCTTAGCCCTAGTTCCTCACCCTTATTAACCACCACAAAAACAATGAATGCTCTCAATGTTCTGAAGGGTGATGAGGAGCCTAGAGCAATGGCTCTAAGTGTGGTCTCCAGCCCTGCAACATCAGTGCCAGCTGGGAACTTGATAGTAACATGGAGGCTCAAGATTGATCCTCAAATCAAAAGTTCTGGGGTGCGGTTCAGCTCTTTGAGTTCTTAGGACCCTTTCATGTGATTCTGAAGTATATTCAAGTTTGAGGACAACTGTTAACTAAGTCTAGCAGACTGGGATAGCCAACTTTTAACATTGTGAAAGATGATCATTTACAGTGTGTTGGGTTGCATTATAGCTGTCCTGGGGTGCATGTGGCCCATGGACCACAGTTGGACATGCCTGATACAGTAATGAAGAAAGCCTCTTCTTACTTGCTACAATGGAATGTGGTTTCCTGATCACAAGGATTGGTTTAGGAGTGACCCACTACAGGGTGGGTGCACAAGGGTATTAGCTGGTCAGAATGGATACCAGCCAATACTAGACATGCTTGCTTTCAATGCTGAGGGATCTGGAAAAGGATGCTGAGAGGCTAAGGCAAAGGAGGGAATGCCTGTCTGAGTCACAAATAGCCACGGAGTAGAGAAGGAGCTATTTGCCAACTGCGTGTTTTACTATTTGAACAATGGCCAGTTCATGCCAGCTTCAAAAATACCCTAGTTCAACTGGCAAAAGCCTCAGCACTTAACTTCATTTGACCCTGCTCCCCTGTGTGGAAATGTGGAGTCCATAAGATATCGACCTAAGGACGAGGCAGCCTGAGAGGAGCATACAGCTAGAGGAGTCAGAGAGCATGGCGATGTTGCCTTGAATGGCCACCAGGACACATCCTAATTCCAAGCAGACCATTTATTTACATGTACCAGCTTGACTTCAACTTTCTGGTGTTTGCATGTGAAGCTCTGTATCCGAAGGAAAAGAAGCCCAGATAGATACCTCAAGACATGTGTCTCCACGGGCTGGAAAGGTGGCTCAGAGGTTAAGAGCACTGGCTGTTCTTCCAGAGGTCCTGAGTTCAATTCCCAGCAACCACATGGTGGCTCACAGCCATCTACATTGAGATCTGCTGCCCGAGCATATATGTAGAGCAAATACTGTATACATAATAAATAAATAAATGTTAAAAAATGTTTAAAAAAAAAAAAGACATGTGTCTCCAAGAGCAATGCCCAAATGTTCCCTCCTCCCGGAAGTTCTGAATAGTCGACCCCTCCTTTCTTAACGCATACCAGGTGCAGATCAGCTAGGAAGCCTTTGCCCCAGTTGTGTGTTGGGCAGGCTGCAATGCTTGTTTATTAGTGAAATGCATCTGATCAGAGAGGCCTGCCTGACAAGTTCATTACATATCAATTTAATTAGCTGATTTACATTTAATTTACATTTCAATTAATGTCTTTCGCAACAAAATGCTGCCTTAATAGGGTAATTGCCTGTTAGGCAATATGTAAAAGAATAAATAGTCGCATTCTGAGGAAGAATTCCTATTTTCAATTTTTTATTACCATAAATAACTGAAATAATTATTGCTCTTAAGGGCCACGTCCTCGTTTCCTTCTGGGCCTAATTATAAAGACTTAGTACCTCATTAAGCAAAATGGTTTTGGAGTCACAGAAAAACATTACTCTGATCGTGACTCATTAGTTTCAGCAAAGAGGGGAAAACTGCAATGGTAGGCACATTTGGGGGGACTGGGGCTCGTGTCCTTCCTCAGCCATCCCAAAGTGATAGCACAGCTGCGCTTGCCGTGCACACCTGTTGGGATGTTGCTCAGAGGGGTAATCACAGCAGTCTGCTCGATTATCCATAAAGACAGGAAACTCACTAACTCCTGAGGCACGCGTTACGGACGACTAGGCTTTTTGAGTTCTTCCTTAGGTAACATAAACTCTGTCTCTCTCTTTGAGACAGAGGTAGCCAGTTCCTACTAGAAAATATGTTTTCCAAAGGTACAATAATAGCAGTGTCCTAAGAGAAGCCAGCCGACAGCTATGTCTGAGAATAGCACAGGGTTCGAAGTGATCTGGAACCTTCAGAAGGAAGGTCAAATTATCAAGAAGCGCGGGTAGGGGGAGAGATTGGAACGGGCTTGTGAATTCAACAGGAAAAAACTCGCAAATTTCGGGATACACAAGGGAAAGTGCAGGGTCCGACAGTGTCACAGGGCGAGTGAGACTGACTTAGGCCTTGAGAGCTCGCTATGTGTCTTCCAGGATGGTGAATTCCCGAACACATGCGAAAGAGCAAATACTGAAAATGTATGAGCCTCGGGGCGAGAGCTATGTAGGCTCCTGGTGTCCTCCCTCAATCTTCCCAAACCTCATTGGTCGCTCCTTAGCGGGGCTGCACAACCCACTTCCCCGCCCCTTCTCTTGTGTTCTGCGGCAGTACCGTACACAGTCCACCACAGTGCCACCGCGTGGAAACAAGATGCAACAGCAGGAGAGGTGTACCGACATGGGGAGGGGGCGAGGGAGGGAGGGGGAGAGGGACGGAGGGAGGGAGGGAGGGAGGGATTGACAGAGAAATAGAGAAAGACATACAGAGAGAGAGAGAGAGAGAGAGAGACTGAGAGAGAGACAGACAGAGGAAAACAGTGGGCTGCCAGGAAGTTGCTGCAATGAGGAGTAAGTGAATGGGAGAAGAGTAGTTTTGTTGTTTAACTAAAAAACGAAAACATATTTTTCCCAAAGTATTTTGAAAGCATTCGAGTCAATAAGCCTCAGCCTCTAGCTTTCTTCTGTCTCTATTTCAGAACCAGCTAGATCATGTGAACTCTTGAGAAAGAAAAGGATATGTAGTCCACAGTCCTTATTCCTAAATCACATTTCTAAGATTCCTTTTCACATTTCCCATTTTCTCTCCACCAACTCCCTTGAGATGAGGTTTTCAGACCCACATAAGGTGTTTTCAGAACACCTCAGCCACTCTCCTCTGGAAACTATCAGGCGCCACAGCCCGCAGTAGGGAAATCAGCATCATGGCAGACGTCCCTGTCCCCAGCAGGGGGCGCGCGCAACTTCCGCTGTTCACAAGTTTCTTCTGTAAGCTTAGAGCAGGTTCTCAGCGCTCCCAGACCCAACGTTTTTACTATGAAGGTATTTTGAACACTCTCAGCTACACACAAAATATATGTGACATAGGAGTATTAAACTGACTGTAACTAACATTCAAGAGAAAAACAAGTGTGCATCTAAAACAAATGACATGGTGGCAAAGAAAGACATAATGAAATCTGTAGTCTCAGCTGAGGCAAGAGGATCTCTTGAGCCAGGATTTCTTGCTCAGCCGATGCATCTGTGCATGCGTGTGTGAACACACACAGACACACTGTGGAAAGTTAAACAGACTTAATAAAGTAGCATACACTTTCATCTTTTCCTCTGATTTTCTGATTGAGAACTGCAGGTGCCACCAACTCCATCAGGAATGTTGACTTGATGATTCAAACACGACCACACCTGCAAGTGGTAAACTTTCTGAACTCCAGAGCAACTCTTGATAGAGTTCTGAGCAAGATGGCATCTCACTTTTGATATTGAGAAGAGATCTCAAAACATTGTCTTCTCCTGATTTAAAAGGAAGTCGCATTCCTGGAAAGTGCTTTTATTAACCATGAAGAGAGAGAGAGAGAGAGAGAGAGAGAGAGAGAGAGAGAGAGAGAGAGAGAGAGAGCTATCTGAGGGTATAGCCTAACTGTTTCATACACTCAGTTCATAAACCAGTATTTTACCTAAAAGTGAAGAGGCACGATTTGGGGGTGCTGCATTATTATTTACTACATGGGTGCATGACGAGGAGGTTTGAGAAGCATCATGTGGTTGCTATGACAGCTATTTCCAAATGGACCCTCCATTCCTGAAATGCCTACAGGGTGAATTTAGCCTCATGGAGTCACTTTCCTAGAACAATGCCGACTAGTGTCTTCTCTCCCTTAGAGCTCCAGTGCTAAGGGCTTCTGTCCTCAACTTTAGGACAGGTCTTATTGTTCATCCCCAGAGGGTCCTGTCTCGACAGATTGTCTAAGTATTTGGACCATCCAGGGCACCTTCACTCTCCGAAGACTGTGCTTCTGACTTTAAAGGATCATGTTTATGGGGCAGTAGTTCCCATGGACTACTGTATCCCATGGGGCTAGTGCACAGCCCTGTATCATGACACCGTATCTGAGCTCACCAGCCTGGCTTCTAATAATAGCCAGGACCCATGATTCTCTGCCTTCTGGACTTTCAGGAACCTACTGCTTAGATGGTGGTATGGGGGATCTACAGTTTCCTCTTGTCTCTACCCCACTAGCAACTTCCATTTTGTGCTCCCAATAGAGAGGAATTCATTTGGGACTCAGTCATAACTCAAGCAGCAAGAGTTTAATTAAAATAAGTACTGTACAAGGATATCCTTAGGAGATGATTTGCCTGAGCAGAGCAGCAAGACTCAATCTTAGCTGTCATGGCTGTCTTATATTTCTCCCTTTCTCAGTTATCAACTCCCTGGCATCTCACCAAGGGCAGGAACTTTCAGAGGAAGGGGTGTATTTTTCTTGCAAGCCAATTTTATCCAGAATTCAATCCTTTACCCATAGATATGTAACATGTAAGAATATGGATAGAAGTTAAAGGAACCCTAAAGTTGAAAAGCTCTAGGGTAAAGGATTATTGTTCTGTGGATACACCTCTCCTAGAAGGATGTTCTGAAGTTGTTCTGAAATTACCCAGCCAGTCAACATAACACCTGTCATTTTTTTGGTTTTGTTTTTTGTCTTATTTCCTTGACCATCAACTTTGTTATACCCTGTTTAGAGCCTTGCCCTGGCCTAGATGAAGAGACTGGTACCATCTATTGCTTTTTCTATCCTATTAATGCCCTCAGCCAGTTCCTTCCAGAGCTAATCTATTGTCTGACAAAGGTAGGCTAGAAGGGCCAAAACTAACACTTAATGATGTCTCATGAAGATGTGTAAATAAAGGCCCTGGACTCCTTGATCCTAGGGCAAGATCACTCTGAGGTGTATATTCTACCTTAGCTCTCAGTCTTCTTCAGTGAGTTGAAGTTCCAGCTATCCATGGACAAACCTGATTGTTGATAAATCCTTGACTGATACACTTTCTTCTCTGATTAGTCTTACCTAAGATCATCTCTCCAGTAAAGTATTTGCCCTTGTTGATAACTGAGGGTCCTAGAGACCCTAAACAAAGCCACGAACTCCTGGAGAGCTACGCCTCCAGTTATCCTGTGTGTATAAAGATCTACCAGGGAAATAGGAGGAGGGGATTTGGGGACCTAGTGGCTGATACCTAGGTTTCATAGGATGCTCTGAAACAGATGTCTCAGAGTTTCAAGGAATGTCTATTAAAGGGAGAAGTCAATGACTATGGGAAATGTTTGAGTTTCCAGACTGGCAGGGAGGCATTAATTCATACACTTGACAATGAATACTCTCAATCATATCTTTCAATTCGACCATGGAGAATGAGTCACACTTACCGGGAATAGATATGAGGAATGGGGAGACAAGCTCAGTTACTAAAGTGCTTACCTTGCAAGCATGGGGGCTTGCATTCAGCCCCCAGAAGTAATGTGGTATGTGCTGTGATCTCAGTGCTGGGGGGGGATGGGACACCGGAGAATCCCTGAAGTTCAATGTCTGGCCAGACATCCTGGCCTTTGCAAGGATTTCCAGGCCAGCGAGAGATGCTGTATCAACCTCCCTCCCAAATAGAAGGTGGACAGCACTTGAGGAACCAAGACTTCTATGCACACTCACACACACACACACACACACACACACACACACACACACACACAATGTGGGAGTGTTGAAGAGAGACAGAGAGGGAGAGGAAGGGACAGAGGGAGATGAACACAAACATGTCTGACTTTCATTTATTTAAAAATGGATATGAAATTTGAAAAAGCATTTGCCTTTGGTTAGCTTTCTGTTGGTTGTCTGTGTTCTGGAGGCTAGATTCTACTATGTGGATAGCTCAGATTGACCTTGAACTTGCAAGCTTCTTGCCTCAGGTTCCCTCACGGGATTACAAGCAAGTGGATTACTCAGCATGCCTGGTAGCACCTTTGGTCCAGGTCCCATTAACTTTCAATTTTCAGGAGATGATCCAGACTCTGAAGTCTAACTAGGGAGATGATTTGAAGGGCGAGGGGCAGCACAGTCACTTGTAAAGAGTGACCCACATGGGATAGAGGAAGTATAGCTCCTTTTTTTTTTTTTTTTTTTTTTTGGTGTCAGAATATCAGAGATTGACAAACAGGACCACAAGGAAGTGATCCAAAGGGCATTGGCCCTGTGGTAAGATGGTTTCAATGAGACCTAAGGACAGACTTACCCATAAAAACTCATAGGGATGGAGGGTTAGGAGGTCAGGCTCTTAAGTTCATGTTGCCAAGAGGAAACTTGAGAGTGAGACTGGGTTCCGAATTTATACCCCCACCCCCAGCAGCAGGGCTGGAGTACTATAATACGACAGAGCAAGGGTCATGCTTTGCTTCAGCAAGCGCATTCCAAAGCTGCCCTGTGATTGTGAAGTAGACATGGGCTTTCTTCTCCTCTTTACAATTTATTGGCAAAGTATCAAACATTTTATAGGACAAGCGCTGCCACCCGCCCAGCTGTGCTCAGCGGTTACTGCCAACAAAGATGTTGCAGTTGGGACTCACACTAGGATAACTTCAACTTTAAAAGCTTGCCTTTGAATGCCTTTCTTCATGCCCTTTAAATGTTGCAAATCAAAGAGGCACATGGGGAGGGTGGGTGATTGGCAACCTTCCCACCATGGTGATGAGAATATAGCCCTTTGTATGGCTAGAACAGCTAGAGGTGAAGCACGGGGAGGAACACAGGCAGCTTATCCAGGGGGCCCAGGGCACCAGCTATGAGTAGAACATTGCCTGACTGAGGTCAGGCGCTTCACCAACTGCCAACAGTATCGTTCAGCTACTTTACAGGCTCTGGTGATATTGCTCAGCTCCCTCCCATCCTTCTATCTTTCCTGGCTTTCATTTTTTTGTCCATTCAGTCACTGTTGGAGCTCCTGCTTAGTGGCAGTACCCACTACAGAACAGATCAGCAGATTTACTGTAGTAAATTCAAGGAGTACCCCAACCCCTGACCTGCACTAGCCTTCTCCACAAGGTGTCCCCTGATAGCGTTTGTGAAAACTGTAAAAGACATTGTTGGACTGGCAGTCCTCCACAGACCCTTGTCTAGCTAGCTTCCCTTCAGCCTCTTTCTCATATGGTGACAATGGAGTGGCCTTGAACTCTTTTGGGATCCAGCAGCAGGGAAGTTGAATTGAAGATACAGTTTAGTGTACTGTGTTCATGTGATTTACAGACACTTGCCATGTAAAACTCAGCCATTTGAAGCTGTTTTTAATATAGAAGTGGCTCCCACAAATACAGACACACCCACTCTACTGGCTGGCCCAGCATCGTGACCCACAGTAGGGAAACCTCTACAACAAACACATCGGGAAGCTGATTGCCTAGGTAGTGCAGTCAATTCATATTGTGTAAGATTAGCTCTGCACTTGGATATCAGAATGACCTGAAAATTTTCAGTAAGCAAAACCTGATAGAGGTTGGAAAAGACAACAGTATGAAAACCATGGTGCATGACCAGTAAGGAGTTGTGAAGCTAAAATAATCTTTTCTGAATGCTGCAAAATAAAACCTCAATCTTGATCATCATGCTAGAAGAAAGGCTGAGCATATTTCTGTCATTTCAAAATAAAATGGAGTCAGGTGTGGTAGCAGGCTTTGAATTCCAGTGAAGCAGGAGAAGACCTCCCCAACCCCCTTAACATCTCAACAGAAATAAACAAAGCAAAAAGAAACAAAGACAGAGCTTAATAAAAAGAAAATCCTCTTACAAAATTTGTCAAATAGAGATATGATCAAAGAATGAATCAAGAAACTATAGGAAGAAATGTATTAGACTGTTATCTCAGAGAATTAATACCTTTTTTTTCCTGGACTTTGAGATTGAAAAGTAAGTCTGTGATTTATTTCCTTGTTATGAGTACACACTTGCTTTTAGAGTCAATTTTATATTAATATGTTTTCTATTGTTCTTCTAAAGGGACTTCCTAGGGCTGGGGAGTAAGTAGCACCGTCTGAAAACTGTTCGTTGCACTAGCTTGACGACCAAGTTTAGATTTTCAGTACTTAAAAAAACGGAGCTGGGCAGTACACACGTGTAATCCCACTGCTGGGAGGTGGAAACAGAAGGACTTCCGGGGCTTCCTAGACAAATGTCTATCCAATTGGCCAGATCCAGATTCAGTGAGAGACTCTGCCTACAAAAATAAGACCTTTGGTCTCCTCATAAATGTTCACACACACACACACACACACACACACACACACACACACACACACAC
>CAJQZJ010005020.1:10984683-11002248 GCA_907164525.1 Lophiomys imhausi
CACACACACACACACACACACACACACACACACACACACACACACACGGAAATTTTGAGTATGAAGCCTAGGCACCTATCTATACATATTTTTTCTATATTTATTTATTCCTGTTAGGATTGAAAGCCACCAGTTTGAGTCAGCCATAGATACCCTTTTCTTATTTCTAAACTATTGTACCTTTAGTCTCCCCTAAACATACAGGATGGTGTGTGAAGAGGTGCAGAGGTTTACAGCACATAGACATGGCTTTTCACCTTACTGATAATATCTTTCTCCTTTTTCCTGGAGCAAATACAGATACACAGCCTAAAGGTAACTAGCATAATGCCACCCCTAAAGAAAATAAATAAATAAAAACCAAAACTGAACTCCAAATGAATAAACAGTTCTTTAAGCCATGTGCTATACTTAACAGCCACAGATGACAAGAAACGACCTGTTAATTGCAAAGGCTTGGATGGAGGAGGTGCACAGGGGTCCCCATCCTCACTGACTAACTGTTTCCTACTGTTTGATTCAGGGAAAGAGTCACTGTCTTCAGCTGTGTATCCACTATTAACCCATTAGGCTCGTATGTATAGTCTCAATTCAGTGACCAGGCACTGGTTAGTAACCAGGATAGCGCTAGTTAAATTAAATTGGTAGGAAAATAAAGCCCCAAGTCATACATCTGGGACTGGGACAGCGAGTGGAAGAAGAGATTGCTAGGGAGTGGAAGAGAGGTGAGAGAGTGTGGGGGTAGGGGGCATGAGTCACCAGAATGAATTATATACATGCATGAAATTGTCAAAGAACTAACTTAATAAAAAGTGCTATAGTTCATAAAATGGAAACATGGAAAAGACCCAAATTTCCAAGCATAATAAGCTTCTGCAGCAGCCTGCCACCAACTAACTTCAGGCTTATTTATGAGAAAATCAAATATTTTATAAGCAAAAGGTAATTGAATTTTCTATTTGCAAGTAAGAGCATTTTACCTGAGTTTTCTTATTTTGTTATGTTCCATGCCATTGTTTTGTTTTTGTTTTTGTTTTTTTTTAAATCCCTTTGGTATCTGGGGAAGTTAGCCTATGGGTGTTTGCAGTTCAGGGGGTGAATCATTTTAGGATAAAAATACTCAACAGGTTTTTAAAAAATGTTATTTTGTACTAGACTTCTAGGATCATCATCCAAAGTGGGTGATGACTGGGTGGCTCAACAGAACTCTGAGACCAAAGGCTCCAGTTGTTTTCTTCTGGTGACTGATGGTTGTTAGTATTTTGTCAACTTGACACAAGCCAGAGCCATCTGGGAAGAGGGAACCTCAACTGAGAAAATGCCTCTATCAGATTGGCCTGGATGCCAGTTTGTTGGGGGTACTTTCTTGATTAATTACTGATGAGGGAGGGCCCAGTCCACTGTGGAAGGAGCCACCCCTGGACATGTGGTTCTGGGTTGTATATGAAAGCAGTAGGAGCAAACCATGAGGAGCCAGCCATGGGGAGCCAGCCATGGGGAGCAAGCCATGGGGAGCAAAGCATGGGGAGCCAGCCATGGGGAGCAAGCCATGAGAGAAAGCCATGAGAGCAAACCATGAGGAGCAAGCCATGGGGAGCCAGCCATGGGGAGCAAACCATGGGAGCCAGCCATGGGGAGCAAGCCATGAGAGCAAGCCATGGGGAGCCAGCCATGGCGAGCCAGCCATGGGGAGCCAGCCATGGGGAGCAAGCCATGATAGCAAGCCATGGAGAGCCAGCCATGGGGAGCCAGCCATGGGGAGCCAGCCATGGGGATCCAGCCATGGGGAGCAAACCATGGGGAGAAGGCCAGGAAACAGTTTCTCCATGGCCTCTGCATCAGTTCCTGCCTCCAGGTTCCTGAGATTTTGCTTGGCTTGTATTCATGATGGACTGAAATCTGTAAGTTGAAATAAGTCCTTTTATTCCCAAGCTGCTTTGGCCATGCTATTTATCACAGCAATATAAAGGTAACTAATAGAGAAATTTGTACCAGGATAGATTTGTGGAGTGTTGCTGGAACAGACATGTGTTGTTTTTAGGAGGATTGTGGAAGGGCTTTGGAACTTATGGATGGAAAGACCTTTAAGTGCTTATAACTTACTAGGGTGTTCTGTGGAAGCTCTGAGGGTAAGAATGCTGACAGAAACACAAACCATTGAGGCCTGACTTGTGAAGTTTCACAGTGAAGTAAAGACTCTATTAGACTGTTTGCATGATGTTTTGAACTGAGAATTTCTGGTTTCTGGCCAGCTGGGGCTGAAAATTCAGCTGTAATGAACAAGAGACCAGCACCTCTCAAGGAAACCTTGGCTTTACTGATACAATCTATTCTGGTTAGCTAGAGCAGAATAATTCAGCTGTGATGAATAAGAAACCAGCACCATTGAGTTGGCTTTTTCCTGAAGTATTTCTTAAGGTTCAGCACACAGAACCTGTGATCCAGAGGGGATCAAGGCTGCATCTCAAACTGACAGCTGAACTTTGTAATGTGTAAGAGTCTCCCAGACTACCCGAAGGTGGCAAGAGAGCTGCAGGATTAAGATGGTTGTGGAGAGCAGCCAAGGCACTATGAGAAGCCAGGAGAGACTACAGCCTAAGCTGTAGTGGGGGCCCCAGGGTTTGGAGAGGGCACAAGGCAAAGCTGAGGCTGGCCTTATGAGGCAAGGAGTCCTGGAAGAGAGTCCTGGGGAGGCTACTAATGAAAGTGCAGTCGTGGTTGCAGTAGAGACCCCAGAATACTGGAGATGCTGGGACTGTGAGATGACCAGTGAGGACAGTATTAGCTTACTAAACAAGGTATGTGTGCCAGGAGCAGAGCTTCCCAAACTCTTTGCAGCCTAGAAGACCATGAGAAAGTCTCAGATGACTGACACTGAGTTATTTATACTGTTGAGATTCAGTTTTGCTTTGATTTAATTATGGCTGTATCTTAGTTCTTCCCTCATGAGTAAGAAGCTTGTAACTTTTTATTTTATTTTATTTTATCTTATTTTACAGGAACTGTTGAGAGCCTTTGAACTTTTAAGGAGACATAGAATCTTTTAAAGAGTTTGAACTTTTAAAGTATTTGGGTCTTTTAAAGAACATGGAACTTTTAAAATTATACTGTGATTTTTATTGTGAGATTAACATGACATCTCGGGGAGAAACAAGAAACGAAAGGTGGTGATTTAATAGTAGTGTATTTGTGTGTCAAGTTGATAAAGAATCAATTGTGCTGACTAGGTTTGTTTTTGCTTCTGTCAGTTAGACCCAAGTTAGAGCCATCCAGGAAGAGGGAACCTCATTTGAGAAAATGCCTCCCTCAGACTGCTCCGTGAGCAAGTCTGTGGAGTATTTTCTTGATTAATGATTAATGTGGGGGTGTCCTGACCACTGTGGGAGGTGCAATGCCTGGACAGGTGGTCCTGGTTTGTATAAGAAAACAGACTGACATATTTGGTTGGTGTCTCTGGGGGGCCTGTTTTTCTGAGGGGAGGTGAAGCAGGGGTGGATCTAGGGAAAAGGGGAGGACATAGGGAGAAACTGTAGTCAGGTTGTAATATATAAGAGAAGAATAAAGAGAAGAAAAAGAAAGGAACAGAAAGAAAAAAAGAAAAGAAAAGAAAAAGAAAAAGAGACTGAGAAAGTCATGGGGAACGAGCCAATAGGTAGCATTCTTTTTTTTTTTAAACATTTATTTATTAATTTATTATGTATACAGTATTTGCTCTACATAAATGCCTGGGCACAAGATCTCAATGTAGATGGTTGTGAGCCACCATGTGGTTGCTGGGAATTGAACTCAGGACCTTTGGAAGAACAGCCAGTGCTCTTAACCTCTGAGCCATCACTCCAGCCCGGTAGCATTCTTCTATGGTCTCTGCTTCAGTTCCAGTCTCCAGCTCATGCCCAGACTTCCCTTAATGGTGGACTGTAACCAATAAACCAAATAAACCCTTTCCTCCCAAGTCATTTTGGTCAGTGTTTTATCACCGCAATAGGAAGCCACTAGAACAGGCCTCCTTTATTAGCCTGTAGACGTCTGTCGTCACCTGGTGCATTCACAGTTTGTGCAGAGTACATGTCAAAATCCTAATCTCATCTCATGAAGACAACAGGGATTCACACTGATTGGTTCCAGTGGTTAACATGTAGACCTCTTTAGCAGTTCTGAGAGAACTGTGTTGACAGGCTCTTTGTTTTGTAATGGAGAAAGTAGTCCCCAGGCCTGAAGAGACCCTCCTTGAGGTCAGAAGACACACCCACTTCCTGTAATCAGGGCTCAAATTTCATTCTGTGTTCTTCCACCCCCACTTGCGCCTGTTACTCTTGTCCGTTTACTCTGAGGTTGTTACACAAAAATGTGGACGTGATCCCTCACTGGCGTGTTACTCTCTAAAGCTCAGCTGGAGGAATAGCAATCTAATTCTTACTGACTGAGTTGGCATCTTACTTTGGGAGACAAGGTTAATACAACAAAGCATTCTTTCAGGTATCTATTATGACATGTAACAGTAGAATACACCTTAAGCTCACATGCATTATTATTCCAAAGGGTACAATTCATACTGCTCTATACAACAAAATTCTTACAACAGGATGATTTCTGCTTTAGTGTGTTTACATGTGTCTATTCATGTTAGTATGCAGAGGGTACACATGTGCTTATGTGTGCATGTGTGTGTGAAGGCCAGTATTCAACACTGGTGCCTGTATACTTTCCACCTTATTTTTAAAATTTATTTATTTATTGCTTCAGGTTACATCTCCATCACAGTGTCCTCTTTCCACCCCTCCCAGTCCCATCCTCCCACCCTCTACCCCCTAACCCTTCCATCCCACTTCTCTGGAGTGGAGTGTCCCTACATAATAGTCCCCTGCCCCAGTTCAGCAGTCATATGAGGGCCAAGAGCCTCCTCATACACTGGAGGCCTACAAGGCAGTACCATTAGGGAAAAGAGTCTCAATGACAGGGAGAGAAAACAAACAAACAAACAAACAAAAAAGTCTATGTCCATGTTCCCTTTGGTGTGTTGGTTGTAGTATAGATATCCTGTACTGTATAGCTAAAATCCGACTATAAGTGAATAGATGCCATGTGCATCCTTCTGAGTCTGGGTTAGCTCACTCAGGATGAGCTTCTCTAGTTCCATCCATTTGGCTGCAAATTGCATAATTTCCTTGTTTCTGATAGCTGAGTAGTATTCCATTGTGTAGATGTAGTTTTTTAATCCATTCTTCAGTTGAAGGACATCTGGGTTGTTTCCAGTTTCTAGCTATTACAAATAAGGCTGCTATGAACATAGATGAGGCAACTTCCTTGTGATTTAGTTTCCACCTCATTTTTTGAGACAAGGTCTTTCACTGAACCTGCAGCTCACTGATTAGGCTAGGCTGACTGGCCAGCAAGCTCCTTTGAGTCCTGTTTTGTTATCCCCAATATTGGAGTTATAGGTGCATCACTACACCCAGCTTTTTATGTGGGTGCTAGGGACCAAACTTAGGTCTCAATGCTTACATGGCAAGCACTTTACTGAATGAGCCTCCTCCCTAGGCTCTGTTTTATATTCATCACAGACTGTATCAGAGATTGAAACATCATTTCTGTTAAGCTTTTCATAATATTCTTAGTGAGAAGTAAGCATAGTGTTAAAGATTTAGAAATGGTGGAATAGATTTAGAAATCTATTCTAAGGTGGACAGAATTATCAACTTAGATGATAGGAACATGCTTTTAAAAACAGAATTCTATTCAAGTGCAAAATCATAAAATTATTTGTATAATAACTGTTGTATGATTAATAATGACTGCAGTAATCATGAGTATTTGGTGTACTTTGCCTCACCAAATTGGCATGTTTGTTACTGATAATACTAAAATACCCAATATTGAATCACCATTCTATAGCAAAAAGAGGGCTGCCTTTGAACTGACAGTTTAACTTTAAACTCCTGCTCTGCCAGGTATAGTCATTGTTCTTGGACAAGCTGATTTATTTCAACTTTGCTTCCTGTTTTGTTAAATAGGAATACTAAAATGTTACAGAATCATGTGAAGTATGTCATTATGTTCCTAAAATAACTTGTGCAATGCCTGACCCACAATATTACTGAATAGTGATTGTGGCTATTATTATTAATATTTGGTTTACGAATGAAGGCAATGATTGTTAAAGATAAGTTTCCTTATGGATACTGAGTGCAAATGTCCATCATCAATAGAGATGTTTAAAAATGCCTCTGATCTTCTGGCTGAGTTACCATCCTCACTCAAATAAATGAAAAGTAAATGGTGTAAAAGACAAAAAAACTCACTCAAGGTGTTTATTAAATGAGGTGGTGAGATTAGGATTCACATTTTCCATGGGACTTGCTTCCTAGAAAGTTTCCTGCGGATAAAATGGGAGAGTTCAGAAGCTGTACCCTTTCTGTTTTAGTGTTGCCTGCACTAAATCTTCCTGAGAAATCACTACTAACAGTGCTGCCACTCACATGGAATTTTCTCCCAAAATTCTATGCCCAGGGCTTTGGAACTAGCAAGTGACCCGGAAAAAGAACACCTGGAGTCAGCCACAGCAGGTAGTGAAGAGTGAATACAAAGACAGGTCTGGGCTGGGGCAGGGACGCTTCTGTCCCTGGTGGACTTCCTATATATCAGAAGGGTGAGGCCAGGTCACAGGGCTGGCAGGTGGCAAAGGTAGTGACATCCCCATGTTAGTTTGAATTTAAGGGCTGAAGTGTAAGAGGTCCATGTGAACCAAAGGCTCCCCTCCCTGCTAGGATGTCTTCAATTTAACTCAACCCATTTGTAATTAAGGGTATTTTGCATGCAAACTTTTTTAATACAAAGAAAATGAAAAGAAAGCTAAGTTGCTGCTGCTACCCAGTAGGCATTTTATAATCTTGGGAAAAAGATCTAGGCCAAGTTAACCTGATCTCTAAGTGTCCTTTCCCTTCTTCTGACCTGTAATGTGAGACAATTAGAATATTTTGAAACATTTTGTCAGAAGAATTTTTTCCTATGAATATTTAAAAGATATTTCTCAACTATGTTCATCATAGCAGCTTTATTCATAATAACCAGAAATTGGAAACTACCCAGATGTCCCTCAACTGAGGAATAGATAAATAAATTGTGGTACATCTACACAATAGAATACTACTCCCTATCAGAAACAAGAATATCAAGAAATTTTGAGGCAAATGGATAGAATCAGAAAAGATCATTCTGAGTGAGGTAATGCAGACCCAACAAGACACACATGGTATTTACTCACTCATAAGCGGATATTAGCCAATCTGTAAGGGATAACCATGCTACAATCCACAGACCTAAAGAAACTAAGTATCAAGGTAGGCTCAAGGGATGATGCTTGAGTCCTTCTAAGTAGGGGAGATAAAATTGACATCAGAAGTGGATGGAGATAGGGATCTGGACAGGAACCCAACATTACTACCATCTGAGAAGCTTTATCAAGCAGATAATGGAAACAGATGCAGAGACCCACAACCAAACAGTAGGTGAAAATCAGGGAGTCTTGAGGAAGACTCAGGGGAAGGTTTGGGAAAGCTGGAGGGATCAAGGACACCACAAGAAGACCCAACTAGCCAATTAACTCGGACATAAAGGGGCTCATAGAGGCTGAACCACCAACCAAAGCTCATGCACGGACTGGTCCTAGGCAACTACACATATGAACGTGGTGAACTACTCCTCAAGTGGATCCCCTAACAATTGGAATGGGGTCTCTCTCTGACTTGGATGCTGTTGCCTCCCTCTGGATCCCATTTTCCTAGCATACCTGCATTGTCTTGCCTCACTGGAAGAGGAGGCACTTAGTCCTAATGCGATTGGATGTGCCAAAGTGAACTGGTACTAGATGATGGAGGGGGAATATGGAGGAAGTGGGTAGGAGGGGGGAACTGGGAGGGGGGGAATGGAGATTGGAATGTAAAATTAACAAATAAATTTAATTAAAAAATTATAATGCAAATAAAGCCCTATAAGATAACATGATAAAGCCTTTAACTCATATCTTAGTCAACAGGGAAATGCTTTTGCTATTTAGTACTTGATTTAACCCTACACAAACCCTATGAGGTAGGGATTGTTATGGTACCTGTCTCACAGTTGACAAACTGAGGCCCAAGGAGTGAAGTGACCCAATCAAAATGGACTTAGGGTCAATAGAGTATCTGAGCAGGGATAGAAAAAAACAAGTCTTTATAGAGTCACCCCACACCTCTCTTACATACTGTTCTAGCTTTGCTTCCATTGCCATGATAATACATCCTCAAAAATAACTTGGCAAAAAAGGTTTGTTTTAGCTCACAAACCCAGGTTATTATCCAACATTGAGGGAAGTCAAGACCATCAACACAGCAGAGTCACATCCTTTGCCAAGAGCAGAGAGAGAATGCATGTGCGCTTGCCGGCAGCTCTGCTCTCCTCAGTATAAGTCAGGATCCATGTCATAGGGGATGACACTGCCCACTTTTATGCTGGGTATAACCACATCAGCTAACATGACCAACACAATTGCCCACAGACAGTCACTCACTGAGACTCTCCCCAAGAGATTCCAGATTGTATCAAGTAACCATCGCAAGCACACAAGGTGAATCCTGGGTGCTTGGATCAGGCATCACTGTAAACAGATCAAGGATTTAATCTTTTAAAAATCTTTGTTTACTTTTACAGGGACCCACTATGAAGCCCAATCAGGATCCTCTTGACTCTCCTGAATACTGGGATTAAAGGCCTACACCATCATGCTTGGCAAAAGGGACATTCATGATTTTTAAAAATAATTTGATTTCTTTTAGGATGTTGACCAACCTAAATCAAATTGTAGAAAAAAGCAATTAAATTATTTACCAGTATTTATATTATTGTTAATTGCTCAGTGGTATTAATCCTTAACCAGCCACTATAATTAAACATACACAGGCACCTGATGGATTTTATCAAGCCTTAGCCTAAATTGTGCAAACTTAGCCCATCTTATGCTTGCTTTTAATGCTATTTTCCAAATAAGACTCGAATATATACATACGTTCCCTTGGGATGTTATTCTCCATGCTATGCTAATGTTCCAGTCCACATGGAGATATGATTTTTCCATCTACCTCATCATGTGTCTCCTTCTTCCTTCTCCTGGCTTCTTCCCATGATCCTCTCTGCTCCTCCAGAGCCTTCCTCTCTCTCTCTCTCTCTCTCTCTCTGCCCAATCACAGGCCTCAGCATTTTATTAAAGCCAATCAGAGACAATGGTTAGCAAGCAAAGTAACAGCAAACAGGCCTTTGGGAGCAATTAACATTTAAAATATATAACAGATCACTGCATCAATTTCCTCTTTTTGTCTAATAAAAAGGCAATTTTTAAAAACTATATACAGTAAGAACCAATATGAAACAATCTAGACAGTTAATTCTGTTCCCAAACTCTTTCTAAAAGGTTGCTGGTTTTTTAGTAGATAAGGAGAGACAAGGCCTAAGCTCTCTGCCTTTGCTGAAAGGAAGCAGGTATGGTTAAGGGAGCCACACCTTTCAAATGTATTTAGGTTTGGTTCCCTGCTCTTTTGATACAGTGATCCGTTACGTATTCTAAATGTTAATTGCTCCCAGAGGCCTACTTGCTGTCTTATTTGGGGAATAGCATTGAAAGGAAGCAGCTATGGTTAAGGGAGCCACACCTTTGAAATGTATTTGGGTTTGGTTCCCTGTTCTTTTGATACAGTGATCCCTTATGTATTCTAAATGTTAATTGTTCCCAGAGGCCTACTTGCTGTCTTATTTGGGGAAAGCATTAAAAGTTAGCATAAGATGGGCTTTGTTTTGTATTGTATTTATTGTTATAAGAGAAAGAACCATTTGTTGGACTGAAAGGGGGAGCTGTTGGGGGGAAAAGATATACCTAAACTAAAAAAAAAAAAAGGGTAGAGGAATTGGGGGGTTGAGGAGGATGAGGGTGGAAGGGTGGGACAGGAGGGGGGAGTAGGGAGGGGATTGTGATTGAGATGTAACTTGAAGAAATAAAAAATAAATTATAAAAAAAAAGAAAAAAATTTGCACAATTTAGGCCAAGGCTTGATAAACTCTATCACGTGGCTGTGTGTGTTTAATTATAATGGCAGGTTAAGGATGAACACTGCTGACCAATTAACAATAATATAAATACTAGTAAATAATTTAATTATGTTTTTCTACATGGAACCTTGTATGGATTTCTTTAATCTTCAAAACTAGGTGCTCAGTTACAAAAAGAGGTTAGAATGAGTTAAAGAGCTAAGCCCAATCATTTAGAGATGTTTAACACTATTAATTCTTATTTTGTTTGATAGCATGCATTATCCATTATCCAAGACAGATTTTAAACTCAATCACTGATTTTAAACTTCCTTCTGAAACATGCCACTCATTTAAATTGTACAAGTTTTCTGTTAACATGTACCCAGGATAAGTATCTTTAAATATTAAAAAAGAATAGTTCTGGTATTCTTGTATAGCTTCTTAGACTGGAATAATTGGAGACAAATTAGCTCTCCTGCTTTAAATAAATGTAAAAGTAGAAGAAATACACAAAGTGATTTCAAACACTGGACGATAGGCAGCATAAGTCTGATTACAAGATGAGTCCCGGGCTCTGCATGGGACTAGTTTCCGGACTGTGGTGTTTGTAGAGAGCAGGTATCCAAGCACTACATTGAACTGAGGAAGCAAGGTCAGGTTGGTGGCTGAAGCTATTATAATCTCCAGTTCAAGGAATCTGAGGAAAATGAACTTTGCAGAGAGGGCTCCAGAAAGTTATGAGGGGTTTCATCGAAACCTCAAGGCAGAGGAATAAATTTGATTTGCATGGAGTGGGACCACTCAAAGCTTTCCAGGTAGCAGCTGCTACAGGATAGAGACAGCACAAAAATACTTAGGATCAGCTATGCTATGATACCATGGAATTCCAAACATTCCCAAACAGACAGACTTTCTCCCCCATAATACTGTGTAAATGCAGAAGTTCCTAGGTTTATACAAATTCAACCTTTACAGTCAATGAGATAGAGCATTCATAGAAGATGAATGTACAAGGCAAGATTATTACTAGTGATTGGGCAGGAAGTATAGGCAGAAATCTACGATCTGTGTCAAGCTTGTCCTCCAGAACCCAGGAAATGTGTACCAGAAAGGTTGGAGTCTCATCTACATGTACCTCACTACACACTACAACTACAGGACCCCATAAAGCACTCAGCTTTGAGTGTATACATCCTGGGAGTCACTGGCCTCCCTGAGAACAAGTGTTCTAAGAGGTAAAAATTCATAGCCTGGGTTATGAGACCACTTTCTTTTCTGCCCAAGGATTACAAGTAAGCTAGGTTAGCCAAGAACATCTATGGAGACCTTGTGGTTACTACTACTGGCATTCTGCTGGTAGGCCAAGAAAGCTGTTTTCAGCAGTGGGTACCATGCCCCAAGGTATGGTCTACAGTAGACTTATCTCAGCAAAGCCAATAAACAAGTCTGACAAAACCCAGAGGGAAACAAGATTCAGAAACTACTTTAAATTCTACTAGTTAGTGGGACTTTAGAAACACCATAGGCTCTCCACTGGGAAGGTATGCCATTACGTCTACTCAGCTTTCAAGTATGCAGGGTTTTATTAAAATATTCAGGAGCCAGTGAGAGGGCTGAGTGGACCACCATTCTTGATATGTTTGAGAAGTTAAGAGAAAACACATGTTCAAAAAGTAAAGTAAAAAGTGGTCATAGGGAATGGAAGGGTAGAGAATCTTAATAGATGTGTGAAAGCTGGCAAATGGACATTTTAGTATACTGACCCCTTAACTGAAATCAAAACTAACTAGATGGACTTAATAGCAGGTTAGAGATATTAGAAGATATAGGTATCCCTAAAACAGATTAATAGAGTTTACACAAGTAGCATATAAGGAAAAATAAAGTAAAACGAAAGAACGCTTGCTTCAGGGATGTGTGTAAGAGCACATGGTTAGATCCGGGCGGTGGTGGCGCACTCCTTCAATCCCAGCACTTGGGAGGCAGAGGCAGGTGAATCTCTGTGAGTTTGAGGCCAGCCTGGTCTACAAAGCGAGTCTAGGACAGCCAGAGCTGTTATACAGAGAAACCCTGTCTCCAAAAACCAAAAAAAAAAAAAAAAAAGCACATGGTTGCACCCTTATTTGATCAGGTAGGTATAATCCCATTATCAGGAAAGAGACATAAAAGAATCATATAGGTCCATTGTTCTTAACATAGATGTGTAAAATCATAAATTAAAATTGGTCAATATACATAGCATAAAACAGATTCATAAAAAAATGGCGTGGGGACTATAAGAAATGTATACCACTGGAAATATCTGCTAATATAATTTACTTTGTATCTGGCTACAACTGATTGCTTATGTGATCATATCAATAATCATAGAGGGTATTTGAATCTGCTCAGCATCTGTGTGTGTGTGTGTGTAGTCTGTAGTCTGAGGGTATACATATTCATGTGTGTGTGTATCCACCTTTCAGCGGAAGACAGGTTAATCTTGGGTCACTTTTCACCTTCTAAAAAATAAACTTTATTGTAAAAAACTTGCAAATGAAATAAACATCACACATCAAAACTGACCACCCACAGGTTATCCATAGTCATTCTGAATCTGTGGAACTTCAGATTGGATTGAAAATTTTACTATTGAACGTAGTTTTACATACTTATCTACCATCAAGAATTAAAAATTAATTGGTATACTAGAAAAACAATTAGGTTTATATCCTCTTTCAGAACTCACATCCTTCACCGGCATTAATTCCTTCCTCATCCCCTAATATTTAGCCTTTTTAATTCTCTTTTCTACATGTGATACAGCACACACATGTATGTTTGTTTACATATATTCATATTTTATTGGCCTGGTTCTGCCAATAATCTCCCCATGTCTTCCTCTGACACTCCCCACCCTGTTTTTTGAGACAAGGTCTCTCACTGAATGTGGAGCTTGCCACAGAGGCCAAGGCTGGCTGGCCAACAAGTCTCACCGAGCACCCAACCCTAAATAGATGCTGAGCAGATTCAAATACCCTTTATGTACTGATTATTGGCCTGATCACATAATCATTTGTAGCCATTTATAAAGTAAATTACATTAGATTTCTCTAATGATATATATTTCATACCCATCCTCCCACACATACACACACCATCTTTGTTCTCTCAGGACTGGGGTAATAGGAATACACTACCACAATTGGCTTGGCATGTGTACTCTGGGGATCCTACTCAGATCATCACTTTCCTGATTTAGCAATCTCCTCAGCCTCATCTGTTTCCTTTTGTATGTTTTAATATAAAACAAACAAAAGTAGAAAAACAAAATAAAACAAGAAAAAAAACAAAAACACAATGTAAGGAACCCCCACTCACCTGTGGCTGATCGTCAATCATTGTGTATTTAGAGAACTCCATCCTTAAACCTTATCAATTGCCATCTCTCATTTTGCTGGAGTATTTATTTTAAGTTGTTTCTTTTATTTTTTTATTGTTAGAGAATTTCATATATGCATATATGTATTTTGTTCACATCCTACTCTCAATTTCCTCTTTTCCAATTCCTCTCCTATCTCTCATAGGAGTATTTTCATTCATAAACACTTCAAAGTATGTCCCTCCTAAAGAAGGACTACTTTAAAATATTTTTAAAAAGATTTCTTTTGATTTTTAATTATGTCTGTGTATGCATCTGTGCATGGGTGTGTGTATGTGAGTGTAGGTATCCGCAGAAGACAGAAGGATCCATTAGTGCCGAAGTTGCAGGCAGTTTTGAGCTACCACCCCACATTAGTGTTGGGAACTGAACTCACGTGTTATAGAAGAGAAGCAAGCACTTGTAACTGCTGAGCCATCTCTTCAGTTAAAACTAAAACACAAAAAAACAAAACAAAAAAACAACCAAACAACAAGAACAAAAACGCTTGCAACTCCTTAGTCTTAAGACATAGCTGTCTCTGTCTTTTCTTCACAGTTGTTGATGTCATACTATGTGTTTATTCTGCTACTGACATAACTGTGTCTTTGTCTAACAAGTTCTTTTGAATGCTGTTTCCTGTTCATTGTTGCTTGATTCAGGGTCAGATTACAGGTTTGGGCATTAAATACACCACTCACTCCCAATTATATCACTTCAGAAGGGTCACACTATCCAATTGTCCCTTCTTTTGTACTAATATTGAAATTGTGTTTGTTGTCAGTCTTATGTGCCCATTTTGTCATTCTCTAGCTATGTCTTAGTTACTTTTCTCTTGCTGATAAAATTCCATGGCCAAGGCAATTTTTAGAAGGAAGGCTTTATCTTGGGCCTTCAAGAGGGATGAGCATTCATCAGCATCATGGTGGGGAAGCACTAGGCATGGTAGCAGGAACAACCGACAATTCACATCCCAAACTTCAGTCAGGAAATGGAAAGAACAAACTTGCAATGGTACAGGTCTTTAAACCCTCAAAGCCTGATCCCAGTGACATATTTCTAGTGAGGCCATGCTCCCTAGGTCTCTCCAAACAGCCACCAACTGGGAACCAAGTCTTCAAATACTTGGACTGTAGGAGACATATCATGCAAACCACCAGTGCTTGTCATCTCCATGGTTTTATCAATAATGGATATTCCAATTCTTTATTCCTATTGACATCTGGGAGTTTTTGATAAAGAAATTTCCTTGTCAACTTTTTTAGTCACTTTGAAATTTAGTTCAAACAAAGTATTTAGAACGAATCCGTTCCTTTATATTGTGAATCTTTAAAATGGATTAGTTCTCAAAGTCACCCAGAACTGACCCATGCTTTCCCCCTGCTTTGAGTAACATCGCCAACATGAATTGTCAACATAATTTATGTGTTTCAATGCAATTCAGTCATTATTATTTTTGGGGTTTGTGCTAACAGAACACTATCATGTTCTAAGCATGGTGTCCTAGTGCTTTCTATGATGTGATTAAAATGTCATAACCAAAAGCAAGTTGGAGCTTATTTGGTTTACTGTCCATCATAATGTGATGCTAAGGCAGGAATCCAAGGCAGAACCTGGAGGCAGGAACTGAACAGAGACCATGAAAGAACACTGCTTACTAGCTTACTCCTCATGGCTTGCTCAGCCTGTTTTCTTATACCACCAATAACCATCTGCCTAGGGGTGGTACTGCCCACAGTGGGCTAGCCCCTCTCATCTCAATCACTATTCAAGATAATGCCCCTATGGATTAGCTACAGGCCAGTCAGATGGACGGATTTTCTCAATTCAGGTTCCTTCTTTCCGGTTGACAAAAAAACTAACCAGTACACCAGGACTCTATGAATATGTCATTTTACATGGACAAGAAAAACTTTGCATTACAGGTTGATATAGAGATTATCTTGCTTGCCTAGACCAAGCATAACAAGGAGGAGAAGGAGGTAGAAAGTGGGTATGAATAAGAAATATTCAACTTGCAATTGTTGTCTTTGAAGAGTAGGAGGAAACCAAAATCCAAGGAATGCTGGAGCCTCTAGAAGCTGAAAATGGTAAAGAAATAGATACTCTGCCAGAGCTTTTAGAAAGGAAGTCATGCTTACTGGCCTCTCTGAGTTTAGTCTAGCAAAGCCTGTTTTGTTGTAATCTGACTTCTGATTTACTAAACTGTAAGATCGAAAATCTCTGTTGTTGTAAAGCATCGTGTTTGTAGCAATGTGTGATGGCAGCAATAAGAAGTCAGTAAAGTAAGAATAATATCAATAGCAGCAATAGGACAAACAGAAATTACTCATCAATAAGATTTCCACAACTTGGCAGGTCAAGCTGTACAGGTAACATTTTTTGTATAAGTATACTAACAAACTAGTAAATATAAGGAAAAGTTAAGAGTTAGGATATATATAGATATATATATCCTAGTTCAATGCCCAGAAAAACTACCATTTCTGTGAAGAAAACCTAAACATTCTGGTAAGGACACAGAGTATGGTCTAGCTAAGGGAGATACATCTCATGCTCTTAGAGGTATTAGTACCATTGCAACTATGTTAATTACCTAAAATAATATGAAAGCTAAATTTGTTACAATCAAAACTCCAACTAGACTATGTGAGAAGCTCAAATTCAGTTAGTCTGAAACATAAAGAAGTAATGAAAGTCGACAGATAGCTAAATCTAGCTCATTAACAGGCTGTGAAGCCAGACACCAGGAAGCCAGCATAGTGAAGCTGTAGACCCAGGGTAGAGATCGGATATGAGGACCCAGACAGCTCCCAGCCTTTTAGTAGTGGGCTACAGTCAGGGCAGAGACAATTGCATGGTCAAAGTGCTCAGAAGAAGCGCCGGAATGTTCAGTCCTAAATGGGACATTTGATTACATACGCCCTCCTCCAAGGATCAGGGAACATTGTGGAAGAGAAAGCACAAACTGTTGTAAGAGCCTGACAATGGGGAAGAGTGCTGTGAATAGCTCTCTTCTGGATATGACATGGCTGCCGCATTCATTAGCAAACAGCGAAGGTCCTAGTCAGACAAAATGCCCTTATAGATGAGCTGATGATCTCCAAGGTCGTATGTCTTCCTAATGTGTTATTAGCAGCTCCTAGCTGCCAGGAAAGGTAGACTCATTCTTCTCTGAGGTAGTGGCCACTGTAGGGTTCCTATGGTTCAAGGTTCTCCCCATGTCTATCCAAATACAGCTGGTACTTATTGGGATTAGTGAGCTATCAAAACAAACGAACAAAATGGAGACATGAAGTGAGTTAGGAGAGGGAGGGACTGAGGCAGATATAGATTGAGTTCCAGGGAAGAACTTGGGATGTATATGATTATATGTCATTGCACACATGCATTAATCTTTTAACGAATAAAAATACATTAGAAAATAGAACAACCAACAATACATTTTTAATAAATATCATTTAAACCTTGTGAATAAATAATACTTGTAATTTAAAAACTGAATAAATAATACATTTAGTTAAGAAAAGAGTAGTAAGTCAGTATGCTTTACACAATAATCAGTGTGACACTGGAACAGAATACAAAGCTTGAAGATCCCACTTTGAGTAGTCAATATATGACAAAGGTCATGTCACAAAGAAATGAGTGGGGCATTGAATGTTTAGTAGACTATGCTGGGAAATGTAATTTAGTATGGTCAGGGGAGAAATTGAGTCTTGGCTTACTTTAACATCATGTACAAGGAACATGTTTTGATTTATTCAGAATCAAAATGTGAAAGTAAATCTGTAATGTTCATGGGAAAAACACATTGCATTAAAGAAAAAAATGGCTGTGGTTTTCTTAGTGAGAAACTCAAATACAGACTGTGGTGGTTTGAAAGAAAACACCACAGGCTCATAGGTTTGTATACTTGGTCCCCAGTTAGTGGAATTGTTTGGAAAGATTAGGAGTTGTGACCTTGTTGGGGGAAGTATATTAGTGGGGGTGGGTTTTGGGGTTTTAAAAGATTTGTGCATTCGTATACTCTCTCTTTCTCTCTCATTCTCTCTCTCTCTCTCTCTCTCTCTTACTTGTGCATTCATATTCTCTCTCTTTCTCTCTCA
>CAJQZJ010005020.1:11002258-11018773 GCA_907164525.1 Lophiomys imhausi
TCTTTCTCTCTCATTCTCTCTCTGTCTCTCTCTTACTTGTGCATTCACATTCTCTCTCTTTCTCTCTCATTCTCTCTGTCTCTCTCTCTTACTTGAGGATCAATATGTGAGCTGTCACTGGTCCTGTCGTCATGACTCTGCTTTACCATCGTTTTAACCCCCTGGATTTTAACCCTCTGAAACCATAAGCCCCAATTAAACAATTTCTTTTATAAGTTGTCTTGGTCATGTTTTTTTTTCACAGCAATAGAACATTAACTAAGAGACACAGATATAAGACAAAAATGACTGCTATATTGATTACAATTAATTTACATGTTTCTGTTTGCCATTAATTAAGAACACTGTGGGCAAAGCTTATAATTAGATAACAAAGAAAGAGTTACTAAGAATGACTGAAACAGAATTTATTAATTACTCAGATACACAGGATTACTATGAGAAAGAAAACAACTCCATTTTAAAAATAGAGTACATGAGCAATTTACAGTAAAGCTAAAAGAAAATCTTGTAGTCATAAAACCATGTACAAAGACTGATCACTACTAATGTGATGAAATCAAAAGCAAGATGGTATTTTCCATGTTAGGGCAATGAAGAGAGCTTAATAAGGCAATGTTGGGAGGAATATGGGGCTTCAGATGTCAGAGGAATGATTTGTTCACACTTCAAGACTTAATTACTTTTCTGCTCATTATGCAATATACATATATTTGCATATGACAAATGAGAAATCAAACAAAGAAAGAAGTATATTTGCAACATAAAGAATAGACAAAAATAGCTGAATATATAAGATTAGAAGGAAAACAGAAAGAGAAACTACTGAATCAAAAATGGTTATTGAACCTACTAGGCTTTTTCCAGAAAGTGGATTGCTAATAAAACCATGCAAAAGTACTCAATCATCAGCAGTAATCAGAAATGCAAAATTAAACCATAATGAATACTAAAAATACAAAGATTAAAAATGCAAACATCAATGGTGGCAAGAGTGAAAAACAGCACTCATATTTTTGTTGATGAAGCAGGAATTGGCGTAGCTTTGGAAGATGTAGTAGTGTATTACTTTAAAAATCCCACATATGCAAAACCTGTACAGTCTATTCCTACTCACCACACATACAGTAATAGACATATTCTTTATTTATTTATTTATTTATTTATTTATTTATTTATTTATTTATTTGGTTTTTCGAGACAGGGTTTCTCTGTGTAGCCCTGGCTGTCCTGGACTCACTTTGTAGACCAGGCTGGCCTTGAACTCACAAAGATCCGCGTGCCTCTGCCTCCCAAGTGCTGGGATTAAAGGCGTGCGCCACCACTGCCCGGCCATATTCTTTTTTTAATGTTTATTTATTACTTCAGGTTACATCTCCATCACAGTACCCTCTTTAAACTCCTCCCAGTCCAGCCCTCCAACTCTCTACCCCCTTCCCTTCCATCCCTCTCCTCTGGAGTTGAGTGTCCCCCTATATATCAGTCCCCCTCCCCAGTTCAGCATTCATATGAGGACCAAGAGTCTCCTCATACACTGGGGCCTACAAGGCAGCACCACTAGGGCAAAGTGTCTCATTGACAGGTAACAAAGTCTATGTTCCTGTTCCCTTTGGTGCATTGGCTGTAGCATAGTTATCGTATACTACATGGCTAAAATCCGATTATAAGTGAATAGATGCCATGTGCATCTTTCTGAGTCTGGGTTAGCATACTCAGGATGAGCTTCTCTAGTTCTATCCATTTGGCTGCAAATTTCATGATTTCATTGTTTCTGATGGCTGAGTAGTATTCCATTGTGTAGATGTACCACAGTTTTTTTTAAATCCATTCCTCGGTTGAGGGACATAATAGACATATTCTAAAGGTTTAAACATTATTTATCCATGTGTCTGTGTATATGTACACAGAAGTGTACTAGGATGCCAGAAGAGTATATAAGATCTCCTGCAGCTAGAGTTACAGGGAGTTGTGAGTGCCCAAAGTGGGTGCTGGGAATTGAACTTTTGTCCTCTGGAAGAGCAAATGCTCTTAACTGCTGAACTACCTCTCAAGTGCTAACATATTTCAGGATGTTCATAATATTATTGTTGTTTAAAAAAAACCCTGAAACATCCCAGTCATACTATTTTACCAATGAAGACTCAGGAACCAGATACTGGGATGAAAACCTGCTAGCTCAGAGAGAGAGAGAAAGCACCCAGCTGACGTTCCTACTTCATCAAAGTCTCAGTCAAAAGCCCTAGGTTAAAAAACCCAAGGAACCTAGTGGAAGAAGCTTAGAAGGAGAAACCCCAAAGGAGGAAATCCAAAGAAGAAGAACTCTCTGTAGGAGAAAGAACTCTGAAATAGGAAACCTCTGAAATAACTCCTGAAGGAACTTCTGAAGGAACCCAAACTCATCCATGCTTTTTAAAATACCCTTAGCTCAATGTCCCTCCTTTCTGTTTAATCCCTGTCAGTTGGTCTCTTGACCTAGGGTTAACTTTATTTAATCCAGTGTACAGAAAGCTCTTGAATTAAAGGTATGTTCTCAGAGCTCAGCCATACCATATGCACTTGTTTACAATAAAAAGAATTTTCTTGGATTAAAGGCTGAGCCATCATATTACTATAAACTGATTTTTCAATTCACAAACTCAGGGTTCACAATGTGATCCAATATTCTGCAACACAGAACTTCTAATGAAAGCTAAAATATGTACAATTGATCATCAATAGTACATAGGATAAAGAATGTACATTTATAAATCAATGAACATTTCTGTATTGAAGTATTGTCTAATAATGGAAGAAACTTCAAATACTTAACATCAATACTGGATAGCTTCCCATAAGGAGATAAGCAAATCACAGAAGAATATGTATTAAATTTATTTAACATAAAACAAGAAAGTTGAACAGTAATATAGTTTGGAAATGCATACATGAACAGAAGTCTTACTGTAACAAAAGTCACTGCATGGTTTACTCCCAGGGAAAAGTTGGTAAGGCAATGCACAGTGCATTTGGTTTTTTGTATTTGTTTGTTTTTTTTTGTTTTTAGGCTCAACATCCTGTTTCTTAACTGGGTGATAAAAAACACAGGTACTTTCCTCTCCATTGTTAGAATGTGTTCTATATTTGTCAATTTAGTTAATATATATTTTTTAGTAAAATAACTTTAACATGGACTTTAACTTGTCTTTTAGGTTCATTTTCTCTTTGAAGATATGGCCAGGATCCTTTTTACTGTGGGTCTGTTATTTAAAATTTAGAGTTCACCCTGAGCAACAGACATTGAGATTCACATAGCGGTGAATTGGACAGGAAATCCTGAAGGAAAATAGGGACACACTGACAGAGAATCACAGAACAGGTGACTAGGAAGAGGACCATGATGGTGATTCCGGAAGGCATTTGTGATTTTACTCGAAAGATCCCGAGTTCCAGCCATATTTTTGCCTTTGTGTTGGGCGATAATTCCCTATTTCTCATATTGGTTTTGTATATTGTATTATAAATTCAAACTCAAGAAAGATTACTAACTATAGTATAGTTGGGGAAACTGAGGCCACAGGTTGATGCCACTTGCCCAAGGTGCCATCACCGCTTTGGAACCCTGGGCTCCCAGTTCTGAGCGCAGTCCAGAGCCTGCAGTTCCCTTTCCTACGAGTTTGAGCTCACAGCTTGACATCACAGAAGAGCCTCCCGCCCCTTCCCTCTCGTCAGAACCCCCCGCCCCATCAGACTCCGAGACCCGCCCACTTCCTGTCGCTCTCCGTGCCCCGCCCCTTCGTGGCTCTTCCGGCCCCTCCCCTCCAGGCTGCTATGACAACGAGTCCGCGCCCCGCGCTCAGCTGCTGCTCCGGCGGGACCCAGGCTGGACCGCGGGCCCCGGCCTGGGGGCCACAACTGCCACCGCCGCCGCCACCTCATCTCCTCCCCGTTCCCGTCCTGCCCCGCGTCTTCCCGCCGCACTCGGGCCGGAGGCCGGGGTCCCCCCCCGCCGCCCTATCCTGCGCGGATGCCGAAGGTGAAGGCGCTGCAATGCGCCCTGGCGCTGGAGATCCGCTCTGTGAGTACCGGCCCTGTCCCACCCAGCCTCCAAGTCCGCTCCCCGCCCCCGGTTCTGGGGATCCCTGGAAATCTCGAGTACTCCAACCTCGCGGGGATCCCCACCCTAACTTCCAGTTGGAGTGCTTTCGGATCTCCGCACCACTTCAGAGTTCTGGTCTTGCGGAAGTAGTTCCCTTTGAAATTCCGCTTTACTCAGTCTGGGGTGTGTGTGTAGTTTTCACCAAGTCTCTGCAGACTTTCAGATCCGTTCCCAAGCTTCCAGTTATCATAGAAATCCCTTTTCAATGAAGGTGGAGCCCCTAACTTAAAAAACAACTTACTTGTGACGTCATTGTACAAAGTTTCTTGCCTTCTCCCAGGACAGACCCAACTCCTCAGAAGCCACTTCAGCTCTTCCCTTCAGTCCCCAAGCCTTTCTGACTTTTGAGAGGGGTCCTCTTTGCATCCTTCCAATCGACCCACGAAAAACCGGGTCAGCTTTTCCGGACAGCTGCTTCCTTAATCTAACTCCCCACAGTTACTCTGCACATTCTTGTAAGGGGAACCTTGCCCAGGCTCCTTCAGTAAATCCAGCTGAGGCAGGGAACCCCGCCTGTCCTCCAGTGCGGGGGCTCAGGCCTTTTCACTCCCCTTGATAACCGCAGAGTCTACTTCTGAGATTCTCGAAATCCTCCAGTGTCATTCCCAAGATACTCCTCTTCTCCCCTTAGAGAACAACGGTGTTCTAGGAGAACCCCTTCACTTCTCTATTCCACTTCTTTTCACACCTTCATCCTTGAAGTGCCCTCATTAAGACTCAGCCTTTGTGTTGATATCTCAGCATATCAACTGATAGGGATAATGGTACACATTCCCTGTCATTCTCTGGGCCTACCCCAAGGAGCCCTCTTGTATTTTCTTCCCTTTAGCATCCAAACTAGGCTTTTATCTGCACATACTCCATGCTTGCAGCACCCACCTCTTCCTGGCCTTTCTTCCTCTCATTGAGGCTGTAGCAGTACTGAATTTAAACCAGCAGAGAAGTCACAAACTTCCTTCAGGTCTTTTGTTCAGTCTTAAGGAGAAGCTTGGGTGGGACAGAGTGTTTCAGGGTTGGAGAGCTGGCGAGTTTCAGGGACTGAAACTTCTGTTCAAGACGCAGAAGTTTTTATTCAGAAACTCTACTGTCCCTAGCTGTCCGTGTTTGTATCACAAGTTGACTTTCTAAGAACTTTTTTTTTAATAAGATTAGTTTGCCAAAAAAAAAAAAATGCTTAATGATTTCTAAATGTGCTAGACCCAGAGCAGTTAGTAAAACTCAGAACTCCAGCCAGTCTCTAACTTTGCTACTGACTGCTGCTTCCTCTCTTTGTAACCAATGGTTTAGCAGTTTGACAGAATGCAGCTGCCTGACAGGCTGGCTGCCTTGGTTGCCTATCCTTTGCTAAGAGGAAGTACTCTGTTGTGATTGTAGCCCCAGGGAGTAAGAGAAATTTTATTTCACTATGCTACTTTTTAAATACACGGTTTACTGAAGAAAATGGATGGCTATGTTACCGAAGTATGCTGGTGCAAATATTCCTATATTTATAAACACTTGAGTTACAATATTTTATAGTTCCCCAAGTCTTCCAAGACATTGTATTTCATTTAACAGTTTTGTGTGCTGATCTACAGATGCTAATTTCCCACCGGGTAGAGCCCTTTAAATGACTCCCATGTTCAGAAGGAGCAAAAATGACCATTAGTAACCACACAAGTTAAACAAGATTAATTAGGCTTTAAATGAATAGAGGAGTCATAGGACCATGAATATTTTTTAATATCCTTTCAATTGTAATTTTATGTTAAAATTTTTGTACATTTACATTATATAAAGGTCAAAACTGTAATATGAGAAACCTCATGTTAAGTCAGTTTTTCACCTTTATGTATAACTATAAGTAACCATTATCATTGTCATGATATAAACAGATACCCTTTTATTTATGGATCTAGGTAACAATTGTCATTTTCATTATATAAACAGATACACACTCTTATACATAACATACATTAATTTTCCTACACATTAGGCAGCCCATTACAGAAACTAAACTGTACTTTATTCGCTCTGTATCTGTGAAGAATGTCATCTTGTTTTCTTCCTGGCTGTTTAAATTTAAAATTGCAATCATAAAGAGTAATTGAAAGAGTTTTAATGAATAATTCTTGCTTATGACCTGTGTACATTAATTTGATTTGCCTGTGAATATGTGCATGTGTATATGCAAAATAGTTTTTGTTGAAAATTTGAAAGTAAATTGCTGACATCATGATACTCCTAAATACTGCAGCATGCATACTTGGAGGGTATTGTACATAACCACAATTCCATGATCATAATTGGAGTAATTAATGGTAATTTCCTAATATTTAGGTTTTCCTAGTTATCACAAAGATAATTTTATAGTTAACTTTTCAAACCAAGATCCAAAGTTTATATATTAACATTGACCATTTGTTTATTAGTCTATTATAGAGAATTCTTCATTTCTGTGTTTTTTTCTTTGTGCTAGTGGAATTTGGCAAGTTCACACATTCGTGTCACTATTATCCAGATCAATATTTAGAAATGTATGTCATCATTCTATGAAGTTTCCCCGGCCCTACATTGCAAAGAAACTACTGTTCTGATTCCTCACTCTAGGTTAGATTGTCAGCACTGGAAATTCACATTGGAAACTTACTACAATATTGTATGTCAGGTATTTTGCTGATCATGACTTTGAGATTCAATAATGTTGCACATTTCAGCAGGTTGTTCCTCTACATCATGGAGTCACATTCTCTTGTTTTAAAATGTCAAATAAAAATATATATGTTCACAGTGTACAAAGTGGCTGTATTTTCTTTTTGCTGTGACCTTGCAGAAGCAATTAAGAAAGCATAGAGGTGTATTTGTTATTTTTGTGTTATTGTAGTAAAATACCATGCTCAAAACCACCTTAAGAGACAAAGACTTTATTTTAGGTTACGAGTTGACAGGGATGGAATTGATCATGGTGTGCAAGGCATGCCAACAGTCAGGGATAACATGGTATAGGAGCAGGAAAATGACTGACACATTTTTATGTATGAACATGAAGCAGAGAGAGATGAGAAATGGGATGAGCCTATAAACCCTCAATGTCTGCCCCAGTGATGTTCTTCCAGCAAGGCTCCCTCTCATCAAGGTTCTATCACCCATCTGCCACTAGGCACTGCCACAATTGGGGACCAAATGTTCAAACACATGAGGTTAGAAGGAATGATTTTCTTTCAAACCACCACAAGAGGTTTATTTTGGCTCATGGTATCAGGGGTATCAGTCCATCATGATAGGTAAGGTATTGAAATTTAGGGGTGTCTTTGCACATGGTACAGGAACTTTCCCTGAGGAAAATTCACATATTGGCAGATGAAAAAGCAGACAGGATCAGAAGCAGGGCCAGACTATAACCCGCAACTAATGGCCTACATCTGCTAGCCAAAGCTTGTGTCCTAGAGGTTCTACAGCATCATCAAATGGGGATCAAGTGTTCAGACACATGAGCCAGTGGGGGACATGTCTTATTTAAGCCATAACAGTAATGTTTTGATTTATGTATACATTATGAAATTATTAGATCAAGAAGTTTAACACATGTATCACCTCACGTAATTCTGTATTGAGAATATTTAAGATTTTTTGTTTTAGGAAGTACACTTTTATTAACTATAATCACCATGCCGTGTACTGTATCCCCAGAATTTACTCATACTGTTTGAAACCAACAAATTTACTCATACTTTTAACCAACTCTCTATATTCCCCTCCATCAGCCACAGGTTCCTGGCAGCCAGCAGCATTGTGTTTTGTCTGTGAGTTTGACTTTTTAAAAGATTTTGTTTACAAGTGAGATCACACAGTGTTTGTGCCTGGTTTATTAGTATAATTCCCTCCAGGTGTATGCATATATTTCAAATGTTAGGATTTCCTTCATTTTAATCATGTCTCAAATGTTTAGTTCTTTCTACCCCCTCCCCCAGATATGGTTTCTCTGTGTAATAAAGTCCTGGCTGTCCTGAACTTGCTTTGTACACCAGGCCGGCCTTGAACTCAGAGATCTACCTGCCTCTGATTCCCGAGTCCTGGGAGTGAAAGTGTGCAGCACATGCTCAATTAATATGTTTAGTTAATTTTAAAAACAATGTTCATCCAATGATGAACACTTAGGTTGATTCCCTGTCTTGCTGAATGGGAATAATGCTACAATGAGCATTGGTGTTGCAGATAACTCTTATATATATATAGATTTGATTCCCTTTGGGTATGTATCTAGAACTGGGGTTGCAAGGTAGTTATATTTCTAGTTATTTGAAGATTCTTTATGCTGTTTTTATAATGGCAATGCTAATTGTCATTCCCACCATCAGAGGGCCCCCATTTATCCAGATTCTTGACTATAGAAAATATCTTTTTCTATTCTGACTCAACTCATATGAGGTGATAGTTTTTTGATTTGCATTCCCCTGGTGAGTAGAGGTAGATGTACCTTTCCATGTATTTGTTGGCCATCTGTATATCTCCTTTTAAGAGCTGTCAATTCAAGTCCTTTTCCTCATCGTAAAATTAGGGATTTGTTTTTGTCTTTTTGCTGTAGAGTTCATTTAATCTTTATGTATGTTGATACTAACCCTTTATTAAATATGTGGCTTACACATATTTTTCCATTCCATTTGCTGTCTCTTACTCTGCTAATTGCTTCCTTTTATATGCAGAAGCTTTCTGAGTTGTCTGTTCTCTTATTATTTATTGTGTCCTGCTTGTGACAGTTACGTGTAATGCTAAGAAGAGTCATTCTTATCAAAATCTCTCATGGACATTACTTTTGGAAGAGACCAGGCTCAGGTAGAGAATATCCCATGATGTATTGTTGCCTATTTTTTTTCTCTTGAGGTGAGATTTGATATTTTTCTCAATAATAAATTTCTTATAAGCTAGAAATCTCTGCTTGTGTGTTGAAAGTGCACCATCCCACTCCCCTCCTTCCTTCTAATGCCTACTGTTTGCTTGCAGTCTGGCACCAGGGGTGATCTTTGGAGGTATGACACGTGATGCTGTGGTTAAGAGGAGAGCAGAGCACAGCAGGCAGGAAAGCTTGGGCTGCATCCCAGTGCACTTTGTGTTGTCCATCAAAGCCATATGACCTGTGAAAAAAATATATCGATGGGAGAAAAGTATGACTTTCTCAAGAAATCTTTCAGGAATGACATGATCTGCCGAGTCACATGTTCTTAAAGAGCATCTAAGGAATTGTACCTCCTAAGTTGTTTTTTGCACTCTAGAATTGGATACGTACCTTTAATAGGAAAGTGGTACTTTTTTGCACTCTAGAATTGGATATGTACCTTTAATAGGAAAGTGGTACTTTTTTTGCACTCTAGAATTGGATACGTACCTTTAATAGGAAAGTGGTACTTTTTTTGCACTCTAGAATTGGATGCGTACCTTTAATAGGAAAGTGGCACTTTTGTTGTTTCAGCTTCGTACTTTTTATTGTTGAGGATTTCAATGCTCACAATTTTTAATAGAAGTAATGTAGCACTGACATAGATCAGCAAGGAAATTGTAGAATTTTCTTTAATGCTTGTTTTTGTTAACATTATATAATTCTAAGGTTTTTGTCTCGATATTTACTTCACCTTATTACCTAACTCAAGGTAATGACAGCATGCTGCAAACAGTGCTGGGTCTTTCCAGGCTCTGTCCATCTGGACACTTTATACTGTGATCCTTACCTATCAGGCTCTGTCATGCTATCATAAAAATTTTTTAATTACAAAACATTTATAGACCAACAAGAAAAATGGAAGTAGAAGATAATATGACTCCCCGTTTAACAACAGAAAAAACCATAAGTGGTAGATACTATGACCTCCCCCTTTTAAGCATTGATACATTGTAGGTTTGTTTTATTTAAAGAAATCAAATACCACATCTGTAGTTTAGGCATCCCTGCTTCCTCTGATCCTATTTTTCTCCCTTGTGCCTGTGAGTTAAGGTAACAAATACCCACAAATTCTGTATACAAGTGCAAGCATGCCTTACAGTTTAGCCTTGGCCAAGCATGTACGTGTAGAAATGCTTTGTTATGTGACTTATTTACTTTTCTCTTTTGCTAGGATTCATGGTTTATCTGTTACATGTGTAGGTCAGTTGTGAAATGCTTGCTTTAAGAAGAAAGTTTTGGAATGTTTTGTTTTGTTTGTTTAGTTGGTATTAACTGTTATTATTATTTGTTGTTGTTGCACTGAGGATCATGAACATGCTAGGCAACTGAGCTGTTACCTCAGTGCTTTTGGATCTTTAGAATGGAGGCCCTGGAAGTACTCACCAGCAAGCAGATCTAGAACAGGAACTTTGAGTCTTATTAGTTTCACAAGACTGCTGTGAAAAAGTTAAGGAAAACTTAAAATAGTTTATTTTCTCACATTTCTGGCGGCCAAAAACGTAAAGTAAAGGTGATACCAATCTGGTAGCTCTAGGAATGTTTTGGATTGTATTGTGTAACTGGAGTCTCTGATCCTAGCAATTTACTTTTCTCTGACTGACCCTGTTTACATATTCTTCCCCCAAGGAATGAATATAAAGTTTTATTATTTTCTCTTGTTAAACATGTTTTAAATACTAAACATCTCTTGTTGGCAGGTAATATGCTTTTCAATGATCTCTTAGGAAAAGCTTTTCCCCCTCAATTCCCTTCAGTAATATTAGTAGTTAGGATTTATCTCTGCGATGGCATGGATGTAGTAGTACTGTATTCACTTTTGTAGTCAAGTAATAATCTGTTGTATGGATATACCACATTTACTTATCCTCTTATTTGCTGAAGAATACTTGAATTGTGTCCACTATTTTGATATTGTGAATAATGTTTCTATACTGTTGTATAAATTTTTATGTGGGATTAAGCTTTCAGTGATTGTGAGAATCCAAGAGTCTGATTTCTGGACTTTATGGTTAGCTTGTTTGCTTCTTCTGAGGATTTAAAAAACCCTTTCCATAGTATCTTTATGATTTTTTATGTGTATTAGTTACATATTAAAGTTACAATTTCTTGTTGTTGTCCATATTTTATTGTAGCCATCCTAATAACTGAAAAGATAATTACATTGTGGTTTATATGTATTTTCCTAATTTCAACCAATGTTAAACTTGCTTTCAGATTTATTAAACTACTTTGAAAAGATGTTCATCTGCTTCATGTATTTAGTATACTAATACTCTTCAGGTATTTAGAATTCTGATAGTTCTATTGGATTATAGTTACTGTGTAATCTTGATATATTTCTTAATATATTTCCAATTGTTCTATGATAATTAACTTCCTTTCTTTGTCTCTAGTAACAATTTTTGTTTTATTGTGCATTTGTTTATTAGTGTAGTCAATATGGATGTTTTGGTTATAGATTGATTACTATATGTTTTCCAACTTTTTATGACCAATTGTGTCTTTGATTCTAAGTGTCTCTTGTAGACATTTATGTAATTTCTATAACTAGTGGTAGAACCTTTTGCTTTTTATAAGCTTTACTATAAAAAAATTTTGAAAGAAATAAAAATGTCACACATCAAAATTCACTAGCCCTGAAATCTATAAAAATAATAAACTTACATACGGTTAGAATTGACATTCAGAATGGAAGCCATGAAGCTTCATATTCAATTTTATACTTTTAGTATCAAATATATTTTATGTTTTTATACACCACCCAACCTCCCCCAAAATCTCACACAATTAGAACTAGAAAAGCAATTAGCTTTAAACATCTTTAGTAACTCACATCCATTACTTTATTCACATAATCTCAGCAACAAATAAACCACATGTTCTCTCTAATATTCACAGTTTAGCTAATTATATATGTAAACAACTTATACATGTGTGCACAGGATAACATAAATGAAAACAAGGCAGGCTAAATATAAGGGAAAGAGGAAGGACTAAATGCAGATAGTACTTTTTAAAGTCATATAATTTTCTTAATGGATAAAGGAGGAATGTATCAAAGGAGTGTGAGTACTTATAGCTTAACATACTTAAAAAACTTTATGTGCCCCATTTTACCATAGGGAAGGAGGAGAATAGATAAGTTCATGGAAACAGTTTAAAAAATTTATGAGAACTCATTAGGTTTGTAGAATATACAAAGTCCTTGTAAGAATTCTGTTTGGCTCATAGAACAGATGGATTGTAAATGAGTCTTTCTGGCACTTGTATAAGTTACTTTTGTGTTGCTGTAACCAAAACCTGCTCAAAACTTGAGCGAAAAAAGATTTGACTCACAGTTTCAGTTCATCATGACAGTCAGGACAGGCATTGACACAGTGTTAATGGCAGTGGAAACAAGATTCCTCAGGTGGTAGCCGAGAGGGAACTGACAGCTAGATGGGAGCGTGAGGTGTGAATCCCTTCAAAGGCTGCCGCACTGGCCTGTGTCTGAGATTCTATAACCTCTTCCAAAGCATCGCAAGTACTCAACAGGAAATGCAGTGCTCAAAAAGAAGCTGTAGGGGGACAGTCTAGATCTAAATCATAACACTCCACCTAAATGTCATATGGTCACATAATTCATAATGAAAAATATGTTCAGGCAAAATTTCAGTGTCATCATAGCCTTAACATTGTTCAGACTCTAGGTATTCTAGTTTGGTTTTCTGTTGTTGTGGTAAACAACATGAACAAAAGCAACCAGGGGAGGAAACAATTTATTTCATCCTAGGCTTCCAGATCAAAGTTCATCTTTGAGGGAAGTGAGGAAGGAACTCAAGTCAGGAATCTGAAGGTAGGAACTACTGAGGAATGCTGCTTACTGCCTTATTCTCCTTGGCTTTCTCCACTACCTTTCTTCTATAGTCGGGTCCCACTGCGTAGAATAGCACCAGGACTGGAGGGGGCTGAGTCCTTCTAAATGGATTAGCAGTCAAGAAAATGTCCCACAGATATGCACACACAACAATCTGATTGAGGCAGTCCTCCGACTGGACTACCTCAGATAACATAGGGCTGTGTCAGGCTGACAATTGAAACTAACTACGAGATTCCATTTCTCGTCAGTTTGACACAGGTATGTCACCTTAAACCATAACTTTTCCTTTTTTGTTTTCCTTAAGATCTCAGAATAATAGTATATAGTATGGAATACAGTAAAACTTTAAATGTCCTACTGTCTTTAAAAACTTCCAATGATTTAAAGCTCTATGTTATCATAACTGTGGGCTTTTATAAAGTTAAAAAAAGAAAACACACAAAAAACCCTACTCTTATGCTGAGAGAAGAGAGAGAGAGAGAGAGAGAGAGAGAGAGAGAGACAGAGAGCATGGCAGTTATAGTAAGAACAGAGCAAAACCATAGTGTAAATAGCTCAGTGTTTGAGAACTTGAGGTTTGAGACTCACTCATGATCTTCTGGGTACTAAAGGGCTAGGGTCACTCCACTTCACTGTCTGGCCATTCACAGCACAAATAGCTTGTCTCATAGGCTCACGTCAGCTCCTCTCCACGTTTGCCTCTGACCTTGTGGGTGTCCCGTGGTCCTAGTTTCTCCAGTACCCCAATCATGTCAACCTTTTATTAATCACAGCGACTTTTAAAATATCCCCAGATGACTAGTATTTATTGTCCACTCAAACATATAGAGTTTCACTTCTAGATTCTTAATTCAAATATATGAATCACCTTGATATAGAGTCTTTGAGGGACTCAAACTTCCCTCTGAAACTTCATTCCTAGTATCCAGGAATGTTGTTGTGGTTTGCCTTTTTGTTGCTGTGATAAACAACATGACCAAAAGGAATTTGGAAAAATGCTTATTTCATATTAAACTTTCAGATCAAAGTCCACCTTTGAGGAAAATCAGGCTGAACTTGGAGGAAGGAACTATGGCGGAATGCTGCTTGCTGTCTAGCTCTCTCTGGCTTGCTCAACTAGCTGTCTTATATAACTTGATCCCACTGGTCTAGGCAACACTCACAGTGTAATGAGCTCTTCATCTATTAGCAGTCAAGAAAATCTCCACAACTATGCTCATAGACCCATCTGACGGAGGCAGACTCACAATTGAGACTCAGACAGCTCAGGGTTGTGTCGAATTGACAGTCGAAGCTAACTAGGATGCAAGGCAGTTTTTTAGTAGGAGCCCATATAAAATCCAAAGCAAGTTATATACTGCTTATATATAATGTAAAGGGTGAACATTCCCATTCCCCAGGGAGGAAAAGTAGGATGGTAGGAGATGATGACACCACAGGAAGACCAGAACCCAGCAAGTGCCAAGATTAGAACCCGAGGCTCTGTGTCCAGTGCTAGCATGTGCTAGCACCATCTAGACTGCTGTGGGCTTTCTTACCTTGACACCTATGGTCCTACCATTGACAACACATGTAGCTTCTCTCTTAGGCCACTTCTCCTCAGTATCTGTAGCTTTCTTCAGCAGATAATCTGTGTTTCTGGAATCTTTAGGCTCTTATACTTCACCTCCAATGTTCATGCTAGCTCAGGAACTCTGTACATGGAATCAGGCCCTGCTATGCTTTGTCTTACCTCATAGGCTTTTCTCTTAAATCGTAACCTCCAGTAAATCCCTCATTCTTACTTTCTTAATGTCTCCAAAACTAGTAAAGTGTGGATTGTTGGGGAAGGTCTAAGAACATTGCTTCTGATAGGCTGATTTCAGTGCTGAGATCTGGTTACCCGCCCCTTCTGAGGCATTCTCTTGATTGGCTAATAAAAGTCACTGATGGTCAATTAGCTGGGCAGAAAGAGAATAGGAAGGTGGGACTTCTTGAGATTAAAACCGGAGCCCTGTGTTTAACACAGAGGAATTACTCATTCCGCCTGGAGACATGGAAGCAGATAGACGTGTTTGAGAACTCAGGAAGGTAATAACACACACATGGCGGTGTGGGATTAGGTAGTCCAGGTAAATTTAGATTAGCTAATTGGGAGTCTGCCCAGCTAAGGGCTAAGCGTTGAAACATTAAAAGGTTTTGGTGTATTTAATTATTGGGGAAAGGACTGTGGTGGCAAAGGCCGTCAGTCCAAGCAATACAGAGCCACTGGCCTCCAGCTCCAGCGAATCTCCTGCTAAGCCTCTGGCAATTCTACCGGCCTAACATAACAACTTATATTAGTTAACAGAGTTTAGGTTACAGATGGTGTAGGCCACCCTTGCTCCAGGGCTTTTTTCCCCAGGATAAATCAGGCCATCGGCTGATATCACGCCAGGCCACCAGCTGCTCTGCAGTCCTTCGGCTGCTCTGCCAGGCCGCCGACTGCTCAGCCAGACTAATCTTACAATTTATACTTAATAATAAATACAACTGATAATTGCAGTTTCAGTGGATAATGATAAATATTGATGTAGATGCAGATGTAGCTGGACCTTCTGGGAACATGGCTACAGTGATCTCTGTGTATATTGTATGGGAAGCCGTTGCCTATGACACTGTTATGGGGAGATCTCTAGTTTCCTTTGATCTTGACCTTAGAGGCAGGACCCATTCTTGTGCTCCTGAAAGAGAATTCTGATGGAACAAGAATTCTGATAACTAGACCAAAAAGTCAAAAGTTTAATTAGAGCAAGCCAAAAAAGCAAGAATGTACTCTTTAGAAAAGGAGCAAAGCCAGGCGGTGGTGGCTCACGCCTTTAATCCCAGCACTTGGGAGGCAGAGGCAGGCGGATCATTGTGAGTTCGAGGCCAGCCTGGTCTACAAAGTGAGTCCAGGACAGCCAGAGCTGTTACACAGAGAAACCCTGTCTCGAAAAACCAAAAACCAAAAACAAACAAACAAACAAACAAAAAAACAGAAAAGGAGCAAGGCTTAGAAAAACAGCAACGGTCCTGATCCTACAGGCATGGGAGTTATGTTTCTCTTCTGTTTTGCTCCTGTGCACCTTCCCCAAGGGTGGCATTTCCAGAAAATAAGTGTGCCTTTTATTTTTTTCAAGAAAGCTCATTTTACCCAATACTCAGTCTATTTCGAATAGAGATGAAAGAAATATAAATTTAAATTACTCATCAAGTAAAAAAATTCTCTAGGGGAGAAGGTAGTGCTAGCACTGTGCATATTCCTGTGAGGATGAGTATGAAGTTGACTTTAGCTGACCCGTCTAGACACCACTGCCACCCGTTGGACTTTGCATCTGTTTTGGGAGCCCTGAGCTTGTCCATCGGGGGAATCACCATACATTGTTTTCACATCTTGTTTGAGGTGACCTTCCTGCACTATCTTTATTTTATGGCCAAGCTGGAGTAACCAGCCATGTGTTGTAGGTAGTCTTCCTCTTGAGTCACAAACACTTGTCCCTTTCTTACAAGGCTCCAGTGACAAACCGAAGCACGACTCCCTCAGAATCCAACTTGGAAAACCATTGAGTTTACTGGGTAGGTGACCCCAGAGTAGCCTCACCGCCA
>CAJQZJ010005020.1:11018783-11031473 GCA_907164525.1 Lophiomys imhausi
ACTGGGTAGGTGACCCCAGAGTAGCCTCACCGCCAGAGAGTCTCACCCGCTGTGGGTGATGTGTTCCCATAGCTACATACCTGGCTCTCCTTCAGCTAACTCCTCACAGTCTATCTACTCTAGCACCTCCCACAGTCTATATATTCTGGCACCACAAGGCCATACACAATTAGGGCAGAATTCCTTGCAGCTGGTCAGGAAGTGTAGGCTTGAGTGTCTGGAATCTTAGATGAGGTCCAGTGACGCACTCCACCCCTTCCTTCCGTGAAGGGACGTACCATCGAGCAAGCCTGATATTGAGGTTCACTTGAGGTAACCAGAGCTGTCCTGATGAGCATGGTGTCTGCTATGCTCAGAGGACAATGCTGCACAACACCATTGCTACCTGTTGTTCTTTATGTCCTATCTTGAGCAGGGAGGCTGCAGGTCAGCCCCTCATTGCTCAGCATCCTTAACCATCAGAGAAATGCAACTCAAGACGACTCTAAGATTCCATCTCACACCTATCAGAATGGCTAAGATCAAAAGCTCAAATGAAGCACATGCTGGCGAGGGTGTGCAGAAAGGGGAACACTCCTCCATTGCTGGTGGGAGTGCAGACTTGTGCAACCACTATGGAGGTCAGTCTGGCAATACCTTAGAAAACTTGGAATAGCTCTGTCTGCCTTGGGACCCAGCCATACCACTTCTGGATATACATCCAAATGACTCCACCAAATCACCAAGGAAGTTTCCTCATCTGTGTTCAAGCAGCCTTATTTGTAATAGTTAGAAACTGGAAACAACCCAAATGTCCTTCAACCAAAGAATGGATTAAAAAACTGTGGTACATCTATACAATGGAATACTACTCAGCTATCAGAAACAATGAAATTATGCAATTTGCAGCCAAATGGATGGAATTAGAGAAGCTCATCCTGAGTAAACTAACTCAGACTCAGAAGGATGTGCAGGGCATCTATTTACTTATAGTCGGATTTTAGCCATATAGTACAGGATATCGATACTACAACCAACGCACCAAAGGGAACATGGACATAGACTTTTTCTTTTTCTCCCTGTCAATGAGACACTTTTCCCTAGTGGTGCTGCCTTGTAGGCCCCCAGTGTATGAGGAGGCTCTTGGCCCTCATATAACTGCTGAACTGGGGCAGGGGACTGTTAGGTAGGGACACTCCAATCCAGAGGAGTGGGATGGAAGGGTTAGTGGGTAGAGGGTGGGATGGAAGGCCTGGGAGGGGTGGAAAGAAGACACTATGATGGAGATGTAACCTGAAGCAATAATAAATAAATTTAAAAAATTACAACTAACCTCTTATGTGATAGCACTGTTGTGAGCTAGAACTGCCTATGGAGGTGTTACCTTTCCAAATGAAAATCTTTCTAGTGGGTTTCAGTTTTCAGACACCTTTCCTATTAGTATGAGAGTCCTGAGGTTTTTATTTAATGGTGCTAACTTTTTAACAATCACAGAGTCTTCACCTACACACTCTACACCATTAAATGCTATGCTTCTGAGAGGTATAGATTTTACATACTTTTGCTCTGGTTTTGGCTCTGAGTTGTCACTAAAAACCTGGTTAAATTAGCCAGTAAAACCATACTATAGCTTGGAAGCCACACTATCTGGAAATTTCCTCCACAAAATAAATAACTGTGGTGCTTTTGAATATAGATTCACTTTTAAAACTCCAGGAAATGGCCAGAATGTAGTAGTAAATTCCTCGCTCAGTACCCTACAGAATCCTTTGTCCATCTGATACTTGTGGGCACTGTCTTTACCTCTTTTCTATCAGCATCATGGTGTCTGAACTCTTCCTAGAATGGCTTGATAAGCTTTGCATGGTGTTCCAGAGCTGCTCTAGTTTGTAGCTCTAGATTCTTCCACAATTCTTTGCAAACCTGTCTCCAAAGCTCAGAAATCACAAGGTCAGATTCAGTAGTAGCAATCAATACCAGTGTTATATTTTAGTGACCAAAATGCCTGACAGAAACAATGTGTGATATTTTAGCTCATGCTTTCAGAAGGACATCAGTCCATCGTGACAGAGATGATATAACAGCAGGAGCACATGGTAGATTGCACATTTAGTTGCAGGCCCAGATAAGAGAGCTAAAGCAGAACCGGTGATGGTTATAACTTTCAAAAGCTTGCTCCTAGTGGTCTGCATCCACCAGCTAAACCTGACATCCCCAGACTTTCATAACCTCTCAAAGTACTGCCACCAGCTAGGGTATACATACTTAAAATATAAGCATGTGGGACACTTCCTAGCTTTAAATCATACCAGGACTGGAATAAAAGACTGTGATGAAAAATGCCTGTCCAGTGTATGTCAGACTTCATTCTTTCCTGCTATGATATGAGATTAGTTGATATAAGTTCAAGAAGCGACTACAGGCAATGCTTCTCCTTGGTAGGTTTCAACTTCCGATTAGAGAGGTCTGTTGAAAGCGTCTCTGTCTTGCCAGAGATAGACAGAAAGGAAAATCATGAAACCTGAGTCTGAAGTAAGTTGTAGGGCTTTTAATTTCTTTAGATTAAAATGCTCCATATGACACAGTATATCTTGTATTACAAAATTGTTTTATAGTACTATTATCTGATTGCAACATTAGTTCTTATATCTAGTTTCTTTCACTTAACACAGTTCTTTTGAAATCTGTCCGTGTTGTGCATTTGTCTCATTTCTTCCTTACTGCTGAAAATTATGTCCTAGAATAGAAACTTTACACATCATTGCAATATGTATGACTTTTGGGGTATAGCTTTTCCTCTCTGTCCTATACACATAATCAGAAGAAATAGAATCGAGTTAACAAAGAGGAATGGAATCCATATATAGTTGGATCTTGACATAAGCCCCAAATAATTACTTTCTAGCCCCTAACCTGTTCTCTTGGGATCTTTATTTTTAAATACTTATTTTTATTTGTGTGTATGTGTGTGTGTGTGTGTGTGTGTGTGTGTGTGTGTGTGTATATACTGCATGTGTGTGGGTAGCTGTGGAGGCCAGATGAGGGTTTGAATCTCCTGAATCTGGAGTTAGAGGTAGCTATGAGCCACCTGAGGTGGGCGCTGTGAACTGAACTGAAGAACAGTGTGTGCTCTTCCCCACAGAGCATCCCTCCAGCCCCTCTCTGGGGAATTGAAAAGGAGGAATACCTGAAGTTGGGATGAGGTTTTACATAATGTGCAGAAACTAAGGGATAGTACATGCTCTCAGGGCTTCAGATGGTGTGTCTTGCCTTCAGCTCCAGGATTTGCTGCTGAGCTTCTGAATATGCTTGCATTTCCTTTCTTTAGTTTTACTCTGCGGTTCTTAAACTGATGTACTGTTGGGCTTATATTCATTCATGAAGCTGTTTCTGTAAGTCTGGATCTGGCTATGGGTTCTTATTAAGCAGGATGCTCACGTCTTCCATGTTTCACACTGAATAGAGTAGATTTTCCCTGAGGACTTTTAGTACCTACTGTTGGGAATGGCCTTGGAGCCTGATACCTTTTTATCTAGCTGCTTTCCTTTGTTCATCTCTAGCATTATGAAGCTTGGTGATAGTTTTTAATTCATTCAGCCTGTACCTTTTGATAGGTGTGCTTAGTGAATTTCCTTTAATGTAACTGTAGGAAAGATAGATTTACTACTGTCGTTTTGCTATTTGTAGTCTATGTCTTAGGACTTTGTTTCTTTCCACCATTGCCTCTGCCTTAAGTCAGCGTTCTATCACTGAAGAGACATCATGACCATGGCAACTCTTATAAAGGGAAGCATTTAATTGGGCTGGCTTACAGTTTCAGAGGTTAAAGTCCATTATCTTCATGGTGGGAAGCATGGTGGCACTCAAGCAGAGATGGTACTGGAGAGGTAGCTGAGAATTCTACATCTGGATCCTGCAGGCAGCAGGAACAGAGCCACTGGGCCTGGATTGAGCTTTGATACCACAGACCCCTCTCCCCAGTGAAATACTTCCTCCAACAAGGCCATAAGTCCATCCTAATTCTTTCAAATAGTGCCTCTCCCTATAAGCCTATGGACTATTTTCCTTCAAACCATCACAGCTTCTTCCTTTTGCTTTAACTTTTAAAATTTCATTTTAGTTTCTTTTTGTGAGTGATTGATATGAGGTTCCCAATTGACATTTTTGCAAATTATTTCTTACTCAAATTTTTTTTCATACAATATACTCTGATCACTCCCCACCTCCCAGTTCCTCTCAGAGCCTCTCCACCTCTCCACTCAGCTAACTCCATACCCTTTCTTTCTTCTTTTAGAAACAGACAAAAAAATCAACCCCCCAAAAAAACCCCACAAGAAACACACAAAACAAAACAAAACAAAAAACTCCTCCAATATACTAAATCTGAAACTATAATATACAAGCAAAAGACCAATAAGATAAAAATTGCTCAAAGGAAGGAATATGGGATTAAATAGGTGAGACATCCATGGCACTCCCTTAGATACACACTGATAATGGTCTCACTATAAGGGAACTGCACAGTGCTGTTTGAATTTAAATTATATGTGTGTACTATTAAGATATCACCAGATGTTTGAATGAGATTGAATTCTCATAACTGGTCAGTCAAGATGCTTTGGGTAGGAGATGACAGTTACATACGGCTTGGTGGGTTGCAGAAGTAAATGCATCTGAGGTAGAGTAGAAGAGTTAGGAGCAGAATTCTTGCTTTTTGCTGTCTATCACATTTTTATTATGTAGGCAATGGAAGAATGTGAGATAAGAAATTGATATGTGTGTTTGGAAAAAAAGGAAAAAATAGTCTTCCTTCTTGAGACAGAGTCTTATTATGTAGCCCAGGATATCTTTGAACTTATTGTAATCCTCCTGTCTCAGTGCCTTGATTATTAGGATAACAAAACTGGCTGCTTATATTCTGAGTACATTGTTAGGGGGTAGGGTATTATGTAATAATACTACGTTGGATTCAAGTCTTAAAGAACTTTAATATACTGTTAATGATATGGCTAAACAATAATACTGGACTGTGTCAGGGATTGAAGAGACTGCTGAATGCTGTTTAGAAACTCAGTGTTTTCCCTCCATACTTTCTGCCAATCATAATGAATGTAATGGTTTGAGTGAGAATGGTCCCCGTAGGTTCATATATCTGAATCCTTGGTCCCAAGTTAGTGGAACTGTTTAGGAAGGATTAGGAGATGCGATCTTGTTAGAATGGGTGTATAAAAGGGCTGGAATTTGAGGTTTCAAAAGCCTAAACCATTCTCAGTTAGCTTTTTCTGCTTTGTGTTTGTGGATCAAAGATACAAGCTTTCAGCTACTGCCACAGTGGTATGCCTGCCTGCCTGCTGCCATACTCTCCACCATGGACTCTAACCCTCTGAAACTGTAAGCCCCTAATAAACACTTTCTTCTTTACGTTGTTTTATTCATGGTGTCTTATCAAATTAATAAAAAATAATCAAAACAACAAGAATACGTAAATGTTATTTAATATTTAAAATATACTTGATTAAGCTAATAAATAAATTTTATGGCTTTGAAATTTTATCCTATCATTTCTGATAAGAGGACATATGGAGAGTGATGGGGAATAGATCCATGCTTTTTGCAGTTTTGTTTCTGTCCCTGAGTGTAATGTTTTGTCTTTGCAGAGAACTATTCCTTTGTGATTAAATGATGTTGAATAACTTTATGTCAGCATTCAGCAGAAAATGAGAGCCAAAGGCTGACTGTTTAAAATTATTAAATTATTAGGACTTATCCCCAAAACCAGCATAAAGAGTTTTAAGTGAGGCACAAATAACCAAATAAAAAAATCTTAGGTTTCTAAGAAGGAAGGAAATATAAAGGCATCTCACTGAACACTATGAGCCATCCCAGTGAGCGGTGGCTGTTTGTCAGCACATTAGAGGGCAACTCAGTGACTTACAACGCAGTTATAGCCACTTATCTAATTGCTTTCAGGTAACTTGTCCAGGAGTGGTGCTGAAAGACAAGGAGGACATCTATCTTAGTATCTGTGTGTTTGGCCAATACAAAAAGACACAATGTGTCCCAGCCACTTTTCCACTGGTCTTCAATGCCAGAATGGTGTTTGAAAAGGTGAGTTCAAAAATCAGAACAAGTATTCACCAACAATAATCAGAATGATTCCAGTTTTGAATAAAATCCTGCAATGTAAACTATTATTGCTGACTATGTGCTTTGGTTTAATTCAAAAGGAAAGTTGTAACAAATTTAGACTTTTGAAAATATTCTTATATAATATATTGAAACAATTGCCTTTTCTTGATGTGAATCAGCCTATTTCTAAAACATCTTAGAGGGCTTCATGTAAAGCATGGCATCTTGACTCCTGAATAATAACTTCTGTATAAAATAAGGCTCAAATAGGTAAGCGTATGTTGAGTTTTACTTAGGAATATCTTGTGCCTTTGCATTTCACCAAGTCTCTTTATTTTTCTTAAAATTGCTGCTATTGGTAATTATTACTAATCATATTCCACTTCCCACCAGATTTATCTTGTTCTCTAGTCTTCCCTCCCTTCCTCTGTTTCTCCTTCTCCCCTTCCCTTCCTTCACTAGCTTCCTCTTCTCTCTCTTCCTCACTTTGCTTTCTTCACAAATAAAATAGCCCACTGTCTTCTCTGTTCTATGGACTGATATAGGTACTGATGATACATGATAAACAAGACAAAACTATCTCTTCCTGTAGCTTGGGAAGGATGAGAAAATAGGGGAGAAATATTTTTTTAATTGTCAAAGAAGGGAATAATATTTAAATAAAGATTAAATGAGACTAACAGTTATTTGAAGGTCTAGGGGGATAGAATTCTAAGTAGAGAGCTAACAGAGATGAAAGCTTCCTGTAAGGAGTTAGCTTTCTGAGTTGGGAAACTAAGGTTGATAGGATCATTATAAGGAGCACAGATAAGAGCTCTGGTGGGTGACGTTGGAGAGAGAGGAAGATCCAGTTAGAAAATGTATTTGTGACATCGTGGGAAGCTGAGAGAAAACGGTATTTCTCAGTATTGTTGAAGGTTTGTTTGGAGGCTCAACATGGTGATTTATTCCTGCAACCCAAGGATTTGAGGGGCTTCACAGAAGGGCTATATAATGAGTCTTTCTCTCAAAAACCAAACCCAAACCAGACCAAACCCTCAAACAAACCAAGATTTTCTTTGGTTGGGCAAGCAAAGACATTTTGGGAATGTGAATGGGAAAGCAGCCTTACCTTACATCTTCTTTGGTTTCCTCTCCCCACCCTGCCCCTGCTGTGCCCTCTCACCTTGTCACCCTGCCACCCTGTCACTGCAGGTGTTTCCTGAAGCAGTAGACCCTGGAGATGTGGTTGCACAGCTTGAGTGTAAGTTTTTAATTTTTATTTACAATTAACTACCACTAAAAAACATTTTAAAAGTATTATACTTATACTATTTGATTTGGGGTTAAATAAAAGTTTAAAAGGGTCTAGTAGGGTTTTTAAAAATATTGAACTGAGACATTTTCATAATTTTTAGATTTCAAAGTCCACCTGAAGCAGTAAAGCATTTATCTTTTTGCTGTGGATGAACTGAGACCTTTTCCTCTTTCTGTTTTGGTCTGTGGTAAATAAAGAATTGCATAGATATTTTTGGTCAAGATGGTTTGAAGTATTCTAATGGAAGGTTGTGATTGGTGGAGCTTTGCCCTGCAAAAAAAGCTGTTTAATGTAAGAGTCACAAAAGTCAAGTGACTCACAGAAGCTCAAGGTTGTAGCCTGGCTGAAAATATCAGTGTCTTTACCTCAGTAGATATCAGTTATTCTTCAAGGTTCGGGTTGACAGTACATTCTTCATACTACCTTACTGCTCATCTGGAAAAAGCTACAAGGACAGCAGTGCTCCGTTTGGGAAAGCCTGTTCAGGGTCTGGTTGTGAAATGGAAGGCTAATGTTTGTGATTACAAGGGTCTGAGCTTACAGATTGATCTGTGCATCTCCAAAGGCCAGCGGTGCTTGTGCTGGGCATCCCTCCTCACTCTCCACCCCCAGGGATGCTCTAGTAACTTAGAAACATGGAATCTGGCACCAAGCTTAAATCTGAGGAGAGAGGGTGCTTATAGTAAGGGGCTACCTGTTTGTTTTCATGGGAATTATGGTGTAATGACTTAGAGAGTGCTTTGCAACAGGGGCCAGTATCTTGTTATTTCATTTCTGTTCTAGGAACCGACATTGTATTTTCTACTGTGTTAAACAAGCTTAGTGATAATTATTGCTTATGGGTCTATGCATTTAATATTTCCTGGAAATCTTGTTCATTATCTGGGAAGTCATATAAGTATTGGGGCCAACCTTTTCTCTCACTTTGAAATTTTTCCATTGAAAGAAATTTAAGGTTTTTTCCACTATTTGGAAATCTTTTCTTTTTTCTTTTCCTTTGGTCTTCTTTCTTGTTGTAAGTCTTCTTTGTTTCCTAATGATTTCTAATATGGAAAATGAAAAGTACACTGAGTGGAGTGAGTACTCCAGTCAATGGAGTGATGGCCATGTGCCTGTCACCTTGCTAAAGTAATTTTTGAGGTTCCATTATTCTTATCCCATGTTCTTGCTGGCCACTTTCAATATAGTTGGGCTGTTTAAATTCATATTTTATAATTGTGCCATTGTACTACAGGTATATAACAGATACAGGCTCTATGAAAGAATAGCCACTGTGTTGTTGTTACAATTAACAAAACCAACAGTTCTTCAATAAATTCAAACATTTGGTCATTGTTCCTATGTCCTCACCTGTCCCCCAAATGTCTTTATAAAGTTAGTTCTTGAAATGAAGATCTTCTCAGGCTTTAGTGCTAACATTATGTGGCTATTTATTTTTTTAGTTTCTTTTTATCTATAATAGTGTTCCACATTTTTCTGTTTGTCTTTAATTCTGGGAATGAGAAAACTAGGTCCTTCAGAATGTCCTGTCTTTTATATTGAGTAATTTCTTACTAAAGATCAGTTTGGTTTGTTTACTGCTTGTGTTATATAAGCTGCTAATTAGAGCTGGAGGTGCTTGGATTCAGGCTCATTTCATTCCCTTTTGTAATTTGGCAGGAGTCCTTGATAGTTGCTGTTGTGCGCTTATTGTGTCATGCCAAGTGACATGAATATCTTGTCTTTAGCGCTGCTGAGATTAGTCATTTTGGTTCTAGGGAGCATTATCCTGCAATTTCTACCATAACTTTCTAATCAGCTTTTGATCTATGAGCTTTATTATCCACTGAGAAACATCTTTTTCACTAGAGGTTAGCATATTGTTATTTTTATAATACATCATTCTTTTTTATTTACAAACTAGAGAGAGAAAGGGAGAGAGAGAGGAAGAGAGATAGATAGATAGATAGATAGATAGATAGATAGATAGATAGATAGATAGATAGAGAGAGAGTCTGTGTGTGTGTAGGCCAGAAGCGATGTCTGATATCCTCTTAGACCACTCTCCACCTTTTATATTGGGTCAGGGTCCCTCACTTATTTTTCTGGAGCTTGCCCTTTAGGCTGATCTGCTAGCCGGCTTGCTCTGGGAATCCCTTGTTTCTGCCTCCTGCCTGTCAAGATTGAAGGTGAACACCACCATTCCCACCGAACTTGTCTTTAGCTTGTATAGGGAGTGCTTTGCCTGGTGGACCATCTCGACAGACCCTATAATTTTTTTTCTTTTTATTTTTTATATGAAAATGTTTTTATACAATATATTCTGATCATAGTTTCCTCTCTCCCAACTCCTTCCAGATTCTGCCATCTCCCTATCCATCCAACTCTAAGCATTTAAACAAATAGGACCCCCCCAAAAAAAAACCAGAATAAAAAACCAAAAATAAATAAAAAGCAGGAGAAACACACACACACACACACACACACACACACACACACACACGCACGCACGCACGCACGCACGCACGCACACGCATGCACGCACGCATGCACGCACGCACGCACGCACACACACACATGATACCTAGAAACAGTCTCTACCTGGGACTCCTGTAATTTTTCAGCTGTTCTGAGATACAGTCCCTATTGAAGAGGCAGAATAAGTCATCACAATGTCTTCTGTTCTTGTGAAATAGATTCAGAAAAGTTCACACATCATGAAATCTATACCTTGTAACTGTAGTTGAGAAATTTTCAGAATACTTATGTGTGAGACATCACCACTATCCAGCTTAGTATATTTCTGTTATCCTCAAGTAGTCTCTGAGGTTTATTTATAGCCAACCGCCATGTCTGCCTCCACTTCCAGCAACCACTCATCTATTTCTCTCTATAGAGTTGTCTTGTCTCATGATTTTGGTTTTTATTTCCCTTCTAGCTTCTTAATTTAGAATAATGTTTTTGAGGACCATTCAATTTTTCTACATACGAGAAAGACATTTATTCCCTTCTATTGCCAAACAGTATTCTGATAATGAGCATTTGTACTGTTTGGCTATTGTAAATAGATAATGAATTTATATCTCTTGGTTTGTAGGCTAAGTATATGTTTAAAACTTGAATATGTAGTCAATATGTTTTTAAAAGCCATTGCACCATTTTACAGTCTCTCGGGTTCAGGAAGGTTTGCTTTTCCATATTGTCCCCAGGATGTTGTTGTCTTTGGGGATGGAGCTATTTTGGTGTTGTCTATAGACACAACCCACTGTATTTCAGGTTTGCACTTCAACACTAGTAACTTTGAACATCACTCTATATGCTTATTAGCTATTCATATTTTTTATAAAATACTTATTCAAATATTTTGCCTATTTTTGAATTGTGTTTGCTTTCATATTAAATCATATGACTTTTAGTTTTTAATATTCCAAATGTAAACCCTATGTCAAATGAATAATTTTTAAATTTTTTTGGTAATCTGTGAATTTTTTCCATTATCATAATGATGTCTTTTGAGGAATGTATTGAATCTATTGGGTCAGTTATTTCTTTTATGGTTTATACTTTTGGTATCATATGTATGAAATTTTGGTCAACCCAGGGTCACACAAAATTCTTTCCTGTTCTCTTGAAATTTTATAATTTTAAGTTCTGAATTTTAGACCTGTGATACATTCTTAGTTTGTTTTCTTCTTTCTTGTGTCTGATTTATTGAGTTTACATTTATTTGTAACACCTTATGAACAGTAATTGCCTATCTGATCTCTGCTATGCATATCAAGTGGTTTAAAAGACTAATGTCTTTTAAGAAATACATAAAATGTACCACTTTAACCATTTTAAAGCATATAACTCAACAACATTTTTTACGTTTATAATGCTAAACAGCTCTCATCATCTATCCTTTTTAAAAATTTTTATTTTTTTTCTTGAAAAAATTTTTATTTTGTGAATTTCACATCATGCACCCCGTTCCTTCCCATCTCCCACCACCCTGCAATCTGTCCCAGCATAGAAAATAACAGCTCATTGTGGAAGCTGCAGTGTATCTCAGTATGTCCCACAATATTCCCTTTTGTTCACACATTCTGCTTGCAAATGTTCATTATAATGACTCTTTGGTCTGATACAAGGCCCTTGGTTTCTGGTACTCCATCAGTACTGGAACCTTACTGGAACTCCTCTCAGATGTGCTGCAACTGTCCTGTGTCATGGAGATTCTGCAGTCTTGGGTTGTGGAACTCACCGCTTCTTGCACTCCAGCAATTGATCCATGGAGTAGATGTTGGGGTGGGCCAACTCAAAGCCCTGGTTCTGGACCTGCAACCCCCACTTGCATGGTCATTTCTACAATGGAAATGTGCAGGGCCTGCTTTCCCAAGTGCTGCAGCATGTGAGGGGCAGGGATAGCTCTCCTGCTCTTGTGACCCCTTCTGGGCCAGATCTCCTGTTGGCCAATAGAGTGGTGAGAGCAAAAGGGAGGGGAGGGCATATCTCCCTAGCCAACACCACCACATAGCAGACAAAAGGCAGGACTGGCTCTCCCACACTCACTCCCTCAGGGCTGGCTCACCCACAACCCCCATATCCAGGACCAGCTGTAGTGTGCTACTCAGGCGAGGTATAGGACCTGCTCTCCTGAGTGCTTCAGCATGTGAGGAGCAGGGACAGCTCTCCTGCTCTTATGACTCCATCTGGGCCAGATCTCCTGCTGGCCAATGGTGATGAGGGTAAAGGGAGGGGAGAGCATCTCTCCCTAGCCAATACCACCACATAGCGAACCGAAGGCAGGGCTCACCCACAACCCCCACATCCAGGGCCAGGCAGAGTTCTTCTAGTTTCTGGCTTGTTTCCTGGTTTCCTGTTCTGGAAACCATCTGGTGCTTGCCTGGTACTGGTCTGGTAACCATCACAGGCTACCCCATAGCGTCAAAGTGGTGTTGGTATCTAGCTTGCTTTCCCCCCCAGGAATGTTAGGCTACTATTCATTCAGATGTTCATAGGTCAGAACACTGAATGTAGATATAGCCTCTCTCCTCTCTGCCACCTACTGATGCACATGTGACATAGCAGTCACATCTGCAATGCCTCTAGGGGCAGGAATTCTGAGTTTTTAATATGGTCTGATGAAGTCAGAGTATAGCTGTTCCCCTTTCTTTCTGGTTACAGATCATCCTTTCTCACATCAAATTGTCTTTTGTATGTTACTTAAAAGACTGTGAATGTGAGGGTTCTTTTGGACTCTGTGTTCTGTTCCATTAATCTACATATTTATCCTTTTTTTTTTTTTTTTTTTTTTTTTTTTT
>CAJQZJ010005020.1:11031873-11069127 GCA_907164525.1 Lophiomys imhausi
GGGTCGTCTTGAGTTGCATTTCTCTGATGATTAAGGATGTTGAACATTTCTTCAGGTTTCTCTCAGCCCTTAGGGATTCCTCCTTTGTGAATTCTCTATTTAGCTCCATCTCCCATTTTTTGATTGGATTATTTGGTTTCTTGGCATTTAGTTTCTTGAGTTCTTTGTAGATATTTATCCTTAAGTGATACTGTCTTGTTCACTTTAGCCTTACAGAAATTTTGAAGCCAGCCTGGGTAAATCTGTCAACTTCATTTTGACCATTTCTGTGTCTTTTTCCATACTATGTGAATCATAGTGTTAGTTTTACAAGGCTGAAATTAACACTAATCTAGATATAAATATTTAGAAGGCAGATTGGTGAACACAATACATCAATTTGTTTTAAAATTCTTTCATAACCATCTGTTCTTTATCTTTTCTTTCTGAAATGTACAGATTACACAAGCACATACACACACAGGCCCATGGGCATACAGGACAAATATACAGACACAGGCTCATGGCTATTATAGTTGTACTGCCTAAAAATTGCTTCCTTATTAGTTTCTGGTCAGTGCTTAAATTTGTCATCATGATCAGACAGGTCTTCTTTCTCAGCCCATATAAGGAGCTCCCCACAGTTGTCAGTACTGAAGTCTTTGCTCTGTGACCTTTTGTGCTGGCTAGTGTGATGTCAACTTAAAACAAGCCAGGGTCACTACAAAGGTGGGAACCTCAGTTGTGAAAATGTCTCCATAAGATCCGGTTGTAGCCAAGCCTGTAAGGCATTTTCTTATTTAGTGATTGATGAAGGAGGGCCCAACTATCCCTGGGGTGCTGGTCCTGAGTTTTATGAGAAATCAGGCTGAGAAAGCCATGAGGAGCAAGCCAGTAACCAGTACCCCTCCATGGCCTCTGCATCAGTCCATGCAGCCAGGCTCTTGCCCTGTTTGAGTTCCCATTGTGACTTCCTTTGATGATGAACAGTAACTTAGCGCTGCAAGCCATATAAACCCTTTCCTCCCATGTTGCTTTGGTCCTGGTGTTTCATCACAGCAATAGAAACCCTAGGACACCTTTGGAGCGGATTCTTCTATACTATGATATTTTAAATGTGAAAGGTTATGGAAATAGTTTGCACCCTTAATATAATGCACCAAGTGCCTCTCAGATCTGTGTTTAAAGGCTCAAATTCCAGTGTAGTACTATTGAGAGGCATGTGACATTTACAATGAAGGGCCTATAGGAAGTCCTTAGGTCATTAGGGTCCTGAAAGGAATTGTAGGAACTTGGTCTCCTTTTTCTTCTGCTTATCAGGTCCTGAGACCATTGTTTTTGCTGTGTTGTGATTCACTTTCTTCTCCAGATGTCCAAGCTAATGAGGCTGCTGATCTTGGTCTGGAACCTCCAGAATTAAGTACCCAAATAAGCCTTTCTCTTTATATCTTTGTAAGTTAAACAACTACCTCAGTTGTTTTGTTACAGTAATGAGAAGATAACACAAATTTGTTGTTAATGTTAATGCCAAAGCAAAAGATGTAAAAAGGACACTATTGTACAAACAAAAAAACAGCAGTTTGTAGCACTAACATTTAGTTTTTCTCTTTTAATAGAATGACAGTAACTTTTCCTCTTTTGTTTACCCCGTCACTCTACTGAATATATCTCTACGTTCAAAACACACTATTAAATATAATATAAATATAGCATTTTTTTCTCACTACTTTGAGTCCTGGAACTATCTTATTGACCTGTTTGTGGTGCTGGGATCCTTTTTCAGGAACATATCTTGTGTTTGAGAATTTAAAATAGATGATCTGTTTCAGTTTCAGTCCCTACAACATTTGATAAAGAGAAGAGATGATTCATATTTATATTTCAGTAGGACTCACTGATTTCTGTTGCCTATGGAGAAAAGTAGCATGCTCATTAGAGCTGGTACATCTCAGTTTATAGGAACTAACACCTGGTTGGTGTTTGGGATCTTGAAAGTGATTTTAGGTGAGGATTTAAGAGCTGAGGATAAGCCTTCAGAGTCTATAAATCTGAGCGTCCCTAAGTTAAATACCCAGGATGCTTATGGGACTCAAACTTTGTATTTTGGGCCCACAAGTACATTCTAAAAATTTAGATCCTGTAAATAGGCATTTAGAGCAAATTATCATAGCAGCTTGTGTCATGAGACAGAGGCTAACAGCATTCTGACACTTCTGCTTATTGTAGTTACTGCAGGTTTTTGATTTACTGCTTGTGACTAGAATTTCTGGAGTTATTGTAATACATTTAATCTGTAACTCAAACTAACAATACATGTGTAAATGAGAATTTTTACAGAGGAAGTAGGAACATAGTTTTTAGTTATACAACAAAGGGAGGCCATAAAATGAGACTAATTGTCCTGCATGTTCCAGGACATATGTTTACATTAACTTACTGTTGGGCTTCCAGCCGGTTGGTTCTATATAAAGCTTTCCTTTAATAATTTAATATCTTTCTCCCCAAGGTATTTTTAATTGTAGTAAAATATACTAACATAAAAATTTACCACCTTGCCGGGCGGTGGTGGCGCACGCCTTTAATCCCAGCACTTGGGAGGCAGAGGCAGGCGGATCTTTGCGAGTTCGAGGCTAGCCTGGTCTACAAAGCAAGTCCAGGACAGCCAGAGCTGTTAAACAGAGAAACCCTGTCTCGAAAAACCAAAAAAAAAAAAAAAATTTACCACCTTAATCATTTCAAGTGTAAAGTTTAATGGTATTAAATGCATTTATAATTTTGTGTGACATCCATCCCCATGCATTTCCCTAACTTGCTCATTTGTCTTTCAAAACTGCAGCATTAAACCATAACTTTATTCCCCTCTCCACCCATTCTACTTTTGTTTCTATGATCATAAAAAATAGAGTATTTTATCAACAGAATTTGGTATTTGTCCTTTTTGAGGACTGACTTATTTCATATGGAGTACCTTCAAGGTTCATGTCATAGAGTATCAGAAGTCTCTTCCTTATTAAGGATGAATAATATTCTAGTGTATGTCTAGAAAACATTTTGCCTGTTTCTCTGTTGATGGGTACTTGATTCTACCATTTTAGTACTGTGAATACTGTTGCTATGAACACTACTATGCAAATAGCTGAGTTCTTTCAGTTCTACTTTGTGTATTTCTTTAGCATTTTTGGAGGAATCAGTATTTCCGTAGCAGGTATACCATTTTACATTCCCACCTACTGCACAAGCCTGAGAATGGGCGTGAGATCATTTTAGTTTTGATTTACAATTCCCTAGTTGTTAGTGCTGTGGTAAATCTGTTCATTTGTGTATCAATGGTGTGTGTATCTCTTCTGGAGCAATGTCTATTCAAGTCTTATGACTATTTAAAGTTATTTATTTATATTTGTCTATGGGTGTATGTCTGTGAACTACATGTGTGCAATGCCTGTGGGGGCCATGTGGGGACATTGAATCCTCTGGGACTTGAATTTCTGATGGTTAAGCTGCCACTTTGGGTTCTGGGAATTAAACCAAGGTTTTCAGGAAGTGCCAGTGCTTGTAACCATTTACCCATCTCTCTAACCCCTTGACCATGTTTTAATTGGGTTATCTGCTTTTAGTTTTCAATTGTAGGAGATTTATATTTATCTTGAGTATCATACTATTTAATTTTCTGTTATTGTCTTCAACTCTCTGTATTTTCTTTTCTGTTGGTATTGTGTTTAGACATACAGAAAAGTTTAAGGTTTTGTAGATTTTGTTGTCACCTTTGTCTTTTGTGTCTTATCCAAGAAATGTCAAAAAACAGTGTTGTGAAGCTTTTGTCCTACATTTTCTTCTGTGAGTCTTAAAGTTTTGATGCTTAGATTTAGTCCTTGGTCATTTTGAATTGATTTTTGTATGTTGTATTTTAGGTAGAGGTGTAAAATCATTCTCTTGCATATATACACACTGTTTTCCATTACCATTTGTGAAAAGATCCTCTTCTGCCTCACTGGATGGCATTGGCACCTTACCAAAAGCACTCATTTGTAACGATTTACTTTCAAGTGGTCTATTCTGTCTCACCTGTCTATATGCCTACTTTAAAGCTAGTCTAATTCTGTGTGAGCACACCTAATTTTGTTTTCCAATTTGAGTGCCTTTTGTATATTTTTCTTGCCTCCTGTTCTAGCTAGGACTTGTAGTTGAATCGATGTGATGAGGAGAGGCTTGTAGTCTTTCACCATTGTGCACTCACTGTTCATGGTTTTCATATGTGCTTTTTATCATGGTGAGTTTGTTTACTTGTATTCCCAGTTTTTTCAGCTTTCTTTATGAAAAATATGATTTCTGTTTCAAGTGAGATGGTCACATTTAAAAAAAATTTTCTTAATGAAGTATATTGTAGCATCAAATTTCATATATTGAACTATCCTTGTGTTCCAGGGATACATTCCATTTTGTTATTGTATTAGTTGCTTTTCTGTTGCTATGATAGAATATCCTGACAAAATGCAACTTATGAGACAAAGGATTTGTTTTGGCTTACAGTTCTGGAGGGCATACAGTCCATCATGGCAGTGAAGGCGTTTCAGTAGGAGCTTGAGGCCAGGCTGACTGTCAGGAAGCAGAGAGGTAGAACAGGAAGTGGAGCGAAGGTATACAGCATCACAGCCTGTCCCCAGCGATGTACTTCCTCTAGCAAGGGCCCATCTCCTAAAGGTTCCACTACCTTTCCCAAAAGGGACCAGTGTTCAAACATGAACTTATAGAGGACATATCTCATTCAAATCACAACATTCCCAGTCTATAATATTTCTGATGTGCTGCTGAATTCTGTTTGCTAGTATTTATGAGAGGTTTAGCATAAGAATTTTTTTCTATAGCTTTTTTGTATGTTTGATAATAGTTTTGGAGAAATACATCCCTTATATAATGAGATACAAAATATCACCTCTTCTTCAACTTATTCTAACAAATTTAAGAAAGAAATTAATACTTCCACATTCACTTGTAAATATCAGGTCCAACACTTTATTTCCTGGGGAATTTCTAACTGCTGTGAAATTTCATTATTAGTCAGAAACAGATTTCTTGCTTTTTAAAAAAAAATTAGTTTTTATTTGTCTGTTTACAAAATTTGTCAATTTCATCTAGGTAATGCAGTTTGTGTACAGGTATCCACACATTAAACCAGCAATAACAAATATCTTTATATATGAAAGTAATGGCAAAATTGTTGGTAGTTAGAAAAGCAGCTTTTGATTTTATTCATGTTTCTATTATTTTTCCATTTTACTTATAGTTGTTCTAATACTTAATTTCATTTTTCCCTAGTTTTGGGTTTAACTTATTTCTCATTCTAGTTTCTTAAGCTGTAAAGCTGCTCATTTGAGATCATTTTCATTTTTTTTTTTTTTTTTTGGTTTTTCGAGACAGGGTTTCTCTGTGTATCCTTGGCTGTCCTGGACTCACTTTGTAGACCAGGCTGGCCTCGAACTCACAGTGATCCGCCTGCCTCTGCCTCCCAAGTGCTGGGATTAAAGGCGTGCGCCACCACCGCCCGGCTTCATTTTCATTTTTTAATTTAAGCATTCTGAGAAATTTCTACCTTAACATTGTTTTCCTGTGTCTCATAAGTTATGATATACTGTATATTTTTCCATTCATCTCAATGTATTTTCAAACTTCCTCATAATTTTTGCTTAACGGATTGATTGTCCAAGGATGGGCTTTTCCATTTTACTTTTGTTAAATTTGTAGCCTAATATATGATCTATCCTGGAAAATGTCTTGTGTGCTCTTGGGAAGAACATGTACATTGCTGTCACAGCTTAGTCTTTCCTTCTTCTGTCTTTTGTTTTTGCTGAGACAAGGGTCTTATCTCCTCTATAGCCCAGGCTAGTGTGGAACCCAAACTGGCATTGAGTTTGTGTCTCTGCAACCCAGCCCTCTGAGTTGTTTAGGAGTATGCCACCATGCATAGCCAGTAGAGTGTTTTAGATATGTCTGGTAAATCTCAGGTTTATTGTGTTTTAGTTCTAAATCTTTAGTCTCATTGTTTTACCAACTATTGAGAGTAGGTTATTTAATTTTCAATTATTTTGTTGCATGTTTATTTTCTCATTCTACTGATTTTTTAATAATAATAAATATAATTTCATGGTCTGCCATTGAATGTATAAATATTAATAAGTTTTTCTTCTTGTTGCAACCCCTTAATTCATGTACGTCCTACTTTGTTTAAAACTTTTTTATTTAGTGTTTGTCTGAGGTTAGCACAGATGCTCGTAAATATTTCCTGCATGGAGTGTTTAGTGGTAACAAGATCCCTCAGCTTTTGTTTGTTGACATTTTTTTATTAGTTAATGTATTCTTTGACAGTTTCACACATGTCCACAGTGTGCACTTGCCACTGTCACCACCACCTCCCTGCCACACAGTCCAGCATGTTCCCTTCCTCCCTTTCAGATCTCTTTTTTACATCCATGACTGCATGCCTGTAATATGTTAGTTTCTTCTACATGTTAGAAAGGCTGGAGATAGCATTCTTTTTTTTCTTTTTTTTTAATAATTTATTTTTTATTTCTTCAAGTTACATCTCAATCACAATCCCCTCCCTACTCCCCCCTCCAGTCCCACCCTTCCACCCTCCTCCCCCTCAGCCCCCCCCAACAGCTCTCCCTTTCAGTCCAAATAATGGTTCTTTTTCTTATAACTATAAATACAATACAAAACAACAGAAATAAATAGGCCACGATTATGAGAGTTATATGGCTTAGCGTACATTCCCAATGTCCAGTCCATATGTATTTGGCACCTGACTTTAACATTCTACTATCTAACCATCTCCATGAGTTTAAAGTTCTATATCTAACTCAGCTTTCATACTAACTTGCCTCATAATTTTAAAAACATATTCTTAGATCCAGAACACCCTCTTGATTCCTAAACAACTCAAAATTTAACTATCTTTTTTTTTTTTACTTTATTTTTTATTTCTTCAAGTTACATCTCAATCACAATCCCCTCCCTACTCCCCCCTCCAGTCCCACCCTCCTACCCTCTTCTGCCTCAACCCCCCATCCTCTTCCTTTTTTTTTTTTTAGTTTAAGGTATATCTTTTCCCCCCAACAGCTCCCCCTTTCAGTCCAACAAATGGCTCTTTCTCTTATAATAATAAATACATTACAAAACAACAGAGGTAATTAGGCCACAATTATGAAAGTTAAATGGCTTAGCATACAATCACAATGTCCAGTCTATACATATTTGGCCCCTGACTTTAACATTCTACTATCTAACCATCTCCATGAGTTTAAAGTTCTATATCCAACTCAACTTTCATCACAATTTTAAAAACATCTTAGATTCAGAACACCCTCTTGATTCCTAAACAACTCAAAATTTAACTATGAGACTCTAGCTATCTATTCTTCAACTACCTCAGAGACCTGAGAGGGATAAATATATCTGATTATATAGGAAGTGCAGGACCCGCAGCTTCCAAAACTAAGAAATGACATACCAGTGGCTGCTGCCTGGACAGTTCCCATTTTCTTGGAGATGGCATTCTCTTTTTTTTTTTGGTTTTTCGAGACAAGGTTTCTCTGTGTAGCCCTGGCTGTCCTGGACTCACTTTGTAGACCAGGCTGGCCTTGAACTCGCAAAGATCCGCCTGCCTCTGCCTCCCAAGTGCTGGGATTAAAGGCGTGCGCCACCACTGCCCAAATGAGCGTTTCTTTTAGCATTTTGCAAGTGTCAGCCTATGGCTGTTTGCCCTCCAGACTTCCTAGTGACCCTTTCTGCTACAAGGAGCTTTAAATGATGCTTTCAGAATGATAAGTTGCTTTTCTCAGGCTGCTTCAAAGACTTTTTCTGCTATTTCATTGAGTTTCTTAGGTGTTTATATTAATGTCATTCATGAACTTTGGGAACTTGTAATGTTCCCGCTGCGCACCCCCCCCCCCCCGCTTATCTTCTAGCAGTTGTCATTGGCAAAATGTTCTTTATGTTTCTATTTGCCTCATTAAACTCTAGTAATCCATCCTGTCCCAGCCCTTCAGTCCTTGTCAAGATCTAGATTTCTTTTAGTTCTTTCTCTTCTGGTGTTCCTAATTATTATACGGTGCATATTTTGTAGTTGTCCCACAATTCTTAGGTATTGTCCTTTGCTTTATTCTCTCTTTGATAATTTGAGAGTTTTTACTGTCATATCCTTAAAACTTTGAGATTTCCCCCCCCCCCCCGCTATATGTCACCTACCAGTAAGCCCACCACAATCATTCTTCATTTCAGTTTGTAGTGTTTTTGATCAATAGCATTTTTTGTTCCTTTCTTAGAATTGTGATCTCTGTTCACATGCCTATATAATCTTTCTATTTTCTCATATTGCTTACCTTTTCTACTATATTTCTTTGAATTTTCTAGTTTTTGAAAATTGGGGAGAAATTTTTGGTATTGGGAATTAAATCCAGAATCTATATATGTCACCAAGTTCTCTACACTATAGCCTCATCTCAATTAAAAAAAATTTCTTAATTGTATCACTCCAATGTCTCCTTTTGTATGACCAAGATCTCCACACTGTATTCCTGTTCTTTCACATTAGTTTTCCATGCACATTGTTGAAAGTCAGTCACGTGTATTAAGGAGAGAACTATGTTAGTTGTCCATTGTAATATAAGGTTTGAGGAGAATCAGTTCAGTCTTCTATAAGTGTAGCTACCCTTTGATGAGCCCATGTCCCTGTTTGGGAGCTCTACCAGTGTTTGCAGGCCTCATCTCTCCCTAGGACAGGATGGTTGGACAGCTGAGTGTCTCCTTTCTCCTGTGCATAGAAAGTAGTGTTGTGCTTAAGTCTTCCTCCTGCTCCTTGTAGAAGCCTGGCATTGGCTAGAAGTGGGACTTCTCTTTTTTTTTAATAATAATAATTTATTTTTTATTTCTTCAAGTTACATCTCAATCACAATCCCCTCCCTACTCCCCCCTCCAGTCCCACCTTTCCACCCTCCTCCCCCTCAACCCCCATCCTTTTCCCTTTTTTTTTTTTAGTTTAAGGTATTCCTTTTTCCCCCCAACAGCTTCTCTTATACTAGTTAGGCGTTTCTTTTCTTTTAAGAATCTGGCAGATAGAACCCGAGAGAAAGCCTTCTTATAAAGAATAGAATGCTCTGGCATACTTCTAATGGTTTCTTCCTTGACCGCCCCCCCCCCCCCCCCCCCCCCCCCCCCCCCGCCCCGGGAGTAAGAGAAAACTTTTTCCAACATTCACAGTGAGGATCCTGAGGTAAAACTCAAAACTCTTCCCCTAAAGCCACCATAAAGGCCTCTGCTTATGTATTTCTGCCCTGCGGTGGTTCCTCACATTCACACGCCTCTGTCCTATGATATCACCTTCCTGCAATATTGGGAGGGTTGCTGATCTCTGAATCTTAGGCTGAAGTAAACCCTTCCAAGCACCTTACATCCCAGACTGTAAGTCCTATAGTACATTTTAGGTCTGTGTCTTAAAAGACGTTAAGTTCCTGTCACAAGTGGCATAAATGGCACAGTCTTTGGGCATGTAGAAAACTTAGTTTCTGGATCTTTTACTTTATTTTCTTAGTTTTAAATATCAACTATCTGTTGTTGTGAGGAGATACCATGACCAAGGCAACTTAAAAAAGACAGCATTGGATTGTTGGCTTACTTACTGCAGTTTCGGACGGTGAGTCCATGGCTGTCATGGAAGGGACCATGACAGCAACAGACAGGCAGGCAGTGGAGCAGTAGCTGAGCGCTCACATGCTGAAACAACAACCAAGAGACAGAGAGTGAGCCAGCTGCAATGGCCTGGGCTTTTGAAACCTCAGAGCCCACACTCAGTCATGCACCCCTTTGAATAAGGCCACACCTCCTCCTCCTCCTCAAATATATAAGCCCATGGGGGTGGGCATAGCCTAATTGAAACCACCATAGGTTTAACCTTCTCTGAACCAAGACTCTTCATTAGTCAGATTATCAGGACACTGACTTGATTTTCCAGCCTCCGCCTCCTGACTCTCCAAGGTCATGGTTTTCCATGGGGCTGGAATTGAGCATTTTACTTTCCTAATTTGACTAGGTACTCTAAGGTTCATATCATCAGTTTACCAAAAATCATTGTTAATTTCTTGCCTCTTAGTTGTAAGTCAGATACCAGAAAGGAAAACAAAACAAGAACAAAACAAAGCATCCCCTAAGGCCAGACTCGGCTCTCTGGATTTCCTTTTTCTGCCAAGTTTCTATTTCATACAAGCACTAAGCTTAGTGTTAGCTTTTACTTTTCAGTTGTCTGCCTTTCCAGTTAGTTAATTTCAGAAGGAGCCTTGTTCTTGGGTAATCCAGTCTCCTACACTGTCTTACTGTGCTGTATTTGGAGCATTTGTATGTCCTGTTCCTTCTAGTTTGAGAAACTATATGCCCCTTGCTCCGCAACTCCAGTTGACACACCTTAATTCCTGCTATAGATGGATGCTGAAGACCACTTAGAGCTCTCACTGCCTCCCTAATTGGCTCAGGATTTTTAATGCAGTATCTCATGACACTCTCCAATGTTTTCATTGTACTCGTGGATTATAATTACATATTCATTGATGTTTTTATTTCATTTAATGTTTATCTCCTTTGTGGAATTTAAGACTCTTAAAACAAAACTGTCTTACTGGTTATGATAGCACATCTGTAATGCAAGCACTCAAGGGACTAAGACAGAAAGATGACAAAGTCTAGGCCAACCCAGGGTGTGTAGTGAAGCCCTGCCTCACTATGAAGTAGATAAACACATAAATAAGCATGAAAGATATAAGAAGAAGAGCTATACTTTTTTTTTTTAAAGATTTTATTTATTTATTGTGTATACAGTGTTCTGCCTGCATGTATACATTCACTCCAGAAGAGGGCACCAGATCTCATTTTGTAGATGGTTGTGAGCCACCATGCGGTTGCTGGGAATTGAACTCAGGACCTCTGGAAGAACAGCCGGTGTTTTTCACCTCTGAGCCATCTCTCCAGCCCCTACTTTTTTTTTAAATTGTAGCTCCCAGCTGTAAGTTCAGTGGAGAATTTAGAGTTTCTTCATAGGTAGAATATATGCATGGAAGTTGGAGTGAGACTCTATTCACAGAACATAGCAGAAGTTGAAAGAAGGAAGCAGTTGTGCCTTTTTAATGAGTTCTCAGAGGACATAAAATAATTAATTTACTTTCTTAGATTTATCACAAAATATTTCAAGTATATTAAAAATTTAACATTTTTTATAATATATATAACTGTCATTATTTAAATAAAATATTTTAATAAAAATAATATATTTGTAAAAACTTGTACAATCGACTAAGAGATAAACAAACATGCTGTCTATGCAGTAATTATTTTGGCTCTTAATTTTTAACATTTATTTTTGTGTATGTAGGCACTTGTTCCTGTATTTTGGCACATGTGGAGGTCAGGGATATAAGGCAATTGCTTCCCTGCTTCCATTATGTGGGTCCCAGGGATCAAACTTAGGTCCTTAGGCATGAATGCAAATACTCATACACAATGATCCATCTTGCTGGATGTATTGTGGCAAACAAAAAGGAAGAAGGATATAAGAAAAGGGGCCATATTTATTTTTCTCATTGGGTAGTCTCAAGTTATAACATAAATGGATGATTTAATATTTATTCATTGATGGAACACATTTATGAACAGTTGAATGAGACTTTTATTCATGGAAAACAACAGAAGTTAAAAGAAGGAAGGAAGTAATTATATATTTATTATGAAGTAGATTAAAGCAACTTATTCTTACTGACCTTTTGACTTAAGGGAATTTTCCTTCAAACTTTCAGATGACACAGCAGTGTTCGAGTTGATACAACTAGTTCCACCAGGTATTGTATTACTTATTAATAAAATGATTCTTAATGGCAACTGTTTCTAAATATCTCTTTTCCTCATTTCTTACCAAATTAACAGCAATGCTTATTTTTTAGACTATTGTGTTATTTATATGCCAAAACAGTATATGCAGAAAGGTTGACATAAATGCCAGTTGAATGCATTGTTTTGAAATTAAGTATGTTAAAATAATTGGAAGTGGAAGATAATCTGTAATTTTAGAATATTTGTGACAGTAGTGTATTTTGATGTTTTCAATTTTAAAAATAAATAAAATTATATATGTAGCCAAAGTTTTGACTACTTTATTGGGTTCTTTTTCCTACCTCCCTGTACCACTCCTACCCTTTCAATCCTCCAACACTAGGTAGGAGAGAAAGAAGGTTAGAGGAGAAACTTAGGTGTACAATCCATGATATCATTAGACTACTTCCTGCTGATTAGGGGCATCGAGTTCCCTTGGCCAAATTTGATCTTCGTTGTCAGGATGTTTCCAACCAGTAACCAGCAATTCAGCAAACAGCTAACGGAACAGCAGCAGGAGCAACAGGGGAGCAGCAGCCACCACCAGCCCCTCTCAGGCTGTCCCATTTATCATACACTTGTAGAAACTATCTGCAGCTGGCAAAATGATGCTCCTGTTAGAGCATAAGGCAAATCATTGTCAGCTGCTGTGGACAATCTGAAGCAGCCCAAATCCCAAACCTGGGATTGAAACAAAGACATAGTCACATAACATTTCTATTTTTTTTTAAAGAAACCAAAATTCTCACTGTGCATTTTTTTTTTTTGTTAAGTAAACAGGGGTTTTATGTGTCAACTATATTTGGGAATGAAGAGGGTGGTAGCCTTACTTACTTGATAGATAAACACTGTTTACTAAGAAAAAAATTATCTATTAAAATATAAAAACTAGTTTTATTAATACTAATTTCTAGAATTATCAAAAAATCTTAGTTAAATTTTTATTTTATGCAATACAAGTAAATAAAGGTAATCCTAAAATTTTCAGTACTACATACATAGGGTCTCAATTATTTTTAATGTTCAATTTTATACTCCATAACATCAGTCAGAAAAGACAGAAGACAGCAGAGATGCTAAAGATGGTAATAAACTTTGGATATATAAATTTAATGCAACTTTATTTTTTAAAGAACTTCCTTTTCTAAGAGTTTTTAGGTTTTTACTGAGTATACGAGAATATTTCTATTCTCCAAAGGTGTGAGGCACAGAATTATTAATATATAGTGTACTTCTGAAAGTGAAAAAAAGTATTAAAGTACTTAATGTTATCCTTATTTAATTTTTTTTATAGAAGATAAACATTGCTTTCAAGCAGGCATACAATAAGGCATCAGGCATTATATATATTACATTTGATGATTTTGTTTCTAAATAGAATGTTTTGTTATAATTTGAATTATAGGATATTTTTCTTATAGTGGGAGAAACACTGTCTACCTATGATGAAAATACAAGAGATTTCATGTTCCCGGGTCCAAACCAAATTTCTGGCCACCATGATTCAAACCGCCAGGTTACCATGAGAAAGATTTCTGGCCTAAGAGTAAGTGATTCTGGTTTTCCAAGTCAGCTCTTGATGCAGGTTCATGGGAGAGAACTACCTGACAGGCCTCAGTACTCTGTATGTGTAAAACTAACTCACATTTAATTTGGTTTCAAGCTTGCTTTGTGTAATTGTGTTAGTTTTAGCATCCTGAGTGTAATGAAAATAATTTAGCAACAATTAAGTCATTTATCATGAAAACTAACATTCCTCATATTGGCTGACTATTGTCACAACTCCTTTTTCCTTTGCACTGTCTGTCTTCACCCCACCCCCAATATCTCTCTGTCACTTTTCTCTGTTTCTGTCTAGGGAAGGTTCAACAAACAGTTGAACAATAACTAGTCTTAATATTTAGGGAAACCCAAGTTTAAAAAATGGATTTTTAGACCTATATGATTTGTTGGAAAATATTAATAAATATTAAATATTTATAAATTGAGAACTTCAATATGCTGATGTGTCATATAATCTGGAACAATCAAAACTCAAAATTATTTAATAAAGACCAAGATTTTTCTAGCATTTTGTCTTCTAAGTATATGTCTTCAATATATTCTCACTGGGATACCAAGATCCCTCTTGTATTTGTTTTTACCCTGGTGCTAGAGATGGGACCCAGACCCTTCTGTGTGTTAGACATCAGCTTACCACTGAGCTATACCCCCAGTTAAGATGTTTTCTTATGATGTTAACAATGATAAAAAAGAATAGAAATAACGGAAACATCCACCTTGAATAAAGCTTGGAATAGATAGGTTATAAAGTGTCCATAGATTGTACACCTAAGTTTAAGTACTGAATAAAGAGAGCCTTTCTTTCTGAGTGGAAATTATTGTGTGACAAATCATACTGCTACCACACAAAGCTCTCTGATCATTTCCTGTAATTCCTCTGATTTGAAAGTATCTTTGTCTGTGAAAATCAGCCTGACACTCAGCTAAACTCAGAGCCTACTTTGTTTCAAAAGCAAAGAAGTCATAGTTGCAGGGCTTGAAATTATTTGGGCAAATAGTTTTTAAACTAATTTTATAGAATCTTAATAAAAATAAAATGAATGGTTTATGAGCCAATATAATGAACTAAAAAATTTCCTCTACACCTAGGTTTATGATGAGCTATGTCCAAAGAAATAGGAAGTTCTGGCTGGGTGTTGCCTCAGCTGTTAAGAGCACTGGCTGCTCTTCCAGAGGTCCTGAGTTCAATTCCCAGCACCTACATGGTGTCTCACAACAGCTAATAATGAGATCTCATGCCCTATTCTGGCATGTAGATGTACATGCAGATAAAGCATTCCTGTACATAAAATAAATAAATAAAAACTTAAAAAATAGCAAGCTTAGTATGAAAAATGTAAAAGTTGACATTGACAGTCTGTAAAAACTTTTCCTCTCTGGAATACTTTTTACATCATTAGTCAACTTTTATGCAATAACTGTCCTCAAAGAGTATTTTAAAAGTCATATGGAAGCCCACAAAGAAAAAAAAAGTCATGTTTTAAGTTTGTTTTCTTTAAGGTAATTTAAACTGCTTTGTAGAAAGTCAGCTGTGGATTGTTCACAGGTATTTTCTTCCAGCTGGGTTGCTTTTGCATGTCTTGGAAGGTGTTTGATTACGAGGAAAGGATACATAAAAATCAGGACTTCCAATACCAGCCATATGGAGAGTTTGACAGGTCTTCTGTGTATATTAAGCAAATGTCAAACTGGACAAAGTTACCATATTCAGTGTCAGGCAATATGCTAATAAGTATAGCAAGCAGATGCCATATTTGTGCTTGAAAATTGACTCAAGTTTTAAATAATATGGCAGGAATTTGGGCCTCCTTTGCTTAGGATGTCCCTATACTCTACTGCTCAGTGACACGTGGTGCATCTTTACCAGCTGAGACTGGGCCCAATGAGAAGCAGCTTTAGCACAAAGGGGTTGAGAGGTGGGGTGAATGGTTTGGCTCTGCAAGCTAACAATGGTGGATCCTGTTAGTAGCAGATGGAGAAACTTTATTGCTATGTAAGACCCATTGCCCTTCTGAGTGGACCCAATGGGACACTTCCTAGGAGGTTAACAGGGAGATCCAGAAAAAGGGACAAGAAGAGGGCTGAGAGAAGCTCTCTCCCTTTCCTGTCTCACTTCAAGTCATGCAAGGGGAGACAGTGGGAGATGAAAAGAAGTCCAAAGAAACTAGCTGTAGCTATGAATTTATTTATTTATTTATACTTATGACTAACATCAGCAGAGGGGAAGAGTCCAGGGTGGCTTCTATAAAGAACTGAAGAATACAGAAGATATGGAACAGGATGTGAACTGAACATCAAAATTGAGTTATAAATTGAGCCATATTCATAACTGTGTTTACATATATTTACAAATAAGTGTTCTTGCCAGTGGTTTGTGGTCCTGGCAAGTAACAATGACTTCATCTTCAGAATTCTTGTGATTCTGAGATACCATCTGAGTCTCACTACTGTGACAAGGATTCAAACCATTATTTGGAAATGAATCATGGCATTCTTACGGATTTGCTTAGTAAACCTGGACAAAGCACAGTGACCTGTAGATAGCTCAGTCATGGGTGGGTTGACTTAACATCTTTCCACCATGATTGTCATGATGATAGTGGCCATGGTTATTTTCTCCTTAGACTCTGAGCTCCACAGCATTCTCATCTTTTAACTCTACTCATATTCAGTATCTTATGAAGTAGTATTTAACAGATGGATCTTGATTGAGCCCACTAAATGAATTCCTTCTTGCAATAGACTCCATGGAGAAACTTATATCTTACATGGTGTGATTTCATTTTGCCAGTTTGGCTCGGCTCTAGTGCCCATGCAGTAATTTGGATATTATTGTAAGGGAATTTGATGATGCAATGAAGATCCATAAACAATTGACTTCAAATAAAGATTACTACTTAGTGGTGTAAGAACTATATTCTTGGAGCTATAATGAGCTGTAACCAAAAACCCTTACCTATTTGAAGATTCAGTTTACATGCCAACACTGGGTTTTAAACTGAGTTTGTAAGGTTGCCTTCATTTCATTGAGTTGCAGAGGTTTTTTGAGGAAAAATTCTACTTCATGGAAGCAATAGAAATCCTACTTATTTCTAATAGTCCAGCCTACTCTGCATAAGCTTTTATGCTCAAAATAATGTGTCAACTTATTCCGTAGTTTCCACCTTCTTAATTTCCTCTTTGAATTTCCTCTTTGTCGTCTCCCACAGTTGTGTGAATTAATTCCCTCAGACAAATCTATGTATGTGAGTAGTCCTGTTCCATTCTAGACTGAAGGGCTGGCAATAATACTGGCTTTCCTATTGTAAACTAACAGTGTGATAAGCAATACTCAGGGAGCTTAAAATGGAAAGTCACAGGCCAGATGGTCATAGTAGGCAGTCTGGTACTTCTTGACATTTTTGTTGAAGTTGGAGTATCTATACCATGGTAGCTATGGCGTATACTTACTTCTACCACAGGACGTACTAACCAGGTTTCTGAAGTAGACATGATGATGGATTGCCTAATGACACATTTTTCAGTTTGAATCCTCATCATTAAGTGACACATGATTAAATTTCCACAAATTCTTTAATACACCTCTCTGTCTGGATTTCACTGTTGCTAAGCACCAGCGGGTCTTATCTCCATCTTGTCTCTTTTGGAACAGAAATGTCCACAATGATTGCCCTGTGCTTGCTGCACATGCATACAGTGGGTGTTTGTCATATAACTTGTCTCCTTCATTTTGAGGTCTTCTGACTGTGAAGAACTATATCCTAGGAGCTGAAATGAGCTGTAACAAAAGAATCTTACCTATTTGAAGATTCACTTTACATCCCAACACTGGGTTTTAAAGTTTCTAAGATTGTAAAAGGTTAATACTTCTTGCTTTCTTCTTTCTTGGGGGGAGGCATGAGTATATTTTGCATGTAAAAAGAATGCAATTTATAGTTACAAGGAAGGCCATAAAAACTATATATATATGCGTATATATATCTATGTGTATATATGTATGCATTGATATATATTTATTGAAGAAGCAGCTGAGTTTTTGAATGTGAACCACCGTTCCAAGTTTTAGAGAAATATGTTATTTATAGTAGTAGTAGATACCTAACAAGTGGGTATGGTAAATCAATATCATTGGTATTGATTTTTAGACAACTCAGATTTACCCTTTGTAATGGATGTCTTAAATTTTAGACTTAGTTGTTCACAGACAGGGTTTGTAAGAGAGCTTGGTCAGTGTCAGACTTCTGTTGGGGAGAAGGTACTTTAGGGATATCTGAAATGATTAATGGTGCATGTATAATGTGGGCTTCCAGATGTTTCCTCAGGTGTTTTGTAACTTTTTTTTTTTTAATAATTTATTTTTTATTTCTTCAAGTTACATCTCAATCACAATCCCCTCCCTACTCCCCCCTCCAGTCCCACCCTTCCACCCTCCTCCCCCTCAGCCCCACCATCCTCTTCCCTTCTTTTTTTTTTTAGTTTAAGGTATTTAACTGTCTCCTTTTCTCCACTTATCTCAAAACTGTTCAAGCTGATTATTGAAATGTTGATAGAAATAGAATTCAGATTAATATCTATATGTGAATATAAAGTGTATTATAGGAAAAAAGGCTTTGGAAAAATTTCAGAGACCTCCTCTATCTGAAGATTTCACAACTCGGAGGCATGCAAACTATTTCATTAAAAAATATTAATAGAGCGGGAGGGTAAAAAAGGAGCTGAGGGATGAGACAGAAGGGAAAAGTAATGGAATTCTTTTTTAATTAAAGGGTATTAAAATGTAATTAAATAAAAAATTAATGGACAGTTAAATATTATATATTTATAATAAAAATTGTGTTTTAATATATAAAATTTTTTAAATGGCTAAATAAAACTAATAATTAATTTTTAAATTATATAGTTAAATATTTTAAATTGTAAATATAAAAAGTTAAAATTATTAAAAAACATTTACATTTTTATAACTAATATATTATGAAATTTATACTTATGAAATTATGAAATTTTAAAACACTTTTACTAAGAAACACTTAAAAACAAAAACAATTTTTAATGCTTCCATAAAAGTAATATAATTGTTACTAACCATACTAACCAAATCATTAGCAATGAAACTGCTAATTAGTAACATCACTATGTTTTTTACAATAATAAACAGATCAAAATAACAAATGCAGTGTTAAGTCTTGATAAGTATTTGTTATTTTAGATCCTATTCTCATGACTAGCTATATCTTTTTCATGGAAATGTGTAATAATACTGTTTTTTAAATCTCGCAGGGAATTGCTCCGAAGCTGGAATTTTCTACAACTTCAGTGATCACAGAATGTCTGATAAGCTCAAGGAAGTGCCGCACTCAGGTTAAAATGGTTAACTACTTAACATTCATTTGATTTATGTGGATGGTGTCTGGCAACCTTTAGCCCTCTGGGTGAATCTCCTTTCATCTCCTCCCTCAATCCGGTTTGAGTAAAACAGTTAGCAAAGTACTCAGCAGCTTGATTGCATCTTAGTAAACAGAAGGCTGGGCTTTGGCCTGTGGCAGAGGGCACCGGGGTATGTTTGGTTATTTATTTACTTTACATCATGGACTTTAAAAAAATATTTATTACTTCAAGTTACATCTCCATTACTGCCCCCTTCCTCCACCCCCTCCAGTTCCCACCCTACCACCCTCTACCCCTTCTCCCACTCATGCCACCCCTCAGGTGTGGGGTGCCTTCATGTGTCTGCCCTCCTCAGTTCATTAGTCAAATGATGTCTAAGAGTTTCCTCTTGCACAGGGGGCATAAATAGCAGTTCCACCAGGGTGAAGTGTCCTACTAACAGGTAACCAAGTCCATGTTCCTGTTCTTTTGGGTCTATTGATTGTAGGATGGTTATCTTGTACTTTATGGGCAAAAACCAGTTATAAGTGAATATATGCCATGTATCTTTCTGAGTCTGAGTTAGCTCACTCATGATGAGCTTTTGTAGTTCCATCCATTTGGTTGCAAATTGCATAATTTCCTTGTTTCTGATAGCTGAGTAGTATTCCATTGTGTAAATGTACCACAGTTTTTTTTTTTTTTAATCCATTCTTCAGTTAAAGGGCATCTGGGTTGTTTCCAGTTTCTAGCTATTACAAATAAAGCTGTTATTAACGTAGTTGAGGAGATGTCCTTATGGCTTAGAGAAGAATCTTTTGGATATATGCCCAGGAGAGTGGTATGGCTGGATGTTGAGGTAGAGCTATTCCAAATTTTCTAAGGTATTTCCAGACAGATTTCATTATGGACTATCTATCTATCTATCTATCTATCTATCTATCTATCTATCTATCTATCTATCTATTTATATTTCTTCAAGTTACATCTCAGTCTCAATCCCCTCCCTACTCCCCACTCTGGTCCCATCCTCCGACCCTCTTCCCTCTCAACCCTCCATCCACTTCCTTTTTTTTTTTAAGTTTAAAGTATATTTTTTCTCCCCAACAGCTCCCCCTTTCAGTCCAACAAATGGCTCTTTCTCTTAAAACAACAAATACAATACAAAACAACAGAAATAATTAGGCCACAATTATGAGAATTATAAAGCTTAGCATACATTCCCAATGTCCAGTCCATACAAATTTGGCACCTGACTTTAACATTCTACTATCCAACCATCTCCATGAGTTTAAAGTTCTATATCCAACTCAGCTTCCATCCTACCTTGCATCACAATTTTAAAAACATCTTCTTAGATCCAGAATACCCTCTTAATTCCTCCCATTTTTTTTTCTTCCTCCTCCTCCATCCCATGCCCAATTTGCATCCAGCCAAGCATAAAGGCCATCATAAACGAGAGTAATCATGGAAGGCTGGTCTGGGGTGGGCTCAATAGTGCTTTTTAGCTCCTGGCAGAGACATGGGGTGCAGGGTTGCTGGGGTCACAGTGACTTCTCCCCTCTTAATTCCTAAATGACTCAAAATTTAACTATGAGACTCTAGCTATCTAATCTTCAACATCAGAGACCTGAGAGGGATAAATATATCTGATTATACAGGAAGTGCAGGGCCAGCAGCTTCTAAAACTAAGAAATGACATACCAGTGGCTGCCTGGATAGTTCCCAATTTCTCTCTATACATTACAGCCATGGTTACTATGTGGAGGCACCTGACTGGTTTGTTTCTGAGATACCCAGTGTGCACATTTGTAAATGGTTAAAATTTTTTTTGCCCAGGATTCACTTTTTCTCTTTGAACTGGAGTATACCTAACAAATGAATAGAAAAAAAAATCTTTTTATTTTTTCATTTTTATGTGACATAGAGCATTCACACAGAAAAAGCCTAAACATTTCAAGTGTACATCTGAACACAAGAGCCCTTCTAAATGTAAGGATGCCCTCCCTGTTCGTTAGAGGGTCACTGCACTTTATGCACTTAGGAAGAAGCATTTTCTGGGAAAAAAACTATTCTTCTTACTTGTTTGGAGATGTCATTTAATCTTTAGCAAACAAAGATATAAAAGAGTAGATTTTTATATTAGACAGTCTTTAAAACTATGCTTTAGCTCTGTAGATCGTCATGATATAATTCAATAGGGCTCTTGTTCTACCATGCATGAAGTCCAGAGTTCAATTTCCTGTCAAGGCCAAGGTGGGGTGGGATAGGGAGATCAGGGAAGAGAGGAGAGAGGAGGAGAAGGAAGGAAAAGTGAGGAAGGAAAGATGAGAGGATAGAAGAGGGAGATAAAGGTGGGAAGTACTATTTTCAAATTTGTTTTATGTTTGTCAGCAATTTAATGGATTAAGAAATTAAATGTATTGATGTAACTTTCTAGGAGAAAAATAATTTTCTTTTCTAAAGATTTTCCTGTTTCAAAGTAGAATTTATTGTTACATAGTTAGAACTTGACAGACATTTTCTTATATTGTTAAACACTGTTCAGGTACAATAGCCTTAAACTTTGGTGTATAACAATCCTGGCTAACTTAGTGGTTTAATGTAGCAACCGCTTCTCAGTTTTGGGAGCTACAGGGTGATTCCTTCTGACCAGGTTGGCTGGCTAAGCCTGAGTGATCTGAGAGGTGTCTTGCCCAAACCTGGCATTTGGCAGAAGTTGTATTTGGCGTGGGAATGTTCATTTTTTGACCTCACCTGTGGTGATGATTATAAGACTCATCATCTAGCAGGCTAATAACCATGGCTTCTTCATTTGCTGTAGGAAGAATCTCCAGAAGAGTTAACAGCCTTTTTAAAACCTGGCCTTATGACATAGTGACCTATTATAGGTCAAAGAAGTTGCGCAGTCAAGTCTAACATGGCCCTGGGGGAGAAACTACTATGGGTATAGATATAGCAAAGGAAAAATGGAAGTTGTTCTAGTAAGAGTACACACAGCTAGTGTCTTGAGTTTTAGTAGGTAAAACTAGGGGCATTTAGGAATGGGCATATTTGGACTCCATGGATTTGTGATATATGTCATGAAGTTTATAACTTCATTAGGAAAAGATACATTAGTGAAAAACTTTACTGAAGAAACGGAGTTGGGTTTGTATCTTAAGATTTGGTATAATCAGAGGTGGGTATGTAAAAAACAACTTAAGCAACATTTAGGAACTTAACTCAGCCTGGAAACCAACAATGAATAAATAACAAGGAGATAGAAGTCCACGGACTGATGCCACATGGGGATTACTAATAGATGCAGAGTAGAAGAAATAGGTTGAGGAAAAGAGATTTTTGTCAGCAAGACATTTACACACTGTGGATGTAGTGGATCTTATAGAGGAGAAATTCAAGACATGGTTGACAGAGGTAATTAAAGTTGAGCCCAATTCCAGGTGCACTGCTTGAATGTTTTAGGAAGCGTCACAGAACCTTTATGATTCTAGAATGTCTTACTTATGAGAGTCAGTGTGATGCAATAGAGCTGGGGTGGAGGGAGAGAAGAGTTCTGCCCTTCCCATTGGAGTTGCTGACCAACGTGGGAGAAGTTCCTGGAGCATACCAAGAGCACAAGAGAAAGAATGACCTGATGCACCACCTGTATGGAACTTAGACTCTTCTCATTGTGAACATTTATTTCTTCCTTTGTATCACTAACTTGGAAAAAACTGGCTCTAACTTTTATTCATATTTATATTTTATATTTATATTACTTAGATTTTGCACATAGGGAGAAAGTGAAGAAATTTGGATTAATGGTTTTCCAAGGGACTGAAGTCAGAAAGACAAAGATCTTTAGCCATTTATTTTTTTTCTAACTAAAAATCATGACTCTAGAGAGAGTGTGAAGAAATATATTATTTACTTCCAATCTAACTATCAAGGCATTTGTAAGGCAGAGTGTAGCAGAATGATGGATTGTCTGAATAGCAGCAAAGTTGGAGCTATTAGATTTGTTTTCATTTTTATCATATTTTATTTAGACAAGGCCTTACTTAAGTTGCCGTGTCTGACTTAAAACTCTGGGGCTCCAGAAGCCTTCTGGCCTCAGCCTCCTAGGTAGCTAGCTAGATATGTAGTCATATGCTGCTGAGCCTGGCTCAGATTTATTTTTTAATCTTAAAAATTTCCAACTGCTACAAGATTTATAAGATGGAAGTATTAGTTATTAGCTTATAATTTTATATATATATTTAGTTTTATAAAAATATAGGTCCAAAAATAAAATGGTATCTTTACCAGTTATTAAATTGTCAAGTTATAACTTGGACCTTACACTTCTATATATCATATGTAAAATATCAAGTACTTTAGATTCTTGTGTTGTACATATGTATATATAATTATAGCAGAATGAATAAGACTTGTAGTAGTTTTCATGATTTTGTAGCTAGCTAGGCAAATGTATTTTTTTTTTTTTTTTTTTTTTGGTTTTTCGAGACAGGGTTTCTCTGTGTATCCTTGGCTGTCCTGGACTCACTTTGTAGACCAGGCTGGCCTCGAACTCACAGTGATCCGCCTGCCTCTGCCTCCCAAGTGCTGGGATTAAAGGCGTGCGCCACCACCGCCCGGCTTAGGCAAGTGTATTTTTAAACAAGGATGCTTTGTTGCCCAGCAGCATACTGTTTCAACATCCTAGCTGGGATCAGACATGTGTGACCATACCATACTATGGCATAGGTTTTTAAAAATTAAATGTTCTTTTAAACTTTATAGCCCATTGCTTAAATATGTAAATATAAACAATAAATGTTGTTTGCACATTATTTTTAAGTTTACTGAAAAATACGTTTTTGACTTATTTTGAAAATAAGTTTATTTCTTGGAATTTTGCAAGTGATTAGGCATTAGTCTTTAATTTTCATCAGTCTCATGTTTAGACTTAAGAAGGAAGTTTGATACAATAAACTTTATTAATTAGGAGAATAAGGATTTGATTTCTCTCGTGTCAGCACAGATAATGATAGATCCAGTTGACTTTGTTAGCTTTGTGTTCCTTGAGTTACTCTTAAAAGTTTTTTTTTCTTTCAATAGAGTTTTTAAAAGTACCTTCTGCTCACATGAATGTTTATTTTTTATGTTTAGGATAAATTTACTTACCATTCAGCTCCAGTTGAAAAATCCCACGGCAGACTGCAATGCAGAACATCAAGATCACAGAAGAAAAAGTCCAAGTCACCCGAGAGGACTAAATACTGCATTAACAACACCAAGAACTACGAACAGCCTACGATTTCTTCAAAGTCGCATTCTCCATCTCCCTACACAAAGAGACGGATGTGTGAGCTCTCCGAAGACACCAGGCAGCGGCTGGCCCATTTAAATCTGGGACCCTATGAATTCAAAAAGGAAACAGATAAGCCTCCATTTGTGATTAGACATGTGTGTGCTCATAAGAATTTCTATTTGAAACTTACCAAATCTATTCTGCTCCTAAAATATTATACTGAAACGGATTTCAGTAAGCAGCTCATATAAATAATTTTCTTTCTTGAACCATTAGCCAGGAGCTAAAGATAGAAAACTAACTTAAACCCAAAGAATATGCTTTTTGTTCCCACCTTTGTGCCTTTAATGCAGATGGATCAACGTCCATTATGAATGCCGTATCGACTCTTCTAAGTACCCATTCCCTCTCACCTTACACAGTGGGCAGGGTTAACACTCTACAGTTGAACTTTGTTATAACTGACAGTGGTACTAAACTGGTAAAGTAGAATTTTAAAAGAGAAAACAGAATTTTCTATAAAAAGAAACCCATTCCAGCCTTTTAAGGGATAATAGTGGAAATAGATGTCCTTTCAGAACAAGTCCTTTGGGAAAGCTTTGGATCCTGAATCTCCGAAGCCAGACTTTGTTTGAGGGGCATGTGTAGGAGGGCCTTTGGAATTATGGATGGATTAGTTCTAATCTTTCTATGCACAGCCTTAAGTTATGGTGGAAGTTAGAGCTCTGTGCCCATGATAGTCATACTTTGATTAAACTGTAGTGCTGCAGTCCGAACACTCTGTCACAGGCTGGCTCAGTTTCCTGAAGTTTTGTAAAGTACTTTTACCTTAAAAGGCACTCTACCAAAAGCTTCCTTATTAACAGAAACACCATTTGTTTGCATATGTGCTAATAATAAACCTGTATGTTTAAATGCCTATAAAAACAAGTATTTACTTTTTCTAAATTATAAAATACCCATCGATTTTAGAACTATTATATATCCCTTTGAAATATATCTCTTTGAAACTCAAATATCTTTTTAATGTAGTTATGTACTCTGTCTGAAAGTTCTTGAGTTTTCTCTGTGACATCCTTTGAAAACAATTTAAATTATGCAACATTTCATGCCATCTTTGTTTTGCCTATGAATTAATTCTTTATTTTTCAAACTAAATTAAAAGCTACTGGCTATAAATTTTTTATTTATAAAATTATAATATAATACATATATTCATATGGTAACATCTATTAATAACATTCATATATAAATGTTAATTTATTTTATATATTGATATTTTGTCTACATGTTTCTCTCTGTGAGGGAACTGGAGTTACAGACAGTTGTGAGCTGCCATGTGGGTGCTGGAATTGAATCTGGATCCTCTGGAAGAGCAGCCAGTGCTTGTAATTGCTGAGCCATCTCCTCAGCCCTAAAGATATTCTTGTTTCTCTAATTTGATCACAAGTTGGGTCCTGTCAAACATTATTCAGACAGTAGAAATACAAGTTTGCTTGTATTTCTGATGGAAATGTTTATTAATACTTTCCATGGCAGTGTTTGAAAGTATACTTTATAAATGTTTTTATTTTATGTTTATCTGTTTTCAAAGTTACATTTTTAATTTTTTAAAAAATTTTGAGTGTTTTATACATGAATACTGTAGTTACCTCACTTACACTCCTCTTTCCCTTTCCAAATTCTTCATGTCCCCCAAATTCATAAATTCTTCCATAATTATTGTTATATATGCATATTTACACATACATTCACATACAAGTATATACATATATACTTAAAAATATAACATTCTACTCAAGTCTTTTGCTCATTCTACAATATTTTCTTTATTGCTGTTGTTAACTTGTAGAAATTCTTCATATGACTTAGGTAATAATCTCTTATTGGATATATAATCAAGATTTTTGTATGCTGAGTTAAATTTTTACTTGCTTTATTGTTCTTTGATTCACAGAAGGTTTTGGTTTTGGTCAGTAGACCCATCTTTTGATGCGTTTACATTACTGTGACATATTTATTTTTAGTTAGAAAGTATAGTTGACCTTATTTGTCAACTATAAAGTGCTCAGCAAAGCAATGACATTATTTGAATCCCATGTGTTTGCTAAGACAGGTAGGAAATTGGTAGACTTTGAAAGTAAGGCAGAGGAGGTCGCTTTAGAATATTTTTATTTTTATAGCTTTGTGGTCAAAAACTGTGAAATGGAGTGGTGAGTACTTAACTGAAAGTTTGTTCTTCTGCTGGTATTTAGTTTCAGCTTTGCTAATGTAAAGATGCATCGTGAATAAGTGGCAGTGACTTTGGACGACAGAGGCATTGTGGGATTCACCTGCTGTGTGCCATATGCTCTCTAGTACTTACAATGCTGTAAGACTGAGAATGTGAATGGAAGGTTGAAGCACTCTTTCATATTGCAAATCCTCTTTCCTCTAGGTTGATCCCCCAAGTCACAGGGCTGATACTTTATTTGGATCACCTGGCAGAGACTGTGAACGAGATGGATGGGCCAGGATGCACAGTGGTAAGAGGAAGCTATCTTTCTCCTGTTCTAGTTGCTTAAGCTGTCAAGCCTTATCTGGCACTGATTAATGAAAACACATTTTTTGCTTCATTCTTGAAAAGTAATTTTAATCCCCTCAATAATTAATTTATCAATAAGGATTAGAGATAACATGGAAAATGTTATGAAAAGTATGTGAACACATACACTAGCAAATATCAGCTAAAATGATATTTCTGAAATGATGAAATCTTTAGGTTTAATTTATAAGAATGTGTTTTAAGTGTTAGCCCTACTCTCTTTGGCAAGGTAAGTTTCCTAAGTTCAGTATAAGGTTTTTTTGTTTGTTTTTGTTTTTCTTTTTGAAGAAGCTTAGATGACATTGTACAGTGAAGCATATTTGAATATTAATATCACTAGACAGTGGCTAGCAGCTCAGCAAGTATTTACTGACAACCTTTAATGTTAATTTACTACACACTGAGAAAGTCAATGTGAAAGAAAAATTATACAAGAGGAAGAAAAATGGAATCATAACGTGTAGAAACCTTGGATGCCTTCTATTTCTGGCTATAGTGTATACTTTCTTTTCAAGTGAGGAAATGAATTTCTCTTTTTGCAGAACATGTTTTATTTTTGTTAAAGCACCAATAAAAATGTATTTTGGTTAAACTTGAATATTTACCTTCAGAACATTTAATGGAAGACTGTCTCAGTATATTTATAGTTTCTTGAATTTTCTTTCTTTTTTCTTCCTTTCCTTCCTTCTTTCCTTTCTTTCTTTGCTTGTTTCTTCCATCCTTTCTTTCTTTCTTTCTTTCTTTCTTTCTTTCTTTCTTTCTTTCTTTTTTTTTTCAGACAGGGTCTCTAAATACTTCTAACTGTCCTGGAACTCCCTCTATATTCCACACTGGGCTATAGCTCGCAGAGTTCCTCATGCCTCTGCTTCCCAAATGCTGGGATTAAAAGTGTATGACACCATTCCCAGCTTGAATTTTTATAAAATATTTTTACTTATATACAGAAGAGTGGATTTTGTAAAAATTAATACAAATGCTGCACTATGTTTTTCTATGTGACATAGAAAATGGGCTGCGTGAATGAGGCAAAGGCAAGTAACTTCCAGGTGAATGAGTTGTGAAGATTCATTTGCAGTACTACATGTCTGATCTTTTGACATTGATCAGCAAAATGGTTATTGTTTCTAATGACCCAGATGAAGCTGTCAGCTGCCTCTGTTGAAGAACATTGAGGATGTCAAGAGGAAATTTTTTCCTTTTAGATTTTTGTATTTTGATGTCTTTTCATACAGAAGTAGAAATAGTACAAAGAATTCCTATATCCCTCTTGTTCAGTACCCACAGATAGCATATGCTTTCATTCTCTCCTATATTTTTCTTTGTCCTCTACTTTTCCCCAACCCCATATGTGTCTTTGCCTAAATTGTCTCACCAAGAACATCACTCTAGACTGAACTATGTAGCCCCTAAAATTTTGTATCTTGAGTGGTACATGCATTTAATCCTAGCACTTGGCAGATAGATGCAGGAGGATCAGGGGTCCAAGGCCAGTCATGCTACATAGCAAATTTGAGGTCATCTTGGGTTACATGAAACCCTGCCTCAACAAACAAAAAAAAAGACAAACAACCAGATAAATAATACACAATTTTATGTTGATGCCCAAACCCTACTCTGATGACAGTTAGCAGTGGGGCTTTTGGCAGCTAGGTTTGGAAGATATTGTGAGAGTGGAGCCCCTGTGGTGTGATTAGTGTCCTGTAAGAAAAAAAAAAAAAAAAGAACAGTGTCTTTCTCACTGCCACATTAGGGTTCAACCAGAAGGTAGTGTCTGCAGTACAGATAGAACAATGTCACCAGAACTAGGTCTCCTGTGTCTAGCCACCTGAACTATAAGAAGCAAATTCCTATTGTTTGAGCCACTCAACCTATAGTAGTACTTTGTTATGATGGCATGAGCAGACAGAGGCAGGCACCATCTTCTGTCATTTAAGCCATTTTCCCCTTTGAAGCCTCTGTCATTTTTCTTAACAAAATAAAGTCCATCCGTACAGGATTATTGTGAAGATGAACTGTGTTAATGTTGGCTTAAAAAATCATCCTATAAAACCGTCCACCCACAGGTTCTTGGTCTCACTGACAGTACCACATATAGATTCCATATCATGGGTCAGGCCTTAATGCTAACTAAAAAGTGGTTGGTTAGTCAGACAGCATCCATGCCACTGTTGTACTGATGGACATAGTCTTGTCAGGCAGTCATTATTGTAGATCCCAGGGCTCACAGCTGGGTGAGACTGATAATTTGGAAGACTTTTTCATGAGAGTTCTATTTAAGATTGCAACCTTTTACTAACTTTGAAGTTTATTATTGTTTTATTGTATTTGTCTATTGTTTTTAAGTCAACGAAATTAGAAATAGCATTATAAATCCTAAAATTCCATATCAAGTTAACAGTAACATGTGGTAACATTTCTCAGTCAAATAGCATGTGTGTATCAGACACTTAACTTATTAGCAAATCCCTCATTTGAAACGTCTCAGCTTTCACTTACATGCACCCTTCTTTTGCTTTCTCATAGAACTGAACAGTCATTTCTAAGAGTATTTATTTGGTTTCTTTTTTAAATTTAAAATTTTTACTTTATCTGGTTATATTATGTATGCCATAAAATTCATTTTTTAAGTATACAAATACTTTTAATATATTTTCATATGGATCAAATTGCCACTATAATCCATTTATATAGCATATCTGTAGTGCCAAAAGCTTCCTTATCTGTTTTGTAGCCACCCACATTCTCACCTTCAGCTCCCAGAGTGCTCACACAGTTTGAGTGTTACTAGTAAGACTGCTGTGAGGACGTGCTTTGAACTCTTCATGTAGACAGATGTTTCCACTTCTCTTGGGTCTATATGAATGGCATTCATAATTCATGTGGTGAACTTATTAAATTTTATATTTTATGAAGTGGCTACACTATTTTATAGTCTTACCATTAGTGCATGGTATTTTCAGTTTCACCACATCCTTGACAATGCTTGCTGTTGTCTTTAAAAATGAGAATAATAAAAATACATAGTGAGCCTTCTGTCTATACAGGCTCTGCATTCACAGGTTCAACAAACCACATATCTCAAATGTTTGGCAGGGAAAAATGTGATGTGCTAAATGTGTACACACTTTTCTTTGTTATCATTATTTCTTAAACAATAGGTGATCCATTCACATAGCATCTTCACTGCATTTATATTACAGGTAAATAATGAGGATGTAGAAAGTGTTCAAGAGGGTGTGCATAGGTTCTATGCAAATATCATGCTATTTTATATAAGAAATTCAAGAAGCCATGGAGTTTGGTGGTGATGGTTGTTCTGGAGCCACTCCTGCTGGGTACTGAAGGATGCTTTATTAGAGAGATCAGAAGGAGCAGTTTCATGTGAATAAAGCACAGATGAGCAAGCCATTTGAAATGCTGTCATGTGCCTTTCGCCTTTAGCATGTTGCATCCTTGGAGAGATGTTGAGGGCTGGACTGATGAACTGAGGCTTTCCCTGAGGCCATGATATATGGAGAAGGAACATTGCTCAATATACCAATACTAGGAGCATGCTTGGCAGAGCCCAGATAGAGCCTGGGGTCAGGGCCTCAGGAGCTTTTCCCTGAGAATCTGATGTGTACAGAAAGAACGCAGCTCCTTTTCTAGAACCAGAAGTATGCTTGGCAGAGTTAGCAATGGCTGGAACCAGGGCCTTGGGGGAGCTGTGGCTTCAGATCCTGAGACCCCCCAACTCTTCCTACCACAGGGACTATCTATGGTTGTCAGCCACATGCCCACTGTGTGCTTGGTCTGTAATGTTCTTGAGATACCCTGTGCTCTCCTTATGCAACATTGTTTGATTAGCCTCCCTTTGACTTAGTCCCATTGTATGATAATTTCTGATAATGCTGTCCCATTTCTCCCCTAGAAATAGCATATAGGATTTTATACTTCTTAATAAGTTTCCTTGGTATATGATAAAGCTTGTTCAAGACCTTTTGATCCCAAACTTTTTATTTTTCCTTGTTTTCTGATCTCCTAGTTCTCTCTCCCTCTAGGACCCTGTTACTGGGGAATGAATGTCTGGTTGGTCCAGGTCAGAGAGATATTGAACTCTAGTCTTATTTCTTCAACATGGATGTCCTTGCTTTGTTTTTGGCTATATGGAGTGAGTTATGGCAAAAGCATTTCCCTTTGCTTGATGAAGATTCACAGGAGAGCAGGGGCCAAACTTAATGTGCTGAGTGGGCATTGGACAAGGGACAATGGGTGGGAGATGATAAAGGATAAAAGAACAGAAGCTCTCTTTGGATCTTTAAGAGGATACACAATTATATTAGGGAATTATTGTAGTAAGTAAACAACTTACACAGCAAGGTACACATCAATGGCATTATGATAAAGCAAGGTAATAATATCCTTTGTAGCTGAACACTATGGAAGTTGCCCAAATAGAGATCGACACATAGGCAACTTAGCTGTAACTGACAGACTGGGGCTTGAAATTACTTTGACAAAAAGAAGTATTAAATTTTAGTTGAAAACTTTTTAAATCCTTGCTTGAGGTCATGGTTGCTTCCTAGGAAATGAATCATATGAGCTTGTGGATAAGGTTCAGCTAGGAGAAATCAAAAGGTGTTGAGGTGGATTTATTACAGGAGTCCCACTGTGAATAGTTATTTGTGAATGAATAAGTCTGGCTTTCTTGTAGCTTGCATGGAAGGAAATGGTTTCTGATTGTTAGTCACTACTTAGTATTTTATTCTTTCAATTGTCTATCATATGTAGTTGGTTAACAAATCCATAATTTGGTGTCAACTTTTTTAAGTCTAAATATACTTTTCTCCTGTATTCTTTTGTTTATAAAAAAAACCTTCTCTCATTATATTTGTGGAAGAAGCATTGAACTAACTGAAGACCTTAGTTACGTTGCTTATTAGCTAGAAAGCTGCTCTTTATGTAAAGTATAAATAATCAGTTATAACTATTTTAATAGGTTGCCCATGCTGCTGTACAAAATGTAGAATGCTTGGTTTAATAAGCAAATGAAATGTCATATTCTGCATTTATGGAGCTTCTGAAAGTCAAGACCAAGATGCTGGGATGATAGATTATCTTCTAACTTGTCACTGTGTACTCGTTGACTTTGTATAGGAAGAAGGGAGGAAAAGACAGAGCAAGAAAGGGAATGAATAAGAACAAGGTCCCTGGTGTCTCTTCTCCAAGAACACTGATAATATCTTGAGACCCATTCTCATGACCTCATCTAAACACAATCACCACTCAGAAAATCATTACACTGGGAGTCAGGGCTTCATCATAGGAATCTTACAGGAAGGGTTACAGAGATTTAGCATGTTTTATGTCATTATTGGATAAGAAGCAATAGCTAACATTTTAAAATATTTTCTGCTAGTTTGCCATTCTGAGTACTTATATTTCATGGACTAATTATCATAGAAATCTCATGGAAGTTTAGAGACTATTATTTCCATTTTATGAATAAAGAAACCTGAGGTTTGAAGTTCAGGATCACCCATAGAATCTTAGCTAACTCTTTTCTATTTCTTCAGACTTTTCCTAAATAGAATTTCATTTATTATGCCCTATTCAACTTTCTCCATATTTACAAAGCTTTTTGATTGTCTTCAACTTTGAGAGATTACCCTCTGATACATTTTATATCATTAATTGCCTGCACCTTTCCTATGTCTAGCCTGTTCTCTTATGCCTCTGTTATTCAGCATTGTACAATGTAACTAAAATAGATTCTGAGTTCTTCATGACCACAGGCTATGACTTTTTATCTTCTCTGTCTCCTGCATTTCGAGCTTATTTGGTTTCTAATTGTTGGTGAGAATGATTAAATGTGAACATTGGGAATCTGAACATCAGAGTAAAAGCCTAATTTGTAGAAACGGAAAGAAAATGATAAGGCTGTAAAGTTATGCTGAATTTATAAATGGTCTGTGAAAAGTGGAAGACATACCAGTGTGTACTGTATGGAGACTGTTAGTATAAAGTATGCCAGAGAATTATCTCAATCTTTAAAACCAGCTTGCCTCTGTGTGCATGTACATGTGCATGTATGTGTGTGCATGTGCGCTTACGTGTGTGTGTGTGTGTGTGTGTGTGCGCGCGCGCGCATGTGTGTGTATGAATTAGACCATGTCTTTGTCAGTCTTTGATTTCTTCTGCTGCTTGTGGTCATGTGTGTTTTTGGTTGCACAGGAGTTTGACTTAAACTTTTTTTTTTTTAATTTTGAAGAGTAGAAATAAGTTGAGACATTAATATTGTATGAGAAACATTAGTATTTTCATTGACATCTAGCATGGTTCAAGACACCAAGGAAGCAAACATCTTGTGCCAAAAAAAGAAAGACAGAGAACTTATTGACTGTAAACTTGTGTCTTGATCCCTATATGGATATTTTTTTTCTGGATAAAGTTGAGAGACCAGAATATAGAAACTTTTGACTAGAATATGTAAGGCAGAATAACAAATAGGATTCTGACTTGCTTACTGAATATCTAATAGATTATAATTCTTGAAGCTTGAATCTTCAAATTGTGAGTCCTTCAGGTAATAACTAGAACATCTAATATACGTGGAGTCTATGACGTCATTTTAAAAAAATTTTTCCTATATTTTTTATTTCTTCAAGTTACATCTCAATCGCAGTCCCCTCCCTATTCCCCCTACACTCCCACCCTCCCACCCTCAACCCCCCATCCTCTTCCCTTTTTTTTTTCTTTTAAGTTTAAGGTATATCTTATTTCCCTCTACAGTTTCCCCTTTCAGTCCAACAAATGGCTCTTTCTCTTATAATAATAAATACAATACAGTACAACAGAGGTAATTAGGTCGCAGTTATGAGGGTTATATGGCTTAACGTACATTCCCAATGACCAGTCCATATGTATTTGGTACCCGACTTTAACATTCCACTATCTAACCATCTCCATGATTTTAAAGTTCTATATCTGACTCAACATTCATACTAATTGCAACACAGTTTTAAAAGTATCTTCTTAGATGTATAACACTTCCTTGACTCCTAAACAACTCACAATTTAATTATGAGACTCTATCTATCTGTTCTTCAATCACCTCAGAGACCTGAGAGGGATAAATATATCTGATTTTATAGGAAGTACAGGGTCTGCCGCTTCCCAAACTAAGAAATGACATACCAGTGGCTGCCTGGACAGTTCCCATTTTCTCTCCATACATTACAGCATCACTCTTCAGTCGTTTGGCCCTGCTTCTCTGACAGACATTGATTGTAGAGCAGGGGTTATGAAGGACTTACCTACCCTGTCTTGGCAGAGCTAGGCTGTATGAAGTCATTATTAAGGAGTGATTTAGGATTGGATTTCAAAGCTGCTATGTGGTAGCTGCTGTACTGTTGTCTCTCACAGGTTACATAATGTTGTTCTGGGCTTCAATTCTGACATAGGTAAACATTGTTCTCTCTTGAAACGAGGACTGAAACACAGATGGAATATGTAACTTGACTGGAAAAATATATCTAAAGTGACAGAATTAGAAACTGAGACCAGGCTTGCTTGAATTAGAATTTCATGTTAGAGTTAGTTATCTCTTTGCCATTAATTTTCCTTTGTCATTAACAATTACAATAATATATAACTTTCAGACAATATTATAAAAGGTAGACATCAGATAAATTCAGAATGTAAAAGTTTAAGGAGGATGATTGGAACCATAGAGTCAGTGTTGGAGCCTGAAGCATTTAGTGACAGCTGCTCTCCACCAAAGTCTGTGTATTCCCTGTGCCCCACCTTATAGATATGAGGAACATCTCATAATAAACTAGTTTAGTAACTAAAATCACACTTTTTCCAGACTCATTGGTTTGCCAAAAAGAATTATTCTTGTTTCTCTGTATAATGATATTTCCTACTTTAATGAAAATGGCATTTGTGAAATCACAGTGTCATTGAAGAACTGACAGATTTTAACCTGTTGGGTTGCCATTTTGGTGCTATAACACTGTGGAAGGATTTTAAAGTTTTTTTTTTTTTTTTTTTTTTTTTAATAAGTGGTATGACTTGGGATTCTGAAATGTTGATGATACTAAAAACCAAAGGTGAAGCCAGTTCCTTTTTGATACTGCATATTGATCCTTTGTTCTGTCTAACCTTTTCCAGATCATCATCACCTTGGCTGCTGCAGATCCAAGGATTATAAGGTGTGTTAAACCAATTTTGTTATGACAGCTTCCCTGGTTTTCAGACAACATAAGTGTATTTCTGCTATACAAATTCTGATAAATTATAATTTACATTTTATAAAATAATGTGAAAGCAATAATTATCACAGCATGGAATGTCATAATTTTGATAGCTGTGCCAAGGGGTTCAATAGGCTTCACTAAATTTGTTCCTACAGATGTGGTGAGGGTTTCATTATTCATTTGGACTAATTGTTGAGTTTAAGTGTATGAGTGTGTATGTGTTCTGGGGAAGGAGAGACACATACACACAAATATGTATATGTGCACACAAACATTGATTTGTGTAATATGTTTATGTATTTAATGCATATATGTAATATAATATGTGTACATACACAATGCATTTATGTAATTTGAGTGTGTGTTTAATGCATATATGTGATAAATTATATATATATGTATACACATATATATATGTGTGTTTACACATACATACAGGCACACACAGGTGAAATAGCAGCATGTCTAATATTCCACATGGAAAAGGGAGGCTTTCTTAGTTATTCTAAAGATAGACTTTCTTTGTTCATTTCCTTTAATTAATGCTCCACAGTTTACAATTATATATTTACTTTCATCTTTGTAGTCTTCTCCTTTTACTAATCAATATCAGGCTACTAGTGTTTTATTAATTTTGCTTTTTAATAATTGATATTATCTAGTATATTAATAAGTATATGAAATGCATAATATATAATATAATATGCTAATTGTGTGAGTTTATTGTTAAAACAACCAAATATTAAAAAAAAACAGGATAAAATTGCCTGACACTAATCTGGTTGTAAGTTGACTAGTCTGTTTAAAGATAGGTGTGAAGGCTCCTTTCCCAGTGTGTTCTACTGAGAACTGCACCTTTAAGCATCTTTGATCTCTTGCCCTCCTTTAGATTCGTTACTTTTAAGACTTTCCTTGGAGACAGTGAGTGCTGAGTAAATTCACAGATTATTTCTGTATACAACAAGATGGAGATTTTCCTGGATACACCTCTATCACATTGACTATGGAAAGAATAAAAGATTATTTTTTATGGGCAAATAGTAGTTGATTTATAAATAGGTAGTAGAAAAATAAAGGATTTGAACAAGAAAAAGCTCTGAAATTTGTAGTATTCCAGAGAGTTTATAGAAAAGGGCACTTGTTTTTGAGGCCTCTGGAGATGTGTAAGAAAACCGAGATGCGTGAGTGTGCAGAAGGAAAGCAACACGAGAGAATGGTGGAGCAAGTGCAGTGTTATTAATACAGTTACATAGGATAAGTGGTTTGGTGTATGCTGAGCTGACCGATGTTCTGTAAAGAGTAGGATGATTTGAAAGAATGAAGATTCATTTCATATCACATATGGCTTTCTCAGGACCCTCACAGAATATTAAACAGGTGAAAAAAGATGGATAATTATCAGATCTTAGAAGTTTACATTTACACAAAACCCAATGAGGTTTTAAGATTACTTTAAGGTACACTGTAGCATATGTGTACATGAATACAATTATAATTTCTTTCTTTGAAACCATACACTGAGATTTTTTATTTTGTAAACTAGTGGTAGTGCAATATATTGGTTTTTTTTTAATATAAGTACTTTATTTTTTTTCTTCAAGTTACATCTCAGTCACAAACCCTTCCCTATTCCCCCTTGCTGTCCCACCCTTCCACCCTCTTCCCCCCCAACAGCTTCCCTTTTCAATCCAACAAATGGTTCTTTCTCTTATAACAGTAATTCTATACAAAACAGCAGAATTAAATATGCCACATTTATGAGAGTTAAATGGCCCAGTATACCTTCCCAATGTCCAGTTCATACATATTTGGCCCCTGACTTTAACCTTCTACCTTCTAACCATCTCCATGAGTTTAAAGTTCTATAACTGACTTAGCTTTCTTACTAACTTGCATCACTATTATAACCATCTTCTTAGATCTAGAAAGCCCTCTTGATTCCTAAACAACTCAAAATTTAGCTATGAGACTCAAGCTGTCTATTCTTCAACCACCTCAGAGAGCTGAGAAGGATAAATATATCTGATTATATAGGAAGTGCAGGGCCTGCAGCTTCCAATACTAAGAACTGACAAACCAGTGACTACCTGGACAGTTCCCATGTTCTCTACATACATTCCAGCATCAGTCTTCAGCCTTTTGGTCCTGTTTCTCTGACAGACATTTATTGTAGAGCAGGGATTGTGAAGGACTAACCTACCCTGTCTTGGCAGAGCTAGGCTGTTGACTTCCCTGCTACCAAGTTTTGTCCTTTTTGGACAGCAGTCTGTCTGCAGTTGAAGCAAGGAGTTTTTACATGCCAAGAGATAGGCTTGCCACTAATTCAACCATCTCACACTGGA
>CAJQZJ010005020.1:11069527-11100238 GCA_907164525.1 Lophiomys imhausi
TCCAGTGTGAGATGGTTGAATTAGTGGCAAGCCTATCTCTTGGCATGAAAAAACTCCTTGCTTCAACTGCAGACAGACTGCTGTCCAAAAAGGACAAAACTTGGTAGCAGGGAAGTCGACAGCCTAGCTCTGCCAAGACAGGGTAGGTTAGTCCTTCACAATCCCTGCTCTACAATAAATGTCTGTCAGAGAAACAGGACCAAAAGGCTGAAGACTGATGCTGGAATGTGTGGAGAGAAAAGGGGAACTGTCCAGGCAGTCACTGGTTTGTCATTTCTTAGAATTGAAAGCTGCAAGCCCTGCACTTCCTATATAATCAGATATATTTTTCCCTCTCAGGTCTCTGAGGTGGTTGAAGAATAGACAGCTAGAGTCTCATAGTTAAATTTTGAGTTGTTTAGGAATCAAGAGGGCTTTCTAGATCTAAGAAGATGGTTATAATAGTGATGCAAGTTAGTATGAAAACTAAGTCAGTTATAGAACTTTAAATTCATGGAGATGGTTAGATGGTAGAAAGTTAAAGTCAGGGGCCAAATATGTATGAACTAGACATTGGGAAGGTATACTGGGCCATTTAACTCTCATAAATGTGGCATATTTATTTCTGTTGTTTTGTATAGTATTTACTGTTATTAGAGAAGGAACCATTTGTTGGACTGAAAGGGCAAGCTGTTGGGGGGAAGAGGGTGGAAGGGTGGGACAGGAAGGGGGAATAGGGAAGGGTTTGTGACTGAGATGTAACTTGAAGAAAAAAAAATAAAGTATTTAATAAAAAAAAAGAAGTTATATGGTCTATTTTTCAACCTATTGCAGGCAAGAGTTTTATTAATTATTTTACTGCTGTTTTATAAGAATCTTAACTTTTATATCCCAAATATCTATTCCCTTGCTGCCTGCTCTCCCAAGGAATGCATAAATGAATATTTAGCTTTATGTTAAGGCCAGTATATTAAAATATCAACTTCTGAATTGCTCAGGGTAATGCCATTTGTTATACAAATAAGGCTTTAACTTCAGAAGCTAAATATAGTAGAGATTTAAATTTTAATCATTTAACAAATAGAAGGTGCTTTTGAACTTCTGTTCAGCCCATTTGTGGCTCTCCTCACTCTCTGGCTTCACCAGCCTTTTGTAGACATGAAAAGACACTGCATGGGGAAGGCTCTGTTTCCTAAGAGCCTGCACTTGTAATGGGCACTTGTCTATCTTTGGTTGCCAAGAAGTGAACACAGTTCCTCTCCTGATGCAAAGATTACTTCTTAGCTATATCTACTCTAGAGGAGGACAAACTGAGTTGTAGTAGATGTCTAATGGCTTCTAACATATTCTAAGAACTTCTCTCCTGTGCTTTGACAAGGATTTTGTGACTGAAACTATCATGCTGGAAACAAATTGTAACAAAACTAGAAATCATCTCCACTCTTTTTGCTATTTCATAGTAATGTAGGTAGTCACAGAATCCATGTGTATTTGGGGCATAATAATTATCAGGGATAGTATACATCATGCTTTGACATTCTGCTTATCACCTTTCCATTAGCTTAAACCCTTTTTAGGATTTTATTTTATTTGATATGAGTGTTTTGCCAGCATGTGTACCATTTGCATCTTTGTGCTCATGAAGGTCAGACGATGGTATCAGATGGCATGGAACTGGAGCTAAGGGTGTTTGTAAACCACCTTATGGGTGCTAGTGCTGGGAAGTAAAGTTGGGTCCTCGGCAAGAGCAACAAGTGCTGTAACCCCCCTGAACCATCTCTCCAGCCCCAGATTAGATTATGGTAGCAGATATCTGAGGTATTACTTATAAAGAAACATCTGACTCAGAGTTTCAGGCTCTAGTTCACAGTTCATTGTCTCTATTGCTTTGGCAAGGTGCCATATCATGTGGGAAGCACGTGGCAGAGCAAACCCACTTCCATCGGGAGTCAGGGTGCATGAGAGAAGTACATTGTTTCTACCATCTCTTTCGTGTAGGCTCCACCCTTAATGGTTCTACCAGCTGTTGGTGGAGTATGTACCAAACTGAATCAAGCCCATAGAAGTCTGTCCGTGTTGGTTAACTTGCTGGAGATTCATCCAGATTATTGGTTGTTTCAAGTTTAGTAGTTGAATCTGTGATTCTAAAAGGTCAGAGGTGATCCCTCTAGGAGGCATTCATCTCTGAAGAAAGGAGGCAAACAACAGCAATTTCCAAAATATAAACAAAAAGCAACAACAATCTCAGAAGTAATCGAGGGTACTACTGCAATGAGAACAGCCAAAGCTCTCATTCCCTGGGCCTCGCTCAGAGATGAATTTAGCCATTTACAGTTTGTCCATGTACATGGACTCTCCTCCTAAAACCTCATGTGAAAATACCAAAAAATACCATAGAGATACATTGTAGAACCAGTAGCAATGCATTACCACAGTTTTCAAGTCTAATGGACACATGAAATATTACTAAGAAGGGTCTGCTGTCCTGGAAGCTGTGAATGTAGCTTTGGACTTAGTTTAACAAACCCACTACAGGAGTTACTTCACCATGGCAGCTAGAGAGACCCCGAGAAGGAAGGCTCAAGGGATCTTGGAGGATTTTAGAGGAAAGTGCTATTTCAACATTGAGGGTTTTATCTGTGTCTAAGATCTCTGCATCTGTAGACTTTAGTGGGTGCAGGGTTGTCAGCAGCTAATTTTCTAGATGTCTCCCCCAGTCTGGATGCTATGTTGATCACAAAGGAAGCTTTTTTAGGGAGGGCATTATCTTGCTAGTAGTGTTTCTGAAAGCGAAGGGTTAAGAGTTTATATTTATAAGGTTTGGAGCCATGAACATTTTAATGGAGGGCTTTCAGTATGAGACTCTAATGGATAAAGTTTGTATATAAAACTTAGGGTTAAGCACAGAGGCTAGAGACTTAGCAAGAGGTGAGTAGTGAAGGAAAGGATTCATCTGTTCCGAGAAGGGAGTTGCTTGTTCAGACAAATAAGAGAACAGTGTTATTTTGAGAAGGGTACACAGTTGATGAATGAGCCTTTTGTTGTTCAGGTAGATCATTATGGGAAGTTCCTGAGACAAGTACTGAAGGTATTCTCTGGTTTACAGCCTGTTTTACTGGCTAAAAGTTTCTTTAGAAAGTCAGGAGAAGGCTGTGTGGAATGAAGGTGGGCCTTAGTTCTTCATGTAGTTAAGACATATGGACGCAACTGTTCTTGGGTTCTCCTATTTCACTAAAGTTGTATGTTTTTCCCTTAATGTGTTACACATTATTAGATTTGTTGAATTCATAACAAACTCAAGTTATGTCCATTTTTCTTCAAATGATGTACTTTTGTGTTATGTCTGAGTACAACTCTTATTGTATTGTATATATATGTACCACATTATCTTTATTCATCCATCTGTCTGTTAATGGACACTTGGGCTGATTCCCTAACATGAATATTGTATCTTCAGGTTGTTATTATGATGTTCTCATTGTGAAGTCTCTTCTGACTGCTCCTTTTAAACAGATTCCTTCTCATCTGCTTCCCATTCCACTCAGCAGCATTTCTGATCTCCTTTCTTTTTTAACGTCTTCTGATGGAACTTAATATTCCCTGAAATGCTTCATATTTTACTTATGTATCATGCTGTATGTTTATGTCTTAAAACTGTTTCTCCTCAATAGAATTCTACTAGCATACAAGTTCCATAATAGCTAAACTAAATAATCAATGGTTTATTCATATGTGTTCTTTATTTTATATGCACAAATCTAGATACTTTTCCCACTCCTATTCAAAAATGTTTTCAGTTAATGAAATTATATTACGTTGTGACTACCTAAACATGACCTGAACAAGAACAACAATGGATATGCTTAAGTGGATAGGGAAAGCCGAGTAGCCATACACAAAAAACTACAGGCGACTAAATAATGCACAGAGTAGAAAAACTACTTTTACCCAGGAAAGAACACACCAGTTGATTAATAGTCAACAGACTGAACAAGGTGTTTTGCTGTACTTAAAAATATACATGTAACAACAATTAATGAAAAATGAGGCCATACATTTAAAGAGAACATGACAGGGGTATGTAGGAACATTTGGAGGGAGGAAAGTGGTGGAAGATTGCTATAATTACAATTTTCAATATAAATAAATAATTAAAAATGAAAAATATATTGTACACATTTGATATAGTATATATATGTATGTGTGTATGTATATATATAGATGCATATATATATTTTTTAAACAGGTTATCAGGACACCACATGAGAGAGACTTTGAGGATCCCTTCGAAAGGTGTGAGGAATATTTGAGCCCAAGGACATGTCCCAAGCCCCAGCATTCTGCAAGGACCTTACTAGTCCATTCAGCACCCTCAACATCACCCAAGCATTGTCCAAGCCCTGTGCTAAATAGAGCCTCTCTCAGGGAAAGGTAAGTATAGTTTCTGTTTTTTCTCATCTTTTCTTTTTGAGCAGGAAGATCAAGAGTTCAAGGCCAGCCTGGGCTATGTCTTTTATCATTTGAATACTCAGCCCTAAAAACAGAAAACAGCATATTCATGTGAAGTGATTATTTGTAAAATTAAAATTTGATTTTAAGGCTTATTTAAATTGTTTTCTTGAAATATATTATATATTATGTTGAAATTTCTCCCTAGCACAATTCACTTGAAGTGAGCTTATTAGCCATATCTGGCTCTTTATTCCTAATTAGTTAATGTAATTTCTTAAAGGCGAAAATCTGAATGTTTCATAGGTTATTTTAGTATACCAATGGCGATTTATTATACTTGGTTTGCCTTAAGTATACAAATAGTCTATTCTGAATTTTCCGATTAGTCTCAATGGTGAAATATGCATTGTTGTGTGGCATCAGGCTTCTCATTTACCTCCTGTCAGCAATCCAGGAGAGTCTAAATCATGGGAAGTATCAAGTCCCAGTCAGAAGGGTTGTTATATGTGGGCATGGGAAAAAACACTATTTCATATAAAACTATTCTTTTCTCATTAAAACAAATAGGTTCTTTTAAAAACTTTTACAGAGAAATTGAAACTGGAGAGATACACTTTTTTAAAAAAAATTAAGGTGTATCTTTCCTTTCAAACAGTCCAATAAAGGGCTCTTTTTCTTGTAACAGTAAATACAATATAAAACAATAAGAACAATTAGGCCACAATCAATTGATATTGATGTCTCAATATAAAAAAATCTTAAATTAAAAAAATTATAAGGTATAGCATACATTCCCAATGTCCAGTCCATAATACATATTTGGCAACTATTAATGATATTGTATTATCTATCTATCTGGATGAGGTTAAAGTTCTATACCTAACTCAGTTTCCATCCTAACTTGCATTTCCAACTTAAAGACATCTTCTTAGACCTAGAACATCCTTTTAATTCCTAAATAACTTAAAATTTAACTGTGAGACTATAACTATCTGGTCTTCAACCACATTAGAGACCTGAAAAGGCTAAATATATCTGATTATACAGGAAGGGCAGAGCCAGCAGCTTCTAAAACTAAGAAATGACAGACAATTGGCTGCCTGGACAGTCCCCAATTTCTCTCTATAACATTGGAGCATCTGTATTTAGCCTGTTGGCCTGGTCTCTCTGACAGACATTAATTGTAAAGCAGGAATTATGAAGGACTTTGCCCACCCTGTCTTTGCAGAGCTGGACTGTCGACATACCTGTTTCCAAGTTGTGTCCTTGAACAGCATTCTGTCTACAATTGACTAGGCAAGGACTTTTTCTTGCCCTGTGACTAGCTTGCCACTAATGCAGCCATCTCCAAATGGAGATTCTTTGATGGTCATCATCTACTTGAAGTAGAATGGGGGGTGCTGTCAGGAGCTAACATGTCTCAATATCAAAAAACCTTAAGTTAAGAAAACATCTTTAAGTGCCATATTCTACAGATCTCTTGAGGTTGTTGAAGACCATCTATTTATCTCCATATCTTTGAGTAAGTAAATGTTGCTTGTCTCCAAACAACTTGATTTCTAATTAACTTGGAAAACATCTGTGATACACTAAACTAGTATCTAACAAAATGACAAGTTTGAATGACTATTAGTTTGTATTTTTTTAAACAAATAAATTTATTTATTTGTTGCTTCAGGTTACATCTCCATCATATTGTCTTCTTTCCCCCCTTCCCAGCCCTGCCCTCCCACCCTCTTCCCCCTAACCCTTCCATCCCACTCCTCTGGAGTGGAGTGTCCCTACATAACAGTCCCTTGTCCCAGTTCAGAAGTCATATGAGGGCCAGGAGCCTCCTCATACACCGGGGGCCTACAAGGCAGTACCACCAGTGAAAAGTGTCTCATTGCCAGGGAGAGAAAACTAAAAAACAAACAAGCAAACAAACAAACAAACAAACAAACAAAAAGCCATGTCCATGTTCCCTTTGGTGTGTTGGTTGTAGTATAGATATCCTGTACTATATAGCTAAAATCCTACTGTAAGTGAATAGATGCCATGTGCATCCTTCTGAGTCTGGGTTAGCTCACTCAGGATGAGCTTCTCTACTTCCATCCATTTGGCTGCAAATTGCATAATTTCATTGTTTCTGGTAGCTGAGTAATATTCTATTGTGTAGATGTACCACAGTTTTTTAATCCATTCTTCAGTTGAGGGACATCTGGGTTGGTTCCAGTTTCTAGCTATTACAAATAAGGCTGCTATAAACATAGATGAGGAAACTTCCTTATGATTCCATGAGGAGACATTTGGGTCTATACTCAGAAGTGGTATGACTGGGTCCTGAGGCAAAACTATTCCAAGTTTTCTAAGATATTGCCATACTGACCTCCATAGTGGTTGCACAAGCCTGCACTCCCAGCAGCAATGGAGGGTGTTCCCCTTTCTCCATACCCTCACCAGCATGTGCTGTCATTTGAGATTTTGATCTTAGCCATTCTGACAGGAGTGAAATGGAATCTTAGAGTCGTCTTGAGTTGCATTTCTCTGATGATTAAGGATGTTGAGCATTTCTTCAGGTGTCTCTCGGCCATTAGAGATTCCTCCTTTGTGAATTCTCTATTTAGCTCCATCCCCCATTTTTTGATTGGATTATTTGTTTCTTGGCATTTAATTTCTTGAGTTCTTTGTAGATTTTGGATATTAGCCCTCTGTCAGATGTGAGGTTGGTGAAGATTTTCTCCCAGTCTGTAGGCTGCTGTTTTGTTCGAATGACAGTGTCTTTTGCCTTACAGAAGCTTTTCAGTTTCATGAGGTGCCATTTATTGATTGTTGGTCTCAGGTCCTGAGCTGTTGGTGTTCTGTTCAGGAAGTTGTCACCTGTGCCAATGAGTTCGAGGGTTTTTCCCACTTTTTCTTCTAGTAGATTTGGTGTGACCAGCCTTTATGTTAAGGTCTTTGACCCACTTGGACTTAAGTTTTGTATAAGGTGATAAGTATGGGTCTAATTTCATTCTTTTACAAGTGGACATCCAGTTGGACCAGCACCATTTGTTGAAGATGCTGTCCTTTTTCCATTGCGCGGTTTTGGCTTCTTTGTCAAAAATTAGGTGGCCATAGGTGTGTGGGTCCATTTCTGAGTCTTCAGTTCGATTCCATTGATCTACTTGGTCTGTTTCTATACCAATACCATGCTGTTTTTACTACTATTGCTCTGTAGTACAGCTTTAAATCTGGGATGCTGATACCTCCAGATGTTTTTTTTTATTGTACAGGATTAATTTAGCAAACAACCCCCTTCACAATAGCCACAAACAATATAAAATACCTGGTGATAACTCTAACCAAGCAAGTAAACGACCTGTACAACATTTTATTCAGTCTTTTTGTGCTCAACTATTTAAATGTCCTGAGAAGCTTGTAGTTAGAATTGGTACACTTTTAACACTGGCTCTTACCTTCCATATTTACAGATGGCATAGCAAAAGTAGCTACTGAATACTTAAAGCATAAAGTTCATTTACCAGATGTAATTAACAAAGATTTAATTAGATGTAAACTCTAACAATAGTCCAGCTGAAAACATACTTCAGTCGAGATTATGGCTGCTGCATTAAAACATCCTGTTCCAAACATACAGGTTTATCTTTCCTCATTATACTTGTAAGCATTTGGACTGGGGAGGGGACATGAAGAGAATGTGAGTATTTGTGTGATGCTGGCCACTTGATACCGAGATACAGAATATTTTTAAATTTAATTTAATTTGGTTTTGAAAATTTTGTGCTTGAATGTTACACTTGCATCATTCTTCTCTCCTCCCTCCAACTCTCCCCATGTCTCCTCTGCTCCCTCTAGAATCCATGACCTCTTCTTCTGTAATCATCATTGTTACACTCATATGTATGTTTATATACCCCCTGAATGCATCTAGTGTTACTCATATGTACATGTGGTTAGGCTCCCTACTTGGGATTATGTAACCTATAGGGCTCTCTTCCCTAGAGAAATCTGATTCTTCCTCCTCTTAGTGGCCACAGACTTCCTGTAGCTCTTCACGTAGGGCCGGAGCCTTGGGAAACTTCCCTGTCCATATCAGCATGTCACCCAGTACTATCATTGTGTAGGTCTTGTTTAGGAAGCTATATTGTTGAGACTTAGTAGGTGCATCATCCCTTTCATGGCTAGAAGTCACTATATTGCAATAGGCACACTGGTCCTCTGACTTTTAAGATCTTCCCACTCTCCCTTCTGTCATATTCCCTGAAGCTGCAACTTAGTTATCAATTGTATTTATTAATAAGTATAAACTGTAATAGTAGGCTGGTGGAGCAGTTAGCAAGCTGGTGGGAGGCCAGCAGGCCTGGCCCACCTTAACTGGTGGCCTGACCCGTCCTGGGTATAAGATCCTGGATAAAGGGTGGTCCTCACCACCTGCAACTTAAACTCTGTTAACTAATAACTTCATTAATAACTATAAGTTGCTGTATTAGGCCAGGCCAGCAGAGCAGCTGGTGGCCTGCCAGGAAATGGGCAGGCCTGACTTGCCTTAGAAGCATGTAGGCCTGGTGGGATGGCTTGGTTGGGGCAGTTGGCAGGACAGCTTCCAGATTTTTATTAATAACCATAAACTTATATTAGACTAGCAGAATTGCTGGTGGCCTGGAGCGACAGCTGCTGGGACTTGGCGGGAGGCCTATGGGCCTAGATTGCTTTGAGTAGCGGCCCTTTTCCCAATAATTAAATACACCAAGACCTTTTAAGTTTCAGCACTTACCTCTTAGCTGGACAGACTCTCAATTAGCTAGTCTAAGTTAACCCAAACCACATAATCCCAAAAAGCCATGTGGCCTGCTGTACATTTGCAGAGCTCTCAAACATGTCTGTCTGCTTCCGTGTCTCCTGGTGGAAAGAGATTCCTCTGTGTAAAACCCAGGGTTCCTGTTTCTATCTCAGGAAGTCCCACTTTCCTATACTTTTTCTAAGTGGCCATCAGTGACTTTTATTAACGAATCAGAGAATGCCTCAGAAGGGGCGGTAACCAGATCTCAGCATTGAAACCAACTTGCCAGAACAATTCCCTGAGCCTTAAGTGTAGAGATTATATTGTAGATGTATCAACTGGAGCTGGGCACCTTGCCATCACTTGTTTTCTGCATTTTGACCAGTTGGGGAGTGACATACAGAATTTTGATTGATGCCATTTCTAGTTCATTAGAATCATGCCTAATGATTGATTGGCATTGGGATAGAGTGGTGTGTGGGGACACGCATGCACACACATGCACACACTCCCTCACTTTAGAAGTTTATTAGAAATTCTTGAAGGGAGGATTTCTAAAGAAGTCTGAAGACTTACTTGAACTTCACTATTGGGGCTTTTCTTGATTTCTGCATTTACTCAGATGTTCAGACACAGTAAATGTATCTGTTAAGCCTGCTATAAGAATTATGTTGCCGGGCGGTGGTGGCGCACGCCTTTAGTCCCAGCACTCGGGAGGCAGAGGCAGGCGGATCTCTGTGAGTTCGAGGCCAGACTGGTCTACAAAGCGAGTCCAGGACAGCCAGGGCTGTTACACAGAGAAACCCTGTCTCGAAAAACCAAAAAAAAAAAAAAAAAAAAAAGAATTATGTTGTTGTGGTTTTGTTCTGATGCTTTTCATGTGTATAGGTTTTCAAGAATGTGTTTACTTATTGCCTTTGTAAATATTGATTTGTGTCCTTTTAATTTTAAAATGCATTTTGTAGACTTCTCCAATTCTAAATGTATTGCAATAGCACAGTATCCTTTTAGAAGGAACCTGAGTTATTTCATCTGTATATACAATTTTGACTGTCTGTAAATTCTTTATAAAATATAGGTAAAATTAGCTTTCCAGTTTTATTTCAGTGGGAGAACTATCTTAAGAGTAAATACTATTTTTATTCTCTCTCTTCCACATTTCCTCAAGTTTTATGAGACTTGACTTCACTCTGTGACCCAGGCTGATCTGGAAATTGCTATGTACACTGGGCGAGCATAAATCTTGTCCTGATTCCCCTGTATTTGCCTCATGAAGGTTAGGATACTTTCTTTCCTGCTGTAAATGTGCTTAAGCTTTTGGGTAAAACAAGGTGTTCTTAATATTCGACAGTGACAGTGCCTGTTTATTTTTTATTCATTCATTCATTTATTCATTCATTTATTCATTTATTTATTTATTTGAGACAGTGTTTCTCTGTGTAACAGAGCCATGGCTGTCCTGGAGTTCTTTGTAGACTAGGCTGGCCTCAACTAGGCTGGCCTCAAAAGCACAGAGAACCATCTGCCTCTGCCTCTTGAGTGCTGGAATTAAAGGCATGTGCCCCCACATCCCGTCCCTGGTTTACTTTTGATTGGATGAAAGTAAGGCACATTTAAAATAAATAAATGTTGAATTAGTTTGAACTCACTAAGATGAGTTAAAATTATATTAATGTATTGTTTGTGACAAGCATCATAGTTTTTTCCCGCCAAAGTGTACCACCTCTATTTTGATGCATTTATTCTATAAAGAACACATGCCCCTAGTACTCAACTTATATCACTAAAGCAAAAGCATTTTATTCTTTTCGGGACTCAGTATTCCTCTTTAAATGGATGGCAGTTTCAGGTATGGTGTTTCTAGGTCACTACTAATATATTTTCAGGTGTGTTACAGAGTCCATTGAAGTCATGAAATAGTTTAAACTGATGTAAATAAATGTATATTGTGTATCCCAGGAAAAATTGGAAGTTTTATCTAGCATTTGTATGTCAGAGACACAGCTGCAGGAGTTTATATGTACAGTATTCATCAAAATAATATTTTCTCTAATATTGAAATAAAATAGTAACCCTTTAATCATGTGTTTTAATAAACACATTAAAAAATTTTATCAGTTTCAGCCAGTGAATTCTTACTTTAGTGAAGGTGTTTTTTTTTTCTTTTCACCCATTTAAAAAATACACCCAGAAATTGCCGTGCCATAAAATGTTTTAAGTTTTGATTATAAGTATTTCAAAAGCATATTTCTCTTTAAGTATTAATATTAAAATTATGGTTCCAGATTTTTTTACACTTTACAATGTTACTAAAGTAAGACTTAAGCATTAGCATGCCTAATTAAAAGGGAATTGGTATTCTTCTAAATCATGCTTGTTTTTTTTCTTTTATAATCATATGAAAGCCTGTGAGGCAAGCATTTCTTATACCATAGCACAGACTAGTTAGTGGGCCTGTTTACAGTGTCATTGGGGAGGCTTTGGAGTTGTACAGTTGCATCTCAGATTTCTACAATGAGCTTCATGTACTAAAATATTTGTTCCACCAGTCCCCCTATATAGATGCAGCTATTTCCTTTTATCTATGTGAGATATTAAGTTTGGGATTATCTATTAAATTGTTTATTGATTATGTCCTTTCAAGTAGATCCTTTAAACCATTCACCTATTTAATAATCTGTACTTTGTATAATAATATAATATTCCAATTTTGTACAAACAAGCTGAGAACTAAAAGGGGGCCAAATTTAAGTAATATAATAACATACTTTCCACTTCTTCACAGGGAAATTATCAATAACACTTCAAATATATGCATTATAGTTAAGGGGATCTGGAAATTTTCATCATGACCTGAATAAAATAAAATAAGTTAATTATGTGAACATCAATTTTAAATTAAAGAAGAACAGAATGAAAAGAAATAGATGCTTTATTTCTTCTCTGACATTTTAAATCCCAACATGCAGACTCTAATTAAATTCATACTTTTCTCATCTATATTTAAATATTTCATTCTTTTAAAAATACGATCTCACAGCAGCTAGAGAGGTGACATAACCTTTGTTAAGAAGGGACCATTTTATTTCTATTCTGAATGGAAATGTGAGTAGATTCTAAGTACTATTTCGTCTCATATATATTTTGCTTAATTAATCAAATTGGTGGGTTATATGTAGCTTCCTCTTTGTTCCACCTAGAGTTTCAGAGTATATTAAATTATTAGAGAATAAGTGTTAAAGATATTGTTCATGGAATTATTCTGTGAAAATTTACATTGTTATTTAGAGATAAGTGCTGAAGAGTGTTGTGTCAAATACATTTAAGTGATCTGATATGTAGGTATAGTTTTCCAAATACATGTCAAAATTAGTTATTAAGACTATTTTAGGCATTGTAGAAATTTAATACTGTAGTTGAGAATAAGTTACTGAATAAGTTCTTTCTCTTCATGTTTGGCCAAAGAAATAATATTATTAAAAAATTATATTATTTTAAGCTTATATAATTTGGACAAAGTTTTTTTTTTGTTCCCTCTCTTTAACAGTTGTTCATTTTTGTGTCTACAGATTTCACTCTGACTGGTGTTCACCTTCGAACTGCGATGAGATCCATGACCGGGTAAAAGATGTCTTGAAATCACATCAGGCTCATGCAAGACATATATGTGTTAGTTTCTAAAATTTTCTCTTTATTAAAGCCTTTTAATAGGCTCTCCAAACCAGCAATGGTGCTTGCAGGTTTGTAGTTCTTAGTTACAGGAAAGGAAAATGCATTCTCTGAAGGGATCTCTGCGTTTACTACAAGTAGCATAGCTGATTCCTGCTTGGCCAGAGTCACATGAAATGCCTTTTATTTACTATTTTATTATATTTAGTGTGTGTGTATATGTGCATGTGTGCATGTGCACATATGCTATGACACGTGTGGAGGTCAGCAAACATACTTGGCACTTGGAATGAATTTATCTGTTGTCTCCTTGCACCATGTGTGTCCTGAGGATCGAAATCAGGTCATCAGGGCGGGAAGCTCGTGCTTTTACTGGCTGAGCTATCTTGGGGTCCTAGGGTTTTTGTTGTTATTGTTTTTGTTCTTTCATGTTTAAACATTATACTATATTTTTAACATTGATCATCTGAACTCTAAGCATTTTTAATTATAATTATCTCATAAAAGTCACTAAACAGTTACTTCATAATAATCATTTTGAGGTTTTCACAATTTGAGAACTCTTGTTTATGGATTTGGTGAAGGTGCGTTTGATTCTTTAGGTAAACTAGGGAGGTAGGGGATGTGTGGAGGAGGACCTCTATTGTGGGACTTTTATGGATCCTGCGTGTGGTTTAATTAAGGAACAGCTTGCCCCCCCAGTTCTGGGCTGTCAGCTCTGTATCACACAGAAAGCCACATTCCCATCTGAACTAATCAGCAGCAAGACATCCATCTCTTATGGGATGCCCTTTGGCAGGTGTGGAAGGGCAAGCATTTACAAATAGAAAACTAGTGTTGGGCCATAGAAATAACAAAACCAAAATCTGGCAGCACTTAGTTCTCCACCATCCCCAGAATGAACTATCAACAATACAAGGACACACCTTCTCAATGTAAGAAAAGGCCTTCCCGACAGAATTCTCTTGAAGCCAGTTGTTTAGCTAGTCAGACATGTCAAGCCAATTGACATGTCAGCAAATATACAAAAGAAGAGCAGGACAGGTGTTAGCTTTATTTTAGGGAACAGCAGTATATGTTTTCTGACATAAGGGAAACAAATGCATTTATATTATATTCAGGGTAACTTAGAGTCATAACAGTATAATATTTTTGTATTAGATTTTTAAATTTCATTCGTTATTTAAAATAATTACTTGTCATAGTTTGTATCTTTCAAGTCATAACAGTTTTCTTTTAAAAAAAATAAAAATTAGCATTTTAATAAAGATTGTTATAGCATTTGTTGTTTTCCTTTTTTCTATTTTAATTTTTCTATTTTAAGAACTATGCTGTTATTACTTGGCCCATTGCTCCAACATATACACATGACAAATTATTTCTTCGATGACTTTTTAATAGTATTGAGGCATGAAAACATTGAACGTTTTGTATGTTTATTGTCATGTATTTTATTTCTTTATAAAACAAAAGAAGTTATTGTTCATAAAAGAAAATTATCTGCTTTAGGCTCATTTTAATTCTATTCTGTATTGTATAGGAGCAGTGAAAAATTGAGGTTTTAAGTTGGAATCCATAGTATTTCCAGCAGTGTGTAGATAAAATCCTAGTGAAATGGATGCAGGCTGTGCGTGGTATGAAAGGGCAGAAATGGATGAAGGAAGTAGTAAAAGTGGCCTGTGCCAGGGTGATGGAATGGAGGATTTGGTATTGAAACCCTGGTGAGCTCTAGATCTCAGGACATCTTGATTTAACTTCTTTTTGATGCAGTTTTGTCTCTGCTCCCCAGTGTTGAGATTACAAGTGTACCACCACTCCTGGCATTGCGTACATTGGTGCTGGGGTTCAACTTGGTTCTCAAGGCAGGCACTTAATGACTCAATTATCTCCCCAGCCAACACTTTGTATTTTTGCTTTGTGAACAAATGGTTCTGTATGAAAGCAAAACACGACAACCCAGCAGCAACCAAAAAGAAAATTCTCTTGGCCCATATTCCCAACAGATCAAGAGACCTTCTGCATTACAAGACCTTTAAAGGAAGGCATAGAGAAAGCATAGGTAATTTAAATTTGGTGAGAGGGTTTTTTTTGACATGACAGAACCCATACCAGACAAAAACAAATTAAGTTGTACCTTGTAAAATTTATATGTTTGCCTCATGAAAGGCACTGGTAGAAGAATAGAAATAGTCTGGGGTGAAAATATTTTCAGCAGGGCCTGGATTTGATATCAACACCCACGTGTAATGGGGAAGGAGGAGTAGGGACTAGCCAGAGTTCACAAGTGATTATCATGTTCTCTTTGGAATCCTGTGATGTGAAGCGTTCTTCTCTGTGATGCTGTCACCTTAGTCTAACTTGAGAAAACATAAGACAAATCTGAACTAAAAGGCTGTCTTCAAAACATGCAAGTACTGAGCTGGAGAAATGGCTCAGCCATTAAAGGCTAGGCCCACAACCAAACTATAAAATATATACTCTTTCAGATTACCAAGTAATTGGCCACAGATTAGAGGGGACTAAGGAGAAATCACTAATGCTACATGGTTTTCTCTACTGAGCTTTGTAATAGTAGAAGGATGTTGTTGAGAAGACTAGCGATCCAAACACAGCCGGCAGCGGATGTAAAGGTTTGCACTGATGAGAGAGTCTTAATTTTGCTGAGCATGCCCTGGTTATGTCAGATGCTCATATTAAGAGAACCTCAATGGAAGGGATATTTCTGTGTTGTTCTGTACCATCTTTGCATCTGTTATATAAATTTAAAATTTGTATTCCAAATTAAAAAGATAAAACATTATTAAGTGTTTTCAGTTCAGCCTTCTCAGTTTTAATAAGAGTTGGTGTGATTCCAGGTTTCCTTCCCCTTGCAGGCCTTGTATGTAATTTTTGCTGGGTCAGCATGGAACATACTTCCTTCTACTTGGGCAGGAGTTTTGCCTTACTGCCTTTCCTCACTCTGCAGTTTCCAGTGCTCACCATGGAGGGGCCAGTAAGCTCATCTTTGCACCCATGGAGTATCATTGGAATTTGATTCTTAGGTCTTTAATTTTGTCTGTCTAGCATAGGAGATCACCAAAGCCCTTCTGATTTCTCTGTCCTCCAGCAGTGGACCAGTTGAAGAAAGCATAGAATCTTGGCATTTGTTCTGTGTCAAAATCCACAGATACCTCCTGGAGAATGCCAAGTGGTCTGTTAGCTCACTTCTCTGGGGTTATCTCTTCTGGAGAGTCTTGTCACCACAATTACAGTTGTCTGAGCAGCTTTCTGGTGCTTTTAAATAGCATAGTAGAAGAGTTAATGTGATCAGTTTACTCTATCCTATTCAGAAGTAGGAGACTTTCACTTCACCTTTTAAAATTAACTTAATTTTGTATTTGCCTCTGGCTTGACTTCTGGCATGTAAGATAATGATACTCATGGTGGCTTATGCTGGGCACTATTTTCAATACAGTCCAGCAGCAAAAGGAGCACAAACTTATAATTAACCAACATCTCCTGCCTGTGCTCGTTCATACAGCATTCCCCCCTGAGTAGTTGTATGCTCTCCACAGCACTGTGCAATGCTCAGAGTCTCTTCTCATAAAATCAGGTTTTCTCCCTGCAAGGAGCATACAATTTTATAAACCATTAAATGAATATTAAACAGTAAAACATAAACAAAAACAACAACAGCAGAAAACCAGTGTGCTACAGCATGCAATTAAGTGTATAAATGCAAAGCAAAGCATGGCTTATTGTTTTCTCAGACAAAAACTGAAATTGGCATATAAGGGTAGTTACGTTCATTAGAGGCTAGGCCCTGTGCACACATTAGTCTATTTTTTCCTTACAGTAATCCTGTAAATTAAATATGATTAGATAACAAGTAATATTTCAAAGACGTGGAAGCTGGCACTCAGGTTAAGTGATATGTGTAAGGTTACATGGCCACTACAGATGCTTTTGACCAAGATTTGAATCCAGGTAACATCTTTGATCTTAAACACTTCATTTTACATGATGAATTCTAAGTATATCCTGATACGCATAAGCCCAGAGATGTGGTCAAGCTTAATCATGTAAGAGCCACAGACGTGTTCGTGTTCAAAAATAAGTCCATGTGAATACTGACCAGAATAATAGCAACCAGACATGGCTGCTGCCCTACTTGGTGTAATCAGCATTATTTTGATAAGGAAATTAACTTGGTAACAGGGAGTGACAAGTTGGCTTAGGACAAGAATAAGAGTTTGGAATGAGACAAAGTGGTGTAATGGAGGAAATCAGTCAGAAAGGGTGTGTGATTTGTCAGGAAATCTTGTAGTTTAGATTTGATAGTTTGAAATTAAAATCTATGTTTACTTGGAACTTACTGACTTGCCATTTTATATTAGGCACTAAACTAGTGATATCTTATGCAGGGTTTGGAACCAGACTTTTGTCAAATATATTTCTATAATTTTTATAGATATTACAAGTATTTATATGTTTAGTATGTGTAGCATGCTTAGAAGGATAGCTATGTAGTGAGTGTTTAATAAATTTTGTTCTTTAAAATCGTGTACTTCCTAACTTGTCTGGGGCTTCCAGTGCTCCATAAACTCACAGACCCTCTAGAGTCCAAACAGTGTGAAGAAGTGGGTTGATTCCTCAGATGGATCAAACCCTGCCATTGCCTCCACATTCTCACAGTCAGCACCGTGCCCCCTCCCTGCCATACCCAAAGAAAGCCTGAAGTAGAAGCAAAGAAGGGAGAGAAGATCCCTGAAGGGAGAAAAGGGGGGAAAAAAACCAAAAAAAAAAAAAAAAAACAAAATCCTACAGAGCACAGAGATGCCAAAAAAAAGAAGGCACCCAGAGCTGGGGAGCTGCAGATGCCAAGGAGAGGGTGCAGATTTCATAGCTGGATTCATGCATGGTGCAGACTGAAACACTGTTTCACCAGGTTTTAGAAAGATACAGAATTAGAGTTTTTTTTTCCTTTTTAAAAAAGATTTATTTTATTTTATTATGTATACAGTGTTCTGTCTGCATGTACACCTGCAGGCCAGAAGAGGGCACCACATTTCATTATAGATGGCTGTGAGCCACCATGTGGTGGCTGAGAAATGAACTCAGGACCTCTGGAAGAACAGTCAGTGCTCTTAACCTCTGAGCCTTCTCTTCAGCCCCCAATTTTTTTTCCTTTATTTTTTTATTTCTTCAAGTTACATCTCAATCGCAGTCACCTCCCTATTCCCCCTCCAGTCCCACCCTCCCACCCTCAACCCCCCATCCTCTTCCCTTTTTTTTTTCTTTTAAGTTTAAGGTATATCTTATTTCCCCCTACAGTTTCCCCTTTCAGTCCAACAAATGGCTCTTTCTCATAATAATAAATACAGTACAAAACAACAGAGGTAATTAGGCCACAGTTATGAGGGTTGTATGGCTTAGCGTACATTCCCAATGTCCAGTCCATATGTATTTGGTACTTGACTTTAACATTCTACTATTTAACCATCTCCATGAGTTTAAAGTTCTAAATCTGACTCAACATTCATACTAACTTGCAACACAATTTTAAAAGTATCTTCTTAGATCTATAACACTCTGTTGACTCCTAAACAACTCAAAATTTAATTATGAGACTCTAGCTATCTGTTCTTCAACCACCTCAGAGACCTGAGAGGGATAAATATATCTGATTTTATAGGAAGTACAGGGCCTGCAGCTTCCAAAACTAAGAAATGACATACCAGTGGCTGCCTGGACAGTTCCCATTTTCTCTCCATACATTACAGCATCGATCTTCAGTCATTTGGCCCCATTTCTCTATAGACATTGATTGTAGAGCAGGGGTTATGAAGGACTTACCTACCCTGTCTTGGCAGAGCTAGGCTGTCAACTTACCTGCTTCCAGGTTTTGTCCTTTTTGGACAGCATTCTGTCTACAGTTGGAGCAAGGGGCTTTTCCTACCAAGAGATAGGCTTGCGACTAATTCAATCATCTCCCTCTGGAGATTCTTCGATGCTCATCTTCTACTTGGAGGAGAATAGGGAGTGCTGTCAAGAGATGATATGTCTTGATATTAAAAAAAATCTAAAGTTACGAAAACATCATTGAATGCCATATTCTGCAGATCTCTTGAGGTTTTTGAAGAGGCCCTATCTATCTCTTATATTAGGGTAAGCAGATGTTGTTGTCTCGTAGCAGGTTTATTTCTGATTAGCTTCGAAAGTAACTATAATAGACTGTCATAGTACCTAACAGAATGTCCGGCTTGCATAACCATTAGTTTGCATTTCTTAATTATCCTAAACAGTTTATGACAATTAGTAGTAAAAGGCCAAAACATCACATTTCATTTTTTTTCTTTACCTCCTAACCCTTCCATCCCATTTCTCTGGGGTGGGGTGTCCTTATATAACAGTCCCTCATCTCATTTGAGAGGTTGTATGAGGGCCAAGAGCCTCCTCATTCATTGGGGGTCTACGAAGCAGTACCATCAGTGAAAAGTGTCTCGTTGCCTGGGAGAGAGAACTACTAAACAAATAAACCAATAAGCAGACAATAGATAAAAAAGACTAAAAAATAGAAAAAATATATAAAAAATAAATAAAAAATAAAAATTAAAAATAAAAAGTCTATGTCCAAGTTCCCTTTGGTGTGTTAGTTGTAGTATCGATACCTTCTACTATATAGCTAAAATCCTACTATAAGTGAATAGATGCCATATGTGTCCTTCTGAGTCTGGGTTAGTTCACTCAGGATGAGCTTTTCTAGTTCCATCTATTTGGCTGCAAATTGCATAATTTCATTGTTCCTGATAGCTGAATAGTATTCCATTGTGTAGATGTACCACAGATTAGAATTTTTAAAGCTCTTTTAGTACACAGAGCATTCATTGTTTGGGGATGGGGGAGGATGGAACACATCAGAAGGAAACTATCTCCTGATGTGGGAAAAATGTCTTTCTCTGGTTATTTTTGAACACTCCCAGAAGGAATTCCAAAGTGACACACATGGCCACCTAGGCACAGAATGCAGTGTATGGGAAGGCTCATATTCATTTTTATTTTTTCTTTCTCTTTTACCATCATTGTAGACTTAAGTCTCTTAAAACCAGGGCGCTAAAGAACTCTGGACTTTGCAGTGGCATCACACGTGGTGGCTGTGGTACTTTATTTTTATTTTCATTGAGACTTTCTTTGCTTTTCTAGTTATCAGAGTGTTAGATCATGAACTTGACCCTGTAAGATGATGGTTACTATCTGTCCAGATCACATAGCATGAATTGTTTTTTAAAGCCCCCCCCCCCCACCTCTCTGGGTTAGAAACTTAAGAAGCTCTACTGTAGTATAGTTTTTGCACCTGCTTACCCAGTCCTACCCAGCATGGTTCTTTTTTTTATATATATAATGATTTTTTAAAAATATTTATTTATTACCTCAGATTACATTTTCATCACAGTGACCTCTTTCCACTCCTCCCAGTCCCGCCCTCCCACCCTTTACCCCCTATCCTTTCCATCCCACTCCTCTGGAGTGGAGTGTCCCTACATAACAGTCCCCCACCCCAGTTCAACAGTCACAAGAGGGCCAAGAGCCTCCTCATACATTGGGGTCCTACAAGGCAGCACCACTAGGGGAAAGTGTCTCATTGACAGGAAACAAAGTCTATGTTCATGTTCCCTTTGGTGCATTCGTTGTAGTATAGATATATCCTGTACTATATGGCTAAAATCTGACTCTAAGTGAATAGATGCCATGTGCGTCCTTCTGAGTCTGGGTTAGCTCACTCAGGATGAGCTTCTCTAGTTCCATCCATTTGGCTGCAAATTGCATGATTTCCTTGTTTCTGATGGCTGAGTAGTATTCCATTGTGTAGATGTGCCATAGTTTTTTAATCCATTCCTCAGTTGAGGGACATCTGGGTTGTTTCCAGTTTCTAGCTATTGCAAATAAGGCTGCTATGAACATAGATGAGGACAGTACCTGGTTCTTATAGTCTCCTTGTTATGTAGGCTATACTAGACTAAATCACATGATATAGAATGTCCCATTACCCTATGAAAGGATAGAAAAGATATTTTCCTGTTTTGGGGGCGGTCACTAAAGTCACTTCTCTGGGAGAACTCTTGTCCTTCTGTCCATAGTATCTGTCTTCCTTTTACTTTAAGTTATTTCTATTAATGAAGCTATTTCCAGGTTTTTGGTCTTTGTTTAGTTTGGTTTTGTTTTGTTTATATTCATGGGTGTTTTGCCTGCCTGTAAGTCTGTGCACATGTCTGGTGCCATTGGATGCCAGAAACAGTATTAGCTTCTCTGGAACTGGAGTAAGAGATGGTTGTGAGCCACTGTGTATTTTCTGGTTGTCCACATGGAGTCTTCTAGAAGCAGCAGGTATTCTCTAACTGCCAAGCCTGCCCTTCTCTTTGAAACCTCATCATGTTGTCTCTAAAATAATGTGCTCACACCTCAAGGTCTGATCATGGTGTGTCCACAATTGTCCTCTCTCCTAATACAGTTTATTCCTGAAAGGTCATTTTGTGAGCTACTTCCCACAATCAACCAACTTTTGTCTTCTTTCATACTTCTGTCGGATCAAATTTTGTCTTTTAACACCTCCCTACCTGACTAATAAGTTTTCTTTCTCTGTATGTGACTTCTTGATTTGAATTTATTTGATGAGATATTTTTTGTCTTTCAACTATTGACTGTATTGCTGCTCAAATGAGCTCAATCTGGCTCAGGTAGGAACTTCTTCAGGTTGTCTGTCTCCCAAGTCTTTTATCATTGACTTAATAAGCTCATCTGGAGCATTTCCTTCCCCATTTCTCAGGGGCACAACAGATGATTGGAATTATGTCATAACACCCAAGTCCTCACAAATTTTTTGGTAAAATATTCTCAGGACAAAATGTCAAGCTATCACCAAAGATGAAATTGTTGAGAATACTTTATTTTCTTATACACGCATTCCGCATTTTCTCATCCTCAATTTCCCACAATTTTGATAGTCTATATTTTTCAGAGTATGTTCTGTAAGATATTATATACTCTCCTTTCTAATCCTCATCTAGAGTGCTGAATGCAAATATTCGGTTTTCACAATGGAGTTTTTGGATGTCTTCTTCAGTCATTTTAGTTAGCTAAAGTATTTTTAACATATTTCTATGGATAGACTCATTGAGTCAGTGTCTGTGAATTCTGACATTTTATCTGTAGCCTTTATGCCATTAGTTTAGGTGGGTATAAAATTCCTTGGTTACTTTTAAAATCATTGTCTCCACAGAGAATTTCTACTAAATTTGCTGAAGACAGTTTCCTCCCTTGTAAATTTTTTTTATCCCAGTTATTCAGAGGAGAGAGAGAGTGTGTGTGTTTGAAGTTTATTAATCATGCTCAAATACATTGTGGTGTTTTCTTATATATTTAAATTTTGTGAATATATTTATAATCCTTTGTATATTTTCTGCCTCCTGGCCTTTGACTTCTTTTTCAGGAACTTCTTCGTTTTTTTTAAATAAATGTATTTATTTGTTGCTTCAGGTTACATCTCCACCATATTGTCCTCTTTCCCCCCTTCCCAGCCCCGCCCTCCCACCCTCTACCCCCTAACTCTTCCATCCCACTCCTCTGGAGTCGAGTGTCCCTACATAACAGTCCCTCGCCCCAGTTCAGAAGTCATATGAGGGCCAAGAACCTCCTCAAACACTGGGGGCCTACAAGGCAATACCACCAGTGAAAAGTGTCTCATTGCTAGGGAGAGAAAACTAAAAAACCAACCAACAAACAAAAGTCTATGTCCATGTTCCCTTTGGTGCGTTGGTTGTAGTATAGATATCCTGTACTATATAGCTAAAATCCGACTATAAGTGAATAGATCCTATGTGTATCCTTCTGAGTCTGGGTTAGCTCACTCAGGATGAGCTTCTCTACTTCCATCCATTTGACTGCAAATTGCATAATTTCATTGTTTCTGATAGCTAAGTAGTATTCCATTGTGTAGATGTACCACAGTTTTTTAATCCATTCTTCAGTTGAGGGACATCCGGGTTCTTTCCAGTTTCTAGCTATTACGAATAAGGCCACTATGAACATAGAAGAGGAAACTTCCTTATGATTCTGTGAGGAGTCATTTGGGTGTATACCCAGAAGTGGTATGGCTGGGTCCTGAGGCAAAGCTATTCCAAGTTTTCTAAGATATCACCATACTGACCTCCATAGTGGTTGCACAAGCCTGCACTCCCACCAGCAATGGAACAGGGTTCCCCTTTCTCCACAACCTTGCCAGCATGTGCTGTTTTTCAGGAACTTCTGTTACATATATGCTGGGTCTGATTTTCACATATGCTACTTAAGCTTTTGCCAAATTAACACAAAACCTATACTCATCTGGGAAGGGGGAATCTCAACAGATGCATTGTCTCAATCAGATTGGCCTAAACATGTCTGTGAGGCTAATTCTTGATGGCTAGTTGGTGTAGGAGGGCCCAGCCTAGTGTGCCCATGTGAGCTCCTGCCTTGGCTTCCATCAACAATGGACTGTAACCTGTACACCTAATAAACACGTGCTTTCCCATGTCGTTTTTAGTCAGAGTCTTATCATGGCAAAAGAGAAGCAAACCGAGACACAAATTGATACCAGAGAATGGGATTTTGCTGTAATGGATGTGATCCATGTGCTGCTTTGCCTTAGAATGTTTTCTAGGAGGAGGTAGAGGATTTTGAAGAGTTGGGCTCAAAAAGTCAGTTAGTGCACCAAGCATAGTGATCTGTTGCAGTAACTTGGAAGAGAATCAGAGGCCTGGTTTGTCATCATTCACAGGGAATCTTTTGAGCTATTCATGTGATATTTTGAACTAAGAATCTGAGGAAGTAAAATCTTTGTTTTACTGGGACAGTTGATGCTAGTTAGCTGGGGCTAAAAAATAATCAGCTCTGATTAATACAAAGACCAGCATCACTGACATGAAATTTCTAGGAAGTTTTGTTCAGAATCAGCACACAGAGCCTGTGGTGCAGAGGGGATCAAGGATGCATCTGAAGCTGACAGCTGAACTTAGCACATAATGTATAAGAGTCTGCTACCTGCTACTGCCTTTGAAGGTATGAAGGGATCTTAGAGAGCAGCAGAGGCTTGACACCATTGGCAGTTCCGTGTACCTGCTGAGAGGCCAGGAGACCGTCCATGAATATGCACCCTCAGTTGCAGTGCAGACCTCTGGACTGGAAGGATGTTGTCTAGCTTTTTCAAACCAACTCATGATCTCTCTTTGACAAATTATTTTTTCCCAGTCCCTTTGGACCTCACATATACTAGGTGAGCACTCTACCACTTATATTTTTATCAATACATTTCTGAATTTTCAGAAACAAAATATAATTTAGTGTAAAATGTATAGCTTGGGAATAATTTTTAAAACGTTTCCCCAAAATACACAGCATACTTTCTAGGATCTCTTGGCTTTCTTTCTATTCCCATTTGCATAGAATTTTCATCTTCTTTCCCTGTTTAATTTGGATTCTATTCCCAGGTGTTATTTTGCTGTGTGGTTTTATGAAGAAAGGAAACTTTGACCATAGTTTTGAGAGTTAATAGATCCCAGGTGGCTGTAGCTTCTCTGGAACTTTCTGTAACTCTTTGTGTTCACCACTGGAGGAGTGGAAAACATCTGCCTTTGGTGGCTTCCCTTAATCTGATGCACTGAGCTTCCGAGACTTTTGCAGTTATTAGGTGGATGCGATGTGGTTTTCCCTGCGTTCTCCTTCACAGGAAATGACCCCACCCTCCTTTGTTAATTGAGGCACAGTGCTAACAGGCTAACATGTCACTTCATTTCACTGTATATGTTTTCCCATGGATTTTTGGTACTGCTATTTGGATAATTTTAAGTTTTTACCTCATTATTATGTATTTTATTCCTTGTGCAATAGAATGAATTTTAACAAAGTGTACCATATGTAAAGCAATTTCCATGTCAGCTGCAATATTATTGGTATGCTCAATTATCCTGATAATGCCTTAGGGGCCTTCTTCACATTAGACACCATAATATTCTAATATATAACAATATTTAGATTAGTTTGATATGGTTTTGAATACTAAAAATCACATAATACTGTGATTTTATGTCTGGTTTCTTTAGCTGATCATTAGTTACATCATGTGTAACATACATGTCTTCACCTTTTTTTTTCTATGTAGATAGCTTTGTCAAATTATGTTCCAAAAGCAAATTCTTGGGATCTAGATATGTTCATTCATTTACCTGATATTTATGGGCAAATTAGCAGAAGTGAGAATTAATCTTTCACAAAGGATACCACAGTCAGTTTACTGTATTTTTTTAATTTGAGGCTAACACACGTGTACTGCTGTATATAGTATTGTGTATATCCTTTAATAGACACACACTAGTTTGCAATGTACCTAAAAAGGACTTTTTGAGGGACAAGGAATTTGGATAATTTTGTGCTGAATACAGTGTGTATTTATGTGTATGTGTATATATAAATGCACATTTATTATATAAAAATATACACACATATATGCATTTTTATATATGTGATGGTGGGCCATACAGACTATATCACCTGATCATGCCATAGCTATTTTACTTGAAATATACTCAGTAATTAAACTTATGGATTTCTCAAGATAATGCTAAGTGACTATATTTAAGTCTGCCCAGTCTTCAAATGCTTTAGGAAAAAGAGAGGTGCACACTGTAAGTCCAGTTTTGAAAGGACTGCCTCTCTGATAGCTGAACATCTATAATCTTCATTGGTTTTGCTCCCAGTATCTTAAAAAGTACTTAGGTTCCAGCTTTCCTAGTTTGTGACAGAAGTAGCTGTCTACTATAAATTATCCCACCTAAACCCAGAATAATTTCTGTATGTTTTTATGAGGGGGTTTGTATCTTTTGGTATTTTTTTTCTAGTGATACCATATATTATCATAACTTTATTGGCTCAAATTGATCATCTTGTATTTCAGTAGACTAGAGGTATAGCAAGGGCTGTATCTGGCTAAATTCAAAGTGACTGTTCTGTGCCTTTCTCCCTTCCCCCATCTCAGTAATAGGCGCTACATCTGTAAATAAGTCTTTCTGATCACTCTTTCTAGTCAGATCTTTCTGTCTTTTATACATGAGATGATTATTACTATTTGTAGTCTGAAAACTAGAAAGGAACCATGTTGTAACACAGTCCGTTTTGTCTCATGGGTCAGAATTCCCAGTCATGCCATCCTTAGTTCAGATGGGCCTGTGTGAGTGCTCTTGGGGATGTGTTTACTCCCTGTGAGACAGTCCTTCCATTTAGGTCTTCATTTGTCAACTTTTCTCACCTGGCATATGACAGTGAAGAGACCCAATGGAAAGTTTGGAAATAAACGATTAAATATTTATCAGTTAGGCACTAACTAAAAGAAAACTAATTTAACTATTTTATAGTACACAAAAATATCAAAGAGAAAAGAAAGTGCCAGTAGAAATATATGGAATTATTTGTAATGGTAAGACCTAAATGTCTTGACAATTAAAATTATATGTGCATTTTCCAATATATTTAACTTGCTTGTTTATTATTCACTAGTATTTTGACAATGATTGTGTTTTCTTACCTGAAGTGGAGGGGCCTTTCCTCTATCAGTGCTGTTCCTTGTGTGTTTCCATTGCCTGCTCTGTTTACTTCTGTTCGTGTTGACCCAAGGACTGAGAGGTGTTGGCTAAGAGTAGAGCAATAATTAATATGAAATTATAAAAAGCACACATATGAACTTAATGTGACAATGCAGTTTGCAAAACTAGCTCAGATGACCCTGTTTCCAACACCCTTATGTGTATCTGATAGAAGTTAAGAATGGGAACATTGACTATGTATGTTAATATTGATTAACTCATATTCCAGTTTTTTCTGTTCTGATTTATCATTTTGGCATATCAGTATCGGTAAAAAAATTCCTTTGTAAGTCATGGATGCTTGCTTGCATCAGGATTATTTTCTCAAGTATTAGTATTTATGTTTCAGAAGGCAAGAATAATCTTTTTGGAGTTTATATAAAATATGTATGGCTTTATTAATTTACATATTTTAATATATCCACTACCATTTATTCCTTGTTTATAATTTACTAAATGCCTAATCTTTGCTTACCGGTACTAACCCAATTATAGTAAAAATAATGTGCTCTTTTGAAAATATGGGTGCAAGTCACATGCAGATTGAGCAGGTTTTATTTGGAAATATATATGCATATACATATGTGCATGGAGCAACAGCTAATGAAAAGAAGAGGCCATGGTTTTAAAAAAGAGCAAGCAAGGGGAGGAAAAGGAAGGGGAAATGGTGTAATTATAATCTCAAAATTAGAGAAATAATTTTGAAAATATTAAAGAGAGATAACGATAATGAGAGATAAAGCATTCTCAACACTTTGTTTCCTTCCTCAGATGTCCAAACACTTGATTCAGACTTACAGTGAGGCATGAGAGGCACATTTTCCACAGAATCATAACCATCATTTGGAAGCAATGAGAAAATTAATAGCAATCTTTTAATTTTCAGGATGAGAGAGACCCCGAGAAAGATGACGAGCTGGAACTGAAAAGAGGGCTGCTATATAGAGAGCCTGCATACGACAGTGACCCTGAGTATTGGTATGGACTTGCTTCTGGGTGGAGATCGTTCTCAGAGCTAGCATGAAAATGACCCCTCCCTCTTTTTTCTAGATTTTGATTTTATTTTTCTAATTATAGGTATGTATGTCTGTATGTGGATATGTGTTTGTGAGTATAGATGCCTGTGGAGCTTGGAGAAATGGGATCACTCTGGAGCTGGAGTTATGGGTGGCTGTGAGCCATCCAACATTGGTGCTGCAACTAAACTTGGGTCCTCTGCAAGAACCGTAGGCACTCTTAACCATTGAGCCATCTTTCCAACCCAGTTAAATCTTTTCATTACCGAAGATTTTTAATAAAAACGCATCTATGGGCTAAGGAGAGGACTCAGTAAAGTGCTTGTGGTACACAGGAAACATTAACCTGAGTCCCCAGTCCTCATGCTGGGGCCAGAAAAGAGAAGCAGCTGTGCACTGATGCTGTGTATCCCAGCACCATGGAAGCAGAAACAGAGGGTCCCGGGGCTTCTTGACCAGGTCTTGCAGCTAGTTGGTAAACTGCAGATTCAGGGAGAGACCTTGTCTCCAAAAATAAGGTGGAGAATAATTGAGAAATACACCAGACATTGACTTCTGCCTCTACCCCCACATGCCTACACACACATACACACACACATGCTCATGCACACACACAGACACACATACCCTCACACACTCACCCATTCATACACACCCAAATAGCAAACTCATGATGATGTATTTCCTCCTGTTTAGGATTTTTTTGATTTACCAGCAAATCCATGTTTCATGATACATTTATCCTAAAGTAAAAATAGTTCCCTTAATTTTAGGCAAGTAAATCTTTTAAAAATAATGTAAAAAAATCTATTCTTATAAAATTTCAGAAATATTAGTAATAAAATTATTTTTGAAAAAATATACTAGCAAATTTTACTTCAGAAGCTCTTTACCAATGACCATAAAGTGCAGAATTAAAAACTATAAATCATAGGTAGTTGAAGTCACCCTTGCTGCTATAGCATGGAGTTTTTTTATCATAAAATTTCTTAGGGACTGTGCTCCATGAAGTGGAATTAATTTCTTCTTAGCTGGAGATTGCAACAAAATCTCTCCTCTTTTCCATGGTAAGCTTGGGTGGAATGTCTATGAACATGTGAGGGTGTGGCATATGAGTGTTATCTCCTTTCCCAAAGTCATTACCTCCCAATCAAGTGGTAGCCTTGACCTTTTATTAAAGCTGGTTGATGATTATGGATGGATTTGAAAGGGAAACAGGCAAAAAAGGAAAAGAAGGGTTCAGAGATCACACAATTTATGCAGTTTTTTTTTTAATCTTTGTTGTTCTTTCTTGAAAGACTCTTCCCTAGATTGCTATACCAGCTAGTATTTTGCCAACTTGATGCAAAAACTAGAGTCACCTGAGAGGAAGGAACCTCACCTGAGAAAATGCACTCATAATAGGCATTACTTGTAGGCAAGCCTTTGGGATGTTTTCTTAGTGATTGATGTTGCAGTGCCCAGCATAGACCATTGTGAGTTGTGCTATTTCTAGATTGATGGCCCTGGTGTATATGAGAAAACAAGCTGAGCAGGCAGTGGGGAACAAGCCAGTAAGTAGGTCCCCTCCGTGGCCTTTGCTTCAGCTCCTGACTCCAGGTTCCCGCCCCACTCTGACTTCTCTCAGTGTAAGATAAAATAAACCTTTCCTCTACGTGGTGTTTTCTCATAGTCTTTCTCACAGCAGCAGAAACCTTAACTAAGAATTGCTTCATAAATTACCACCCCAGTTTTGGGGATAAATCAATATAATTTTGGTTTAGGCAAGAAATAAGTGGTTTTGTCACTGCAAAGGGTCTGATCTTCGAAGTTTTGTATAAATAATAATTATTATGTAGTTTCTTAAAAATAAATATTTCTACCTGATAACTTCAGAGATTACATTTTCTACATGGAGATAAGACCCAAAAATGTGCATTTAATAAATTCCTTGGATGGTTCTAATACAGGGAGGATGAGAACAACACTTTGACAAACAGTGCTCTTGACTTGAAATTTACTACAAACAGTGATTCTTTTTCTTGTTCATCAATGGTAATGATTAAGCTTTTGAAACCCTTCAGAAGCTTTAAATAAGAGAACTGAGAAGTTATTTTAAAGTTTCTGTGCTCATTTTTGGTATCCCTTTATAGTATCCTCCATTTATGTTCATTCTTGGGCCAACAGGATGGGACAGCCTCTTCAAAATCTTTTATAAGATTGTTTTGAGTATTTGCCCTGGAAGCTGCTCCTCAGGAATCAGGGTGCTGTCTTAGTTTTGTCTTCAATTTGTGTGCTTCTTGTAACTGGAACTGAGAGGTGAACACCTCTTCACAGCAAGGAATGAAAGCTTTTCTTGTTAGAAAATCATTTCTGTGAATCTTCTCCTTAGGGAAGAGAAATAAGTGACTTACAGGTAACTAGTCTTCAGTACATCCTTATGAGCAGATGTTTGGCTAATGCTGAAAGGAGATAAAAGAAATGCTATGCTGCATTTTCTCCCTGCATTTACTGACTATGTTTAAGAGAACTGTGTCTTCGAGTGCTGCCCAAAGTGTGGTTCATATTAATAGCATTATCATCTTGCTCTTAGAGATCCAGTATCTCAGGGTCCCACCTGAGGTATATTCCATCAGGACCCTGGGGAGGGTCCCATCTGAGGTATATTCCATCAGGACCCTGAGGAGGGTCCCACCTGAGGTATATTCCATCAGGACCCTGAGGGGAGGGTCCCACCTGAGGTATATTCCATCAGGACCCTGAGGAGGGTCCCACCTGAGGTATATTCCATCAGGACCCTGAGGAGGGTCCCAACAGCTTGAGTTACAGCAATGGCTCAGGTGCAATTAAAATTGGAGAAGCATTTCTACGTCTCATCAATAGATACAATGGTTTGTTTGCAAGACTTACTTTTGTATGGTATTGTTTTTTTTTTTTAATAATTTATTTTTTATTTCTTCAAGTTACATCTCAATCACAATCCCCTCCCTACTCCCCCCTCCAGTCCCACCCTTCCACCCTCCTCCCCCTCAGCCCCACCATCCTCTTCCCTTCTTTTTTTTTTTTTTTTAGTTTAAGGTATTTATTTTTCCCCCCAACAGCTCTCCCTTTCAGTCCAAATAATGGTTCCTTTTCTTATAACTATAAATACAATACAAAACAACAGAAATAAATAGGCCACGATTATAAGAGTTATATGGCTTAG
>CAJQZJ010005020.1:11112194-11146772 GCA_907164525.1 Lophiomys imhausi
GTAATACCCTGTAAGGCTCAGTGATGGTAATACCCTGTAAGGCTCCGAGGAAGGGAATCGGCAGGGAGAGGAGTTCTGGACAAACTCAGAAAGAGGGATTCAATACTGGCACTGGGCTTTTGATCTGATAGCCTGGATGTCTGAGAGAGGCACCCATCCCCTTGTTATAAGGTAGCTACAGCTACGCAAAACTAATAAAGGAGTACAATAACATGCCTCAATATGTCCTTTTCAAAGGTCTTCAGTGCTTATACCTGCTTGTATTTCTCAGCCCTCTCCCACCCTACCTCTTAACATTTCCCATGTAATTAATGTGCTTTCTATCCCATCCCCTAGAATGCCACTCCCATGGCCCCTTACTCGTTTCCTGCTATATATGGGTACTCTATATATCTGAAGATTCAAAACTAGCATCTACATGTAAGAGAGAACATGCAACATTTGTTTTTATGGGTAATGGCAACTTTACTTAGAATGATTATTTCTAGCTCAATCCATCTATCTTTGAAGTTAGTCAATTCATTTTCCTTTACAGCCTAATCTTCCATTGTGTATATGCACAGCATTTTAATTGTCAATTGATGGTCATCAAGGCTGTTTTCATTTTATTACTATTGTGTGAATGGGGCTGCAATGAATATGGATGAGCACTGTACCAACTTGTTCAGGAGTTATTTAGCTGGATCAGACAGTAGATGTATTTCTATCTATCTGAGGAATTATCACACTGAATTCCTTATTGGCTGCACCAGTTTGCATCTCCACCAGCAGAGAATTAAGTATTCCTTTTCCAATAGCCATATCAGCATTGGTTGTCTTTTTGAAAATCTTATCTATACTGACTGGGGTAAGATAAAATCTCCAAGCAGTTTCAATTTATATTCCCTGATGTTGAATATTAAAACAAACAAACAAAAAAAACCAGACAAATATTTCTCAGCCATTTCTATTTCTTTTGAGACCATTCTGTTTAATTCCATGGCCCAGTTTTAAATTAGGTTTTTTTTTTTTTTTTGGTTTTCTTGTTTTTGTTGTTCCATATACTAACTCTCTGTCAGATATATATAGCTGGTGATATTTTTTCCCCACTCTTTAGGTGATAGTCACTGAAATGGTTATATCTTTTATAGTATGTAAGTTTTTAGTTGCATGACATTCTATTTGTCACTTAGTGACTATACTGCCTACAAATACTGGCATTCTGGTGAGAAAGCACTTTCCTGTGCCTGGAAGTTCAAGAGCATCTACTTTCTAATGGTTCAAGATATTAAGTCTCATGATGTTATTGATGCATTTAGAGTTACTTTAGGCAGAGTGGGAGATGAGGATGTGGTATCATTCCTCTACATATAGACATCCAACTTGACTGGGACCATTTTGCCAAAGTTGTCTTTTCTACAATGTGTATATTTGTCCCCTTTCAGGTGACTCTAAAATTGTGGCCATGCATTTGGGTCCTCAGTTCTATTCCATTGATCAATGTGTCTTTTTTTTTTTTTTAATACCAGAGCCATGTTCTTTTTATTACTATGGTAATGCCGCTAGCAGTGTTTTTGTTGTTATGATTGCTTTGTTAATCCTGGGTCTTTGTGTTTTCATATGAATGTTGAGAATTTTTTTCCTGTGAGGAATTGCATTGGAGTTTTGTTGGAGATTGCTTTTGATAGGATGTCCATTTTCACAATATTAATCTTACTAATTCTTTTTTTCTTTTTTTTATTTCTTCAAGTTACATCTCAATGGCAATCCCCTCCCTACTCCCCCCTCCAGTCCCACCCTCCCACCCTCAACCCCCCATCCTCTTCCCTTTTTTTTTTTTTTTAAGTTTAAGGTATATCTTATTTCCCCCAGCAGCTCCTCCCCCTTTCAGTCCAACTGTGGCCTAATTACCTCTGTTGTTTTGTATTGTATCTATTAGTATAAGAGAAAGAGCCATTTGTTGAATCTTACTAATTCTTAAGCATAGGAGGTCTTTTCATCTTCTGGCATCTTTCTTTTCTTTTTTTTTTTTTGGTGTCTTAAAATTCTCATTGTACAAATCTCTTTTATTTTGAAGCTATTTTATTTGGGGAATGGGATTGTTTCCCTTAATTTCTTAGCATGATTGTTGTTGGCATGTAGGAAAGAACTGGATTTTGTGTGTTGATTTTTGTATCCTGTGACTTCACTGAATGCATTGGCCAGCTGTACAAGATTGTTGGTGGTCTTTTATGTATTGTTTGCAATTTGGGATACTTTGACTTCCTTAATTTCTTATTTGTAGCCCCCTTTTCTCCCCTTTTGCTCTGACCAGTATTTGAACCATTATAATGATCAGGAATAGAAAGAATAGACATCCATGTCTTCTTCCAGATTTTCTGTTCAGAATAATTTTGGCTGTGTGCTTGTGTATTGCCTTTCTTATGTTCAGATATGTACCTGCATCCATAGATCGTGCAAGACTTTTATCATGAAGAGGTGTTAAATTTTGTTTAAAGCCCTTTCTATATTTAATGAACTAAACTTGGATTGTCTGTTTTTCATGGATTGTATTTATTGATTTTTTTTCATCCCTGCATTTGGAGGATGAAGTAGACTTGATTAGAGTGGATGATATAAAGATGGATTCTTGAATTCAGTTGAAAAATATTTTATTGAGAATTTTGTGTATCAATGTTCATCAGAGAGATTCTGGAAGTCATGGAGGTAATATTTTAAAGCAGCTTTGAAGCATGTATTTAATGTAACCAAAGCAGTAGTAAATCCAATAGTGAAAATATAGTATTTTATGAAAAGTATTAAAAATTTGGTTTATAGTTTAAAGAGAATTTATACCATATTTAAAAATTAGTGGTCTTTTTAACTACTTACCATTCAGAGAGGTGAGTAATGTTATATGTTAAGAACAGGTGCCAAATACATAAGGACTGGTCATTGGGAATGTACGTTAAGCCATATAACCATCATAACTGTGGCCTAATTACCTCTGTTGTACTGTATTGTATTTATTATTATAAGAGAAAGAGCCATTTGTTGGACTGAAAGGGGAAACTGTAGGGGGAAATAAGATATACCCTAAACTTAAAAAAAAGGGAAGAGGATGGGGGATGAGGGTGGGACTGGAGGGGGGAATAGGGAGGGGACTGTGATTGAGATGTAACTTGAAGAAATAAAAAATAAAGGAAAAAGAAAGAAAGAAAGAAAAAAAAGTAGAGGAGGGAGAGAAAGGCATAAAACAATGATCAAAATATATTACTTGTGTATGAAATCTTCCAGAAATAAGAAATTTAAATCAAAAAGGTAAGTCTAGCTTCAGTTGAGTGGGTTTGTTGCACTGTGTTTAGTGTTAAATAAAATATATAATTCAGAGACATGCACTAGCACCTTGCCATTGTTACGCAATGAGAGTGATGATTGTGGACCCACAGAAAGGCAGGAACAGGTAGGGATTTAGTGAAATAGTAACAAGCCATGGATTACTGAAGACAGACAGCCAGGAAACAGCCAAGCAAACTAAACCCAGCATGCAGGACTCTTGAAGGCCAGGGCAGGGGGGCTCATAGGCTGGAAGATCTATTCACACAGGGTAGATAGAGATATAGGCAGGTTTTTCCACTAATGTATTTGTCTATGACTTTTCTGTATATGACTCAAATGGTCAAAATAGTGTTTTAAGTGACAATAGGGATTATATCTGGAGAAAAATTATGTGAAAATTTTTATATTAAATTGTCTAGACTATTTTCTTGTACAAAGCTAATAAAAGAAATGAGGTAATTGTGTTAAAATAGTAGCAATGAGACTTGGCAAAAAGTGCTTTTGAAGCTTATATTGATATTAGAATATATTTTTAAACAATGTTTATTCTTTGAAACTTTTATATATTTTTTTGCAATATGCTTTTTTTAAATCATGTCTATTATAATATTAACCTCCTTCCAGCTTCCCCTGGTACCTCCCATCCCATTTTCCTTCCAACTTCATGTCTTCTTTTTGTTAATAATTCTCTGGGTCCTATTAATGCTGACCATAAGTGCATGCCTGTGGGGGTATATATTAATATCCATGTCCCCAAAGGAGAGTGACTCTCAAACAGCAGCCTTCAGTTGCTAGGCCCTTCCCCAATCTGCTGGCATTTTTGACTGACTTAATCTTGCACACACCTTGTTTAGGCAGCCACAGTTGCTGTGAGGTGATATGTATAACAGCCATGTCATTTTCCAAATCCACATTTCACAGCTCTCCTTATGCTCCACTCTTACATTCCTTCTGGCTTGACACCTGTGGTATTCACTGAGCCTTGGATGGGGGTGGGGTACACTGATATAAATGACCACAGCCAAGCACTCAGTTACTTACACTCAGTACTGTGACCAGCTGTCACTTTGCACTATCCCACTGCAAAAGAAACTTCTCTGACCAAAGCAGAGAGCAACAAGAATCTATGAGAATATAAACATAAATATTTGGAAGGCAGTTTGATAGTACAATTATGCAGTAAAATAGTAACAGTATGTTTCCCGTATGGTCTCTGTCCTCCCTGGTTGTGAACTTTTATGAGGTTTGCAGTACCAGGCATGAAATTATTTCTATGGAGGGAGGTGGGTTCATTTCTAATCAGAAAGCAGTTAGTTCCCTCTGTAAGCATCATGCCTCTGACACACCAGTGGACACATCTTTGCATGCAGATTAGTGTTGTAGCATGTAGTATTCAGTGCTGGTCAAGACCTTGATGTCTTTTCTCCTCAGCAGCCTGCATAGCACCTGTGTATGTAAACTAGCCATCTGAGAAAGAGAGAGTTTCCTAATCAGCTGAGGTAGATTTATTGATACCTGGAATTACTATTATGTTATAGTAGGCATCCAAGAGCAATGGCCTATGTTGTTCTTTGTGCTTCTGAGGCCTCTGTGACCAATAATTTGTAGGGAGATGTGTCTGGCACGTGTGCGCACTTGTGTGTGTGTGTGTGATTTGATTTGAAAATATAAATATTTTATGTATTTGAAAATATTTGTGTAAAAATATATTTTTTGTAAATTAGGTGGCAAACTTTTTGGCCCAGTTTTCTATCTCCAATTCATTGGGATTGTAAACATGAACTGCTAGGCTTGGCTTTTACTAAGTATTAATTTCTCTCTATATGTACCCACTTCTAAGTGTTGTTAGATTGCTGATAAGCATATAGAAAGTATTTAACTCAATGCATCATAATCACTTTTTTGTTCCAAATACTGTACCATGCACTTTATATGTATTTTCTTAAATTGTACAATTATGTAAAATAATATTAAGGAGGATGAAACTAAAAAGTTAATTACCTAAGATTCCAGAACTTACAAAGAATTCTGGCTTTAAAGGCTCTGTTCTTATGCTGACCATGCCACAGTGTCTGTGCTGTTTTAGTTTTTTGTTTGCTTTATTTTGTTTTACTACAGGTCTCACTGTATAGGCCAGGCTGGCCTCAAACTCGTGGAGACTTGCCTGCCTCTGCCTCTCAAGGTTCTGGGATTAAAAGCGTTGTCTACTATGCATGGGTTCTGTGCTGCTTTGCTGTACTTTTAATTCTAGCACAGGTTTTCATTTTCTTTGTGGTTTTGTATAAACAGTTTGGCTTTCCCTTATAAAGAGTCAGTCTTAAAAGGCAAAAGCCTCAATGTATTTTATTTCTCACTGCCCCAAGAGAGTGTCATACATACATATTGTTCTCAGTAAATTTGAACTCATAATAGTATTTCACCATTAAATGTTATTTCACCATTGTTTTAACAATTAAAAATTTTTTTTTCTCATCTTTTCTCATAGCTCCTTTCAGAGGCCACATGGCTCTCTCCCTTTGGATGATGGTGAATACTGGCCCAACAGAGCAGCCTCTTGTAAGGGGAAATCCCACCGACCCGTCTTTGAGAACAGCATGGACAAAATGTACAGGAACTTATACAAAAAGGCCTGTAGTTCTGCTTCTCACACACAGGAAAGCTTCTGAGACCATCTACTATAAACTGTATGAGTGCCCGTCTCAACCTCTCAATGAAAGAGTTTGATGTGATCTATATTTGTATGCCTTTCTTTAAAACAGGTTTTAACTGAGTAGCAGACTTGAACCCAGCATATTCCTTCAAATGGTAAACTATCACAGTCAAGCCTTTATTACAGAATAATGTGCTGTTTCCAGTGTCAAAACTCTACAGTACAGTCACAACCTCCAATCTGTGACAAGGCTGTCCTGCCATGTGTGCTCCCACCCATTGACAAGCTGAAGAATAGGTTCTTTCTAGAATGATCTTCCTTTTTTAATTCCCTTTTATCTTTCTTTTCACCTGCTTGGCTAGTTATCACTTCTGGCTAATATTTAGTTAATGTCTGCTTCCTGTTCTCAGTAATGAGCAAAAAGATGTTCTCTGCAGAAATGAATTTCAAGAATTTAAATCTGTTTTAACCAATATTATCTATGTTTTTCCCCTTAGAAGAGGCTATTGTATTTCTTAGGTCCTAAATTCAAGCTTTCTTTGTAAAGCTTACATACACATTCACTACTTCTCTGGAAGACTAGCTGAGTTATCTGAATGTCTAACAACTAGATTAGCTCACTAGAAGAGACCATGAATGATCCTAAATATAGCTAATATTTTAGTGTTGAATTATTTGCAATATTTTCTTCTAGGGAAATACATTTTGATGCAAACAATAAATAAAGCAGCCTATGTAGTAAACATGTAGAAACTAAAAATAAATAAATGAAAATAAAAGAATTATATTATAATTTTACCTCTGGTATTTTCATAGGTATCACATGACCCAGGCAACCAGCATCCACACTTTAAAGGAATCATAGAAGGATGAAAATAACTCAGTAGGTGTCTTTCAGTAGACATTCATAAACCAAAAGGCAGATTAATAAAATGTGTCTCCTCCCACTACCCAGTCCCAAAGCCAGTGACACTTTGAAAGTGCAAAGAAAGTGATTGCCATTGTACCAGAGTAAAAGGAGGTAAAGTGGGAGTGAGAAGTAGAACTCTGCTGGGAGCTTGAGGAGTTTACTACAAGGGAATCTTTTCTCATTGACTCTGCCATTTGTTAATTCAATGTTTTTGATTTAAAAAGAAAAAAAAAAACTTTGACCCACACTCCATTTAAATCTGACATTAAAGTATGGAATACCTTCATGATATATCATAACAGAACTCTTAAACATGTCAAAGCATTTCGGTTAGGCAATCTGTAATATATGAAAAACATCATGGGTAAGAGTATGCATCTAGGCTTCCATCTTCTCTCTGCTATTTTCTAGCTGAGTATCTTGAAGTCTGTGCTTAGTTTCCTCAGTTGCCACAGGAAGAGTATGGAGTATCCCCCAAACCATGTCCTGTGGATGAGAACCAACATTCTATTAAATGATTAAAGGAGCATAGATCTAATTATCTTATGCCCTCCCCCTACACCCTCAGAATGCTAGGAAATGGGGAGTGCTGCGGGCATGGGAACAGCACTTGCAAGCTGGCCCTTAGAATGCTAGGAAATGGGGGTGCTGCGGGCATGGGAACAGCACTTGTAAGCTGGCCCTTGGCATAGTTTCCCAGGGTCCCAGGGAGCCCTGCATGTCAGAAGGTTTAGCGGAAATTCTGACGCACAAATGCTGTTCCTTAAACATTTAGTGAGTTATCTCAGAATTTTCTAACCTAAGAACATCTGTTACTGTATCCACCACTCCTTCCCCTGCTGGTTCTTTGTCACACTCCCAAATGGCATTCTCATATGTGTTCGGACACAGGCTGACAAAATGTTGCCTTATGTGAGCACTTGAGCCCCCGGCAGAGTTTGTATTATAATGATTTGCACAGTATGTTTCTAAAGGTTAGCATGAATGATGATCTTTTTAAAATCCAAATGGGGGACTGGAGAGATGAGTTGGTAGAGTGCTTGCCACATGAGCAGGACACCGTTCAGACCCCCAACATCCATGGAAAAGCTGGGGCAGCAGTGTCCCCCTTTTACCCCAGTGCTGGCAGGGGAGAGCCCTCAAGCCCACTGGCCCGGTTATAAAGCTGAATCAGTGAGCTCCAGGTTCAGTGAAACACCATATCCAGAAGCTAAATTGGATAGTAACTATGGAAGATACTTAATGAATGGTGGCCTCTGGCCTCAACACACCTACACAAACGTGCACATACACTCTATATCCTGAATGGAAATTGATGTATTTTACTTTAGGCAAAAAAACAAACAACAAAAACACTTAAAATACTCTTTGGCCAAACATGGTGACACATGCCTATAATCCCAACAGGGAGATTGCTGTACATTCAAGGGCAGCCTGGTCTATATCAGGAGTGCCAAGCCATCCAGGACCACACAGTGAGACTTTGTCTCAAAAAGAAAAAAAAAAAGAAGAAGAAGAAGAAAGAAAAAAAAAAGATTTGATGAAAATAAAAGAAAATATATACATTTAAAAAAGATTCCATTTTCACAAAAATACCTGAATAAAAAACCCTTATTACACTTGTGACTACCGTTATACTACCAAAGGTAATGTTCCAAGGGGAGCTTCGGAAACTGTTATTTTGGAAAGCATTTGCTGTGGGTTGAATTTGGCATCTCTATGAAGGGTGAGAGTGATTTCTTAGATATGTAGTATCTTTGATGATTGTCTGTGTGCCTGCTCCCTGGGGGAAGGATAGTTCTTCATTACTCCATGGCTATGGGTTCTTATGCTGTATCATGTTTATAAATGAATGCCTTTAAGAATTTGTAGTATTTTATTATTTATAGAAATTTACTGTATTTTATATAAATCTAAATAATCAGTAGACTTAATTTTAAAAAATAGACTTTTTTCTTTAATGTAGTTTTTCCATTTAAGTTTAAAAGGGGAGGTAGGGAGGATTACTGAATTTGAAGCCAGCCTGGGCAACAGAGTGAGACCCTGTCTCATAAACAAACAAACAAACAAACAAACAAACAAAAAGCCTTAACCTCAGGAAATTTAGGAAAGAAAACGCTAGTCAATGAAGAAATAAAATCTCTGGCTCTACTAGTTATAATTTCAGGTCATTCATTCTTACTCAAATTTGATTTTTGGACATATATGGTGATAGAAGGATCAATTTAAAATGATTTTCAGCTCTCTGTAATTGTTTAATGGATTAGTGTGAATGATCAGAAAGTCTCAAACAGGAGAGTTGCAGTAATCTCTGACTTCTGAGATTAAAAACCAGGAGCAAAGGCAGAGGTCTGGTAATGAAGTAAATAATAGCTTTATTGAGATACATCCTTTTGAAATATAAAGTTCTGTAGTTTTTATACTGTTCCCTGTATACAGCCATAACCACTAAATTCAGATATTTTGTCAGTCTCAGAACAAGTCCTGTATGCGAATAGTAGCCTCTTCTTGCTGCCCTTTCCCCCCAAACCCTTGGAAAGCACCAATCTACACTCTCTTTGCTGCTTCTGCATATTTAATATAAATGGAATTATACTAGGTGTGACTTTCCTTGTCTGGGTTCTTTCAAGCAGCATGTTTTCAAGATTTTTCCTTATGTGTAACATGTTTCAGTGTATATTCCTTTTTACTACTAAGTAATCCATTGACTGCCCATTTTTTTGTTTATCCCTTCTGTTTCTTGGCAGCTAATTTTTCTACTTTTGATGTATTTTGATTATACATTTTGTGGATATATAGTTTCACACTTTTTTTTTAAAGTATATACTTAGGATTGAATTGCTGTCATACGGACATCAGTGCCACTATGTAAAATAGTTGCCTCCCTCTTCAATTAGTCTTTTCTACAGAGACCCTCAAAATCTCTCCCAGTTGCTATGTGATCCCTGGTATTAACTTTTATGGACCCCAGGTGCCTGGTCCCCCGGCTCCTGACTAGAAGTACTTCAGCCCTGGTGTCCAGTGTACTCCATGCATGGCTGTAACTGGAAAATGCCCCGCCACTGTCCCAATTTTCTAGCCTTCTTATGCTGGTGGCAAACTGTCATGGCTTTGTACACAAGAACATTAAAGGAATCATACATTATAACCAAATGATATGTAGTCTTTGGATATGATAGTTCAGAATGGAAAAAAAAATCAGCCACTATGATGGACCACAGAATCATGGAATGCAAAAGCAAGTGATCACTCAGTAGATGTAAGGCTATTTGTCAAAATCCAGCAGCTTTTTATAAGAGAATAAAGATACGAGGAACTTATGTCCATGAAAACCCCTGTCTCATAACAAAGTATAGACAACTTTAAAAAGAGGAAACTTTCATTTTGGCTTGTGGTTTTAGAGGTTCCAGCCTATTTGAGATTGGCTCCTTGCTTCTGGGCTTGGGATGACACAGCACACTGTGAGACCTCATGTGACAGAGGAAAGCTGACTCGCCTCCTGCCAAGGATAAAGAGAGACAGAGGAAGAGACAGGGGTCCCACAGTCCTTTTGAGGAGCTCACACATCTTGTTCATACCACTTCCCAAGAGTTCAGCTCGGGGAAACAGTCCTTTTTTGAAAAAAGAACAGTCCTCATGGAGATGTTTAAGATACAAAGTGTAACAATGATGTAACCAGAGAAGAAAATATTTTCTGTCAGATCTGGAGTGAGACAAAATGCCTACTCCCTCTGTTAGGATCAGCATGCTCCTCAAAATCCTAGTAAAAATTTAAAGATGTTCAATGTTAGAGTGAAATGTAAAATTATGTTTGAGATATCATGATCCCATAGATAGGAAATCATAAAGATCTATTCAGAATTGGTAGATGGAACTATTAAATTTAATGCAGTTGCAAAATCGATATACAAAAATTTTAGAAACAACACTGACCTAAATAAATAGGAAAATTTAAAAAGTAGTACCACTTATGTTTGTAACAAGAATAAAATTCACAGAAATTAAGGAGATGAAAACCTACATGAAATTATGAATGATTGATAAATTTAAAGACTTGGATCCAAAGACATATAAATTCACAATTTGGAAGAATATGTCTGTACCACCCTCAGCAATCTCTGTAGTCAAGATAGGCTTCCTCAAAACCCTAATGGTAATGTTTAAATGCAATTTTCATATGGAATCATTAAAGTCTTCAAATAGCCAAAGCAATTGATCCAGAAGAAAGCTGGAAGTACTTACACTTTCATATTTCGAATTACATTTAAAAGCTGTAGTATAACACCATGCACTGGCACAAAATCAAACACACTGACGAACAGAGTGGAGAGCGGAGAATAAACCACACAGAATTGGTTAGCCTTCAGCAAAGATGTCAAGAATTGAAAATGGAGAATCAGCTCTTTGAAAATTAGGGTTTGGCAAGCTGTATTAAATTCAGATACAAAATAAAATTAGATGCTATTCTATTTAGAGAAATCAACTTAAAATGGGATAGATATGCAAAGCTAAAGAGTTCCAGAGGAAATTTAAAGTTCCTTGAAACTGAGTTGCTTTCCAACAGATTGTTTGATACACTCAACACACAAGTAAAAATGAGTAGTTGGGATTGACCAAACTATTAATGCTCTAATAGCAAAGAAAATGTGAAGAAGAAAAGTCAGCACAGTAAAAAACATGAATCATCTAAAAGTACAAAAATACCCAAACTATCTTATACTCTAACAGTCCCCACTTGAGATATGAATGCAGAAGAAATCAGGATCACAAAGAGTTCTTGCCTTCATACATTCCTCATTGTATCGATACCAAATGGATGGAAATCAATGTATGTGACTATCAACAGATGTGTGTGTGTGTGTGTGTGTGTGTGTGTGTGTGTGTGTGTATAGTTGGTTTTATTTTATACACACACACAATGAAATAGTATTTACCCTTTAACATTGCTGTTTTTTTTCTCACATCATGGATGCTGAGAAATAAGAGAAAAATACTGCATGATCTCACATATGGGAATCTAAAATAGTTAAACTCAAAATGAGACTAGGAGAATGCTTGACATAGGCTAGAATAGGTGGGTAATAGTGATTAAAGGGCACAAAGTCTCAGCCATGCAGGATGAGTACATTTTGGACATTAATGCACAGCCTGCTGAAAATGATCTGTCATTTAATATTTGCTAAGAAATGGTAAATCTTGACACAAATGTTAACTGTGTAGAGAGAGTTTGTTAAATAATTTGCTTGAATGTTCACTTATGGTATATGCCTATACATCTAAAATACATATAATTTTATATGTTAATTTATCTCATTTGTTTGACAAGGATAAGAAAGTCCATGTTGCTGGTTTTTAATAGATGATGACCCCAAAGTGCTAAACATGGGCCTCAGTATAGTAGGTTAGAAATTAAGGAACTTATTCTTCATATTAATGTGGGGTGGAAAACTTAAAATGGTAATATAATATCTAAGAATTGACCCATGATTTACATATTCTGTGTGAGCTCTTCTGTCATGGGCACCTTTCTTCATATCTGTATTCTCAATTCCACAAACTGGTCATCTTAATATATACAAACTGAATTATCAATTCATCTCTATCTAACAGGTCAGTTTTGTCAGACCTTTTACCCCTGTTTCTATGACTCAGTCGGTGTTGGCCAAATGACGACATAAAAGACAAAAGTGAATGAAGGGCCAGTCATAGCCATGTACAGTCTAATTCCATCTGGATTTGATGAGACGTCCTGACAAAAGCTGCTGTCATCCAGCCCACCTATGTTTGTACTCAAGAGAGAAAGGGAAAAGATGAAGGGGAAATCTTGATTGAAAACCGTATTGCCAAACAAGAAAACAATAGTCCCTCTTTTCAGAGGGCTATTTCTACAATAAAAAGGAAAATCAGAAGGGCATTCTTCCATTGTTGTATAAAGGTTTCAGAGTATGTCTTGTGTTTTTCTGCTCATTGCTTGGCAAGCCAAGATTCTCAGAGCTCATTTAGGGACAGCCAGCTCCTGACCCTCTGTTGCAAGGGGTGATAAGTATAGTGATAGGCAGCAGACCCAGGAACAAGGATTTGGGATTGTTTGAACAGCTTTATATTTCAATGAACTTTAAATCTCTTTCATAAAATGCAAATTTCTTAGTTCCCTGGTTGAAGCTGAAAATGAATTCCTTCCTCTTTGTGGTATATTCTCATCATTCATTCACAAGACAGTTTATTTTTTTCCCTTTTATTGAAACTGAAAAACTTCTGTAAGGCAAAAGACACTGTCATTCAAACAAAACAGCGGCCTACAGATTGGGAAAAAAATCTTCACCAACCCCACATCTGACAGAGGACTAATATCCAAAATTTACAAAGAACTCAAGAAGTTAAATGCCAAGAAACCAAATAATCCAATCAAAAAATGGGGAAAAGAGCTAAACAGAATTCACAAAGGAGGAATTCCTAAAGGCTGAGAGACATTTGAAGAAATGCTCAGCATCCTTAACCATCAGAGAAATGCAACTCAAGACAACTCAAAGATTTCATTTCACACCTGTCAGAATGGCTAAGATCAAAAGCTCAAATGACAACACATGCTGGCAAGGGTGTGGAGAAAGGAGAACACTCCTCCATTGCTGGTGGGGGTGCAGGCTTGTGCAACCACTATGGAGGTCAGTATGGCAATATCTTAGAAAACTTGGAATAGCTCTGCCTTGGAACCCAGCCATACCACTTCTGGGTATACATCCAAATGACTCCTCACCAAATCACAAGGAAGTTTCCTCATCTATGTTCATAGCAGCCTTATTTGTAATAGCTAGAAACTGGAAACAACCTAAATGTCCCTCAGCCAAAGAATGGATTAAAAAACTGTGGTACATCTACACATTGGAATACTACTCAGCTATCAGAAACAATGAAATTATGCAATTTGCAGCCAAATGGATGGAACTAGAGAAGCTCATCCTGAGTGAGCTAACCCAGACTCAGAAGGATGCACATGGCATCTATTCACTTATAGTCGGATTTTAGCTACATAGTACATGATATCTATACTACAACCAATGCACCAAAGGGAACATGGACTTAGACTTTTTCTTTATCTCCCTGTCAATGAGACACTTTTCCCTAGTGGTGCTGCCTTCTGGGCCCCCAGTGTATGAGGAGGCTCTCGGCCCTCATAGGACTGCTGAACTGGGGCAGGGGACTGTTATGTAGGAACACTTCACTCCAGAGGAGTGGGATGGAAGGGTTAGGGGGGTAGAGGGTGGGAAGGCGGGGCTGGGAGTGGTGGAAAGAGGACCCTATGATGGAGATGTAACCTGAAGCAATAAATACATAAATTAAAATAAAAAATAGAGAAAATAGGGTTTTAGGATTTGTTTGTTTGTTTTTGTTTTTGGATTCCCTGGGAATCCAGGCCAACTCTGTCCAGGGAAACAGGTAGGCCAACTGCTGATCTTCACTTCTTCCTTCTCCAAATCTATTCCTCTAGTCTCATCCCCAGCTCTGTAGCAGACTGCCTGTTGCACATCACCCTCCTCCCCTCCTGAAAATCTAGTGGATCACACAGATCACTACCTCCAAAGTTCTCCCTAACTCATCTCATTGTCCCAGTTCCTAGCTCCAGCAGGCATTCCCTGGGAACCCACAGGCCACTCAGGTGAGGGAGGCAGGCAGCCTAACTGAATCTTCAAGGATCCCTCTATGCCTCCAAATCCAATCCTTCAGTCTCAACCCAGTTGTATACCAGATCACCTGCTGCAACCCCCCTCTCCTCTCTGCCCCTATCTCCAGCAGATCAAGTGTATCCTCTGTAAACTAACTTCCCCAATTATTCAGCCCCCCAACACCAGCAGGCATTCCCCAGGACTCCACCAGTCCAACCTGCCAAAGAAGCAAGTACATGGAGGAAGGGAACTGAGAGGGAGAGGGGGTGGGGAGGGAAATAGAGGTGGGGATCAGGTGTGGGGAGAGGTGGGACATTTGGGAGAGAAAACAAAAATGACTGAGGGTGGACATTCCGGGAGTCCTAGCAGCTAGGGATGTGGAGCCTGAAGTGGCTACCTCCTGTAGCCAGGCAGGACTTCCAGTGGAGGAAGGGGGACACCAACCTATCCACAAAACCTTCTACCTAAAAGTTCTTTGCCTAATAAAATTGCAGAGATAAAGATAGAGCAGACATTGAGGGAATGGTCAACCAATGATTGGCCCAACTTGAGACCCACTCCATGGGAGAGAACCAATCCTGGACACTATTAATGATACTCTGCTATGCTTGCAGATAGGAGCCTAGCATAACTGTCATCTGAGAGACTTCACCCAGCAGCTGATGGAAACAGATGCAGAGACCCAAAGCCAAACAATAGGCAGGGCTTGGGGAGTCTTGTGGAAGACAGGGGAAGGAATAAGGGAACAGGACGGGTCAAGGACACTACAAAAGACCCACAAGTCAAATAACATGGGCCCATGGAGGCTCACAGAGACTGAATCACCAACCAAAGAGCATGCATGGGCTGGACCTAGGTCCTTCTACAAATATATAGCAGATGTGAAGCTTGTTCTTCATGTTGGTCCTCTAACAATTGACCGGGAGCTGTCTTTGACTTGCTTGCCTTTGGATCCCTTTCCCATACCTGGGCTGCCTTGTCTGGCCTTAGTGGGGGAGGATATAGTTAGTACTGCTGTGACTTGGTGGGCCAGGGTCAGTTGGTACCCATAGGGGCGCCTCCCCTCCCCTTCTTGAAGAAAAAGGGAGGGTGTGGGAGGATGAGACTGGGAAGGGAGGAAGGAGTGGGGCTGTGATCATCCTGTAAAATAAATAAATACTTTTTAAAAGAATCAAATGCCTCTTCACAGAATTATAAGTAAGTTTCCTCATCTATGTTTATAGCAGCCTTATTTGTAATAGCTAGAAACTGGAAACAACCCAGATGTCCCTCAACCAAAGAATGGGTTAAAAAACTGTGGTACATCTACACAATGGAATATTACTCAGCTATCAGAAACAATGAAATTATGCAATTTGCAGCCAAATGGATGGAACTAGAAAAGCTCATCCTGAGTGAACTAACCCAGACTCAGAAGGACGCATATGGCATCTATTCACTTATAGTAGGATTTTAGCTATGTAGTAGAGAGTATCGATACTACAACTAACACACCAAAGGGAACTTGGACATAGACTTCTTATTTTTAATTTTTATTTATTTTTTATATATTAGTTATATTTTTCTTCTATTTTTTAGCCTTTTTTATCTATTGTCTGCTTATTGGTTTGTTTGTTTAGTAGTTCTCTCTCCCGGGCAACAAGACACTTTTCACTGATGGTACTGCTTCGTAGACCCCCAATGAATGAGGAGGCTCTTGGCCCTCATATGACCTCTCAACTGAGATGAGGGACTTTTATATAAAGACACCCCACCCCAGAGAAATGGGATGGAAGGGTTAGGAGGTAAAGAAAAAAAATGAAATGTGATGTTTCGGCCTTTTACCACTAATTGTCATAAACTGATTAGGATAATTAAGAAATGAAAACTAATGGTTATGCAAGCCGGTCATTCTGTTAGGTACTATGACAGCCTATTATAGTTACTTTCTAAGCTAATCAAAAATAAACCTGCTACGAGACAAGCAACATCTGCTTACCCTAATATAAGAGATAGATAGGGCCTCTTCAAAAACCTCAGGAGATCTGCAGAATATGGCATTCAATGATGTTTTCGTAGCTTTAGATTTTTTTTATATCAAGATATATCAACTCCTGACAGCACCCCCTATTCTCCTCCAAGTAGAAGATGAGCATCGAAGAATCTCCAGTGGGAGATGATTGAATTAGTTGCAAGCCTATCTCTTGGTAGGAAAAGCCCCTTGCTCCAACTGTAGACAGAATGCTGTCCAAAAAGGACAAAACCTGGAAGCAGGTAAGTCGACAGCCTAGCTCTGCCAAGACAGGGTAGGTAAATCCTTCATAACCCCTGCTCTACAATCAATGTCTGTCAGAGAAACGGGGCCAAATGACTGAAGATCGATGCTGTAATATATGGAGAGAAAATGGGAAGTGTCCAGGCAGCCACTGGTATGCCATTTCTTAGTTTGGGAAGTTGCAGGCCCTGTATTTCCTATAAAATCAGATATATTTATCCCTCTCAGGTCTCTGAGGTGGTTGAAGAACAGATAGAGTCTCATAATTAAATTTTGAGTTGTTTAGGAGTCAAGAGAGTGTTATAGATCTAAGAAGATACTTTTAAAATTGTGTTGCAAATTAGTATGAATGTTGAGTCAGATATAGAACTTTAAACTCATGGAGATGTTTAGATAGTAGAATGTTAAAGTCAGGTACCAAATACACATGGACTGGACATTGGGAATGTACGCTAAGCCATGTAACCCTCATAACTGTGGCCTAATTACCTCTGTTGTTTTGTATTGTATTTATTATTATAAGAGAAAGAGCCATTTGTTGGACTGAAAGGGGAAACTGTAGGGGGAGATAAGATATACCTTAAATTTAAAAGAAAAAAAAAAGGGAAGAGGATGGGGGGTTGAGGGTGGGAGGGTGGGACTGGAGAGGGAATAGGAAGGTGACTGCGATTGAGATATAACTTGAAGAAATAAAAAATAAAGGAAAAAAAAAAGAAGCAAGTAGGCCAATGTAGCATGTAGCTCCAAATGTTCACTCCCACTCCTCTCCTCCAAATCCAATCCCTCAGTCTCACCCCTTGCTCTGTAGCAGATTACCCATTGTGGCCTCTCCCCACTCTCTGTGCCCAGTCCCAGGAGACTAAGCAGAGCCTGGGGAACATCCTGCTTTGAGTCCTGTGGATACCCTCAGCCCTTTCCCCCTCCCTACTCATAAGGATCAGCTCCCAATACACAGAAACACATTTTACCTGGAACCTGTTGTTTTAAAAAACTAAAATATCCCAGTTATTTTATGAAGCCACAATTGCCCTGATACCCAAACCAAATACCTGATAGAGAACTACAAACCAATTTCCCTTTTGAACAAAAATTCTCAATAAAATACTTGTAAGCCGAATCCAAGAACTTATCACTAAGATTATCCACCATGATAAAGTAGGCTTCATCCCAGAGATACAGTGATGGTTCAAATTATGTAAATAAATAAATATAATCCACCATATAAACAAACTGAAAGATATAAAACACATGATCATCTACTTAGATGCAAAAAAAAGGCCTTCCACAAAAATCTAACTCCCCTTTATAACAAAAGTCTTGAAGAGATTAGGAATACAAGGAACATACTTAAACATAACAAAGGCAGTTTGCAGCAAGCCCATAGCTAATATCAACTTAAATGGAGAGAAATTTAAAAGAATTCCACTAAAATTAGAACAAGACAAGGTTGTCCACTCTCTTCATACTATTAGTACTGGAAGTCTTAGAGTAATAAGACAACTGGTAGAGATCAAGGTAGTATAAATTAGAAAGAAAGAAAAAATATTTTTATTTGCAGGTAATATGATTGTATACATAAGTGACCTAAAAATTCCACCAGGGAACTCCTCCTACATCTGGTAAATACTTCCAGCAAAGTAGCTGGATATAAAATTAACTCACCAAACTCAGTAGTCCTCCATATACAAATAACAAATAGACTGAGAAAAAATTGGGGAAATAATACCATTCACAATAGTCTCAAATATATAAAATAGCATGAGATAATTCTAACCAAGCAAGTGAAAGACTTGTATGACAAAAACTTTAAAGACATGAAAGACATTGAAGAGGATATCAGAAGACCTGTAAGGTTAAAAAAAAAATGCCCTGACTCAACACCATAAGAGAAAGACCCTCCAAAGATAATATTATTTGTTTTGTGATGACCATCTATTGCTAGGCATGGGATCTACCCTTAAAAGTGGTTTGTTTCCCTGGCGATTCTCCCTTGGAGAAAAGTAAGTTTTCACTTGCAAGTGACTAATACTGGAGATAACTTTTGGGTTAGGAGTGAGGACACATTTTTACTTCTTTTCCTCAAAGACTCCATATGGTGCAGACTTGTGTAGGCCCTGTGAGTCTATATGTGCACCATCCCTGATGTGTGTGTCTAGATGTCTTGTTTCCTTAATGTCCTCCATACCCTCTTGCTCTCACACTCTGCCTCCTCTTCCACAGAGCTTCATGAGCCCCCAGGGAAGGGATTTGAGTGATGGAGATATCTCATCTAGGGCGGAGTGTTCCAGGGTCTCTCAGTCTCTGCCTAAGTCACGCTATGGGTCTCTATATTTGTTCCTGTCTTCTGGAAGAGGAAACTTTTCTGATGTTGGCTGAGTGAGGTACTGACCTATGAGTATAGCAAACTGTCACTATGACTCATTGCTATGTTCATTTAGCAGAACAGTGGTATTTGGTTTTCCTCTAAGTCCCTGGCCTATCTAATCTCAGGTTCTTGGCCACCCAAGTAGAGCCAGTATGGGCTCCATCTCATGGAGTGATTTTTAAGTCAAATCAGATATTGATTGGTTACTCCCACAAACTTTATGCCAATATTGCACTAGGTAATGTCACCATTGTTTGTAGAAAGGTTTGTAGCTGGGTTGGTGTTTACCTTTCTCCTCTGGTAGCATGCAGAATACCATCTAGTACTATGAACACTAGTTTGTAGGGGTGAAGGCTCTAGATAGGCAATTTCTCTGTGTTCAGTGAGTTGTGTAGGTATTGTCTTCAGCAGTAGGGCCTTACTGCCAGTTTGTGGAAAGCAACCAGTAGGCTTGGCAATACCCTGGATTTGCGTGTCCCCATGAGACCCCTTTGGCCAACAACTCAATTAGATGTAGCCCAATCTCGACATTTGAAGTTGCCTTTGGTGACAAGAGATGTCTAGTTAGACTTTGTCTTTTCCATTATTTGGTGATTTTGTTCAGGTTGCCTTCATATGTACATATTTCAGGAAGTTTCTACTGTATCAGGTTTCTACACTACCTCTCCAATGGCTCGTGGTTTTAGCTGTCCCTCCCTATATTCCCTCCCTCACAACTCTTCCCTCCGTGATCCATTTGCTATATTTGAAGGTGCCTGGAGAAGGAAGAAGTATGCACTTATTTCTTTTACTCCCTATCCATCATTGTGTACATAATCTGACATTCTCACATAGCAGTGAGCTAATTATTTGTAATCTGAGCCTTACAAATTAAGAATCAAACTTCTGTGATTCATCAGTATAAATCTAGCCACTAAGTAGCAAACTTAGACTTTAGTCTCAGCTTGTTCTTCTTCCTATGCTTCAAATGGTGGAGCTAGTATCTCTTCAGGAAGAACTTCATTGGATTAATAGAAGTGAATTCATTTCTGACATCTAAACCCTCAGAAGGGATCATGGCATCATCAGAGGGAGGAGAAATGTCCATAAGGAATGTCACCAGAGACATATTTTAAGTGACCTGAGAGTTCACAGAGAGCAGCAGTGATAAAGCACAGGGAGTTCCTGGGACACTCAGTCATCTTCTTCATCCTAGTAACCACACAGTCAGGAGTGGAACATTTCTGTTGATATAAGAGTTTATAAAAGTTTAGTTGTCTTGGCTTTGATAGACTTCTGATAAAAGAGAAGAGCCTTTCATGAAAGACAGTAATTTAGAGCCAAAGTTATGAGAACTGAAAATACATGCATCTTTCAAGGCTTCCAAATTCCCCAAGGAAAATAAATTCCTCACTAATAGGACAGGTAGTTACAACTTTTCTGAACCTGATTTTCTTCTACTCATGAACTAGGATATGAATAAGCGTCGCCCATCATTTTTCATAGAAGTGTCAAGATTAAGTGGTAAAATATTTGTGGGCTTTTTCTGACATGTTAGGGACTAGTACTTTGCTTGTATGGATGGTTTGGGAATGGAAAACTATGGTCTGAGTGGATTCTGCCTGTCATAATAGCATTACTGTGGCCTCTAGGGATGAGCAGGCTCAGGTTTTCCCCTGAATTTGTCACTGCCCTGTTTGTTAGCCTTAATGTGTGCATGTTCCAACTTGTAAGAGGGAAGACATGAAAATGTGAAGAGAGATAAATATATATTTATATAATATATATGTGTATACACACACACACACACACACACACACACACACACACGGGATTTAGTGGCTTACAGGCTGTAGTCTGAGTAGTCCTGCAATGGCTGTCTCCTAATGGAAAAGTCCAAGAATCCAATAGTTGGTTTATAAAGCTACATGTCTCAGCTGGTATTCAATATACATTAGACTCCCAAAGGAGTAAGCTCAAATATCAGTGAAGGAATGAACTTGCCAGTGACAGAGTGAGATTGATTTAGGCAAAGAACAAGCACTTCTTTATTCCATGTCCTTAATATAGGCTACCACCAGATATGTGGCCCAGATTTAGAGTGGGTCTTCCCACTTCAAATGATCCAATGTAGAAAAATCGCTCACAGGTGTATTCAGCAGCTTGGATTTTAGTTCGTTCCAGATATGGCCAAGCCGACAACCAAGAATAGACATCTCAGGGCTTCAACACAATTGCGTTTTATAAGAGTAATTGCATAGTTCTGATGCGGAGGATGCTGGAGACAGCAGAGGGACATAATCAGTCACCTGAACTGACACTGGACTATGTAGTCCAGGTGAGGGCTTCTAGGTGATGTTAGTGAGTGTGACTGATCCATACTCAGGTTTGGAAGATTACAGTGTTTGCATACATGTGCATATGTATGAGAGTGTATGAACATGCATTATACTTAGCTATCACATTTTACTGCATATGAATTACTGCTGGCCAGAAGGGCAGCACAGTGGTTATGTATGTGGCTTTTGGAGTCATATGGATGAATTGAAACCTTCATTTAAACCACTTAACTACATGTCCTCTTTGAATCCATATGTCTTTGAGTCTCAGTTTCATGTGTAAAATGAAGATGCTACCACTCCTTTAGGATTGCGCATTTACAAAGCTTAAGATAATGCTGTGAACCTGCTAAGAGCTATACAAAGAACATTTATAATCATCACCATCACCACCACTGCCACCATCATCAGTAGCAGCAGCATGTAACTGGCAACTTATTAGATTCATTCAAAATGCTTATTTGTAAAACAATCACTTAATATAGCTCATTCTACCATTCATAAATAAATAGTGTTATTAAATATAAAGTTATTTTGTAAAGGAATTCACCATTTCACATAAGATGGGCATACTAAAAATATTTAAAAATTTCCCAAAGAGTAGAAAAAACCTATGCTTTCTTTTCTCTTCGGTGTCCTGGCAGTGACTCACATGTAATTTTTTCCTACAGTTGTCCTGCATAAGGAATGTGTGTTGGCATGGAAGCTGCATAATTTGGAAAGGTTTTGTTGATAATCTTAAACAAAAACAGTCAGAATCGTCTTGGTTTTATTAAAAAACCCAGAGGAGAACTGTGTTTTGTTTTGCTAAAAAAGGGAAAGATGCCAGTTTTTGAGTTAGGGAGCATTTTCAAGTGTTTATGTTGAGAACATGGAACAAAGAGAACATTGACTCTACTGGGTTCTTACCTATCAAACACTGAATGCCTTGGAAGGGCTATTTCCACTTAAGGTTTATAATATGCATCAGCTTAGGTTTATATAGTCTGTGTATTCGTTTCTCATAATAGTGACAGAGACCTAATAAGAAGAGACTTAAGAGAAAAGAGGTTTTAACTGGGTGACACTTCTAGGACACAGAGTTCATCACGGTGGGAAAAGCATGGTGGCAGAAGCTTGAGGTTGCTGGCCACATTTAACCTGACATCAGGAAGTAGAGGGAGTACAGGAAGTAGGACTTGGCCAAGAAATTTTATAGTTCAACTCCAGGCACCCACTTCTCCAACTCCAAATCAAGTCCTACTGCCATCTGAGGACTAGGTAGGCCAAAATACAAGCATTTAAACTACGTTTAAACTACAGCCCTCTGTCCCTGGCCCCATAGGGTCATGGCGATCTTATAATGCAAAATGCATTTATTTCCCTCTCAAAAGTCCCTACATCTTCAATAATTTCAGTACTGTTTAAAATCTCTCCCTTGAAATTCAAGGCAATCTTTAACTATGAATGGGTGTAAAATAAATCAAGCACACAAACAAACAAATAAAAAACAAGTTATGTGCATTCAGAACACAATAGCTTGGTAGACATCATTGCAAAAGGAAGGAATTGAAGCATGGCCAGGAAAGACTGTACAGCTTGTGGATGAACCAGCTCCACTAACCAGCTCCTCTGCCCTGACCCAGAGTCACCTGAGTGACAGACAAAGCCCCGTCACTCTCAAAGGCCTCACTTCCCCCATATCCCAGTGATATAGCTACCTGCGAGTTGTTCATGCTCCAGGGAATAGCTCCCCACTCTTGTGGAAGGTCCTGGTTAAATTCAATGGATCACAAAAGAAAAACAAAAGGTAAAAATGGTAGGAAGGGGGACTTGTTGGGAGAGATAGGGAGTTAGTGCATTATGGGGAGGGATAAGGAATGGGACTGAATATGACCAGATGTGTTATGCAAATGTATGAGAAGTTCAAAGAATATTTTATGAACATTAAGTGCCCTAAGGGTTTATACAACATAAGCAATGTGATTTTGAAGATGTTTAGTAGAGGACCGTGGATACTACCATTTCCTTAATGAAGGAGGGAAGAAATCAGATAATCAGCCCTTCATCTTGATCTTAAATGATGATTTTATCAGAGAAGAGAGACAGAGTTTTAGAGTTGACTTGGAGTCATAAAGAAACACAGTATATTCAGAAACTGAGAAATTTTAAATGGTTAGAGGACAAAGGCAAATGGTGTTATTGAGGTCAAGGTATGGTTGAATGTATGCTGGATTCCATCCAAATTTTTTTCTTTTGATGCCTATAACATTTGCATTTTGTCTTTTTTTCCACAAACATCTTTAGGCATTTAAACATTGCCATTTGATTCTCATAGTATCATTATTCAGGTGTACCTGACATTCCAAATGGGCATAAAGCAAGGGGCCTTGAGTGTGATACATGGGAAGCAGGGCAGGCTTCCTCTTAAGGTCATTGCAGAGGTCAGCAAGAACCCTCTAGAAGGACTTTGTCCCTCTCCTACAGTGTTGCTAAACTAGACCAAAGAGAGAAATGAGAGCTACTAATTCAGTGCAATCCGGCACAAACAGCCCCAAAGGTAGCCACTCTAAGCTCCAGTGGAACAATATGTACCCCGAGTCTGGTGTAGTTGGTTTGAGGTGAAATGTAAAATTATATGCATGCTTTCATCAGCAGAGTTCACTACTTAAAACATCACATCACAAGGAGAGAAGAAAACATCACAGGGAGAGAAGGTAAAACCTATCCCACCATGGAAGAAATGTTGCTAGATGTAACTTTTAAAATGTGTTATGTTTTTATTTTTTATTTTTGAATTTCTTTTTATATTGTATATATATATTTCTCATTTTAGAGTCTTCTCTTTTGCAGAAATATCTTGCAGCAGTCTTACGTTAGTGTCTATGTTACTCCCTTAGGCCATATGACTGTTCTGTCTGGTTCCCCAGTTCTGCTACTGAGTACTTGTTGTGATAGACTTTTCCTGAGAGATGCAACATATACACATCTTCTGGTCCTAGATAGGGAACTAGGGAACTGATAACAGACCAAAGTCCAGCTTGGTCAACTAATACTTGTTATTGTGGATACTTAACAGGAATATGGGAGGCAGGTTACTTACAGGAGCAGAAATACCTCAAAGACAGCGACATCACTGAAGCCCTCTCTAACAAGTGTAGCAAGTGTAACTCACTGAAGCTGGAAACCTGAAGCAGCTCAACAGGTTGAAGAGTGTCCTTTCCCAGGCAACTCAGCTGGGCTTTCTTACTTCTAGGAATTTTTGGCTTGTCTTTGCCTCTTCCGTTGCTGCTTGGTTGGTCCAAGAGTCTTCTTTGTAGCTTGTATCATCTGAGAGTGACTCAGCATCCTTTTCTGCTTATATTCTCTTGGGGAATGGAGAAGCCCAGTGAATCTGCTCAAATTCAGGTACCTTACCCAAGAATAGTGATTCTCAACCTTCCTAGTGCTGCAGCCCTTTAAAACATAAAATTATTTCCATTGCTACTCCATAACTGTAATTTTGCTACTGTTATGAATCATAGTGTAGATATCTAATATTCATGATATCTGATATGAGCCTCTGTGAAACGGTTGTTCAACCCTCAAAGGGGTCATGACCTACAGGTTGAGAACTGCTGCCCTAACTCTTGCTTCACCTCCATGGAAACATTGTATCCTAAAATATCCTCTTGGCTCACTTTCCTCAGAGGTTAAGCCTTCCATCTTGAAGGAAAATGTCTTAGGATGTAGGATGTAAAAGGAAAGTGCTATACAGCTATGCTCTTTACTACTCTTCCTACACACAACGTTTATTAGTGAGGGCTCTCTAAAAGAGCAAAATTGACTGATGGATCTAGTAAAAAGGTATTTATTAGATTGGCTTACATATTACAGGTTGAGTAGTCTAAAAGTGGCTGTCAGTGTATCGGGGAGGTTGAGAACCCAGTAACTGCTCAGCTCACAAGGCTGGGTGCATCACCAGTGTCAGTCTGGCTCTGAAGGACTTCTGGGTTGCTGCTGACCTTCAGTTCATGATGGAAAGCCGTAGAACCTGGATTCTGATGTAAACAAAGGATGAGGGCAGCATTGGCAACAACAGAGCAGATGCACTCACCCACAAAGGCAGGCAGACCAAAGCAGCCCTGCTCTTGGTCACATCTCTTTGCATGTGGGCTACTGTCAGGAAGTGCTGTGAACTCAGGGTAGAGTCTTTCTGCATTAAATAATCCTTTCGGAAAATACACTCACAAACCCACACAACGAAAACATCACTAAGAGGGAAATTCATAGCTATGAGTACTCATATTTTTAAAAAAGAAAAAAAAAACCCCTGGGATATCTTAAATAAAAGACTTAATGATGTATTTCAGGGGCTTAGAAAATAGAAACAACCCAAACCTCAAGATGAGTAAAAATTAAAGGAACAATCAAGTTCAGTGAAGAAGCTAGTGAAAATGAAAACAAACAAACAAAGACAGTGGAGATAATTTGGAGATTTTTAAAAAATTTTACTGCAAATTTCTATATATTGCTACAAAACTCAATTTTCTTTTTGCAGATATTGTATCCTACTGTTTTAATATAAATATTTACTTTTATATATTCTTAATTTTTTCTAAAATGATTTAAGAATTTTATATTGCTGTCTGCTATTGCCTTAATATGTCATAAAAAATTTAGCAATTTGTCATTGCTGGATACTAGGTTGTTTCCTAGTTTGTTTAGTATATGTTCAAAGTTGGAAAAAGAGTATTCACACCAAAGATAAGTCATGTGATCAGTTTATGCGGTGTGCAAGCAGTAAGTGGCTGACAGAAGGGTTGCTCTTTCTTCCTTGTTTGTTTGTTCCAGATCTTTCTAGTGTTTACATACATTCCAGCCTCAATGTCATTTTCAAAAGCTTGATTTGCCTCACATTCCTTTTTTGGGTTGGATAAGGTTTAAATATAAAAACCCATCTGTGAACCATATTGCGTATTCACATTGAAGGCTAGAAATTCATTTTTAATTAAAACTTTATTCGGCACTCACAGTTCACTTTGTCCTGTTTTTATTATGAAACACTTCAGTCTTATCCCCCAAAACACATATGTCTGGAGCATTTCAAGATGTTCTTTGTTGTTCTTGTGGAACTAGTTTTCTGTACGCTGTCAGCTCACAGCCATATGTCCCGGCTGTTCATTTTGTTTCCCTTCCTGGCGTTTATAGAGGCAGCATCTTGTATGTCATGCAAGTTCATTTTGTTCCCATCTCATTTGTGAGCCTTGTCAGTTGGTGGGAAAGCAGACCGGAGACACTGCAGAACACTTTAAGCGCGTTAGGTGACCTGGGATCAGGGAGGCTGTGGCCTTTCTGAAACTCCAATGTGTGTGGGGGAATGTGTTAAGAGACACCTGAATTCTTGCTCCTTGTGGATACTTCTAATGAGTCTACTACTCGGTGGTGTTTAGTCGCAACGCACATAATAAAAATTACAGTTCTTTAATGTAACTATTAAAATCCAGGCTGGGACTTAGGGGCTGTAAAAACAGAATACCTCTTCATTCTCAGCAATACTGCATCTCCCATCATGCTCTCTCACAGGTGTTTTTGAGAACAGCTGTCATGCCTCTCGGTTGGGGAGAATTAAGAGAAGATGACTAGCTGCAAAGCAACGATGTTCCTGTAGAAGCTGGATGGGAGAAGACAGCAGCGCTGGCACATTTGAAGGCTTTCTTGCCTTTAAAGAAAGGTATAGTCAAAATAGGCTTTGTACTCTGTGGAATATAACTCATAAAACACCGAACTGTCCGCTATGTGACCTCTAATGAGTGAATTCTTAATGTCTGACCTTCTCAAATAACTAGAGTTATTTGTTTTAATTTGTTAGTTTTAACTTGTTCTAGTAACTGATTCAACCTAGTCTCCTCAAATATACGGGACATAGCTTGTGTTCTCAGATTTATTGAAATATGATTGAAAACTGCATATATTTAAGGCATGTCACATGACTCTTTGACACATGTCTTCACTGGACAATTCTGGCTTGCCAGGATGAACAGCACTTGTTGGAGCAGCAAGCCGGAGTACAGCTGCTGGGGTAGGGAAGAGCCCTTGTGTCTGTGGTGTGGCCTTCTCTAAGCTGGTTTATCTCAGTTTGGTTCTCGCCTTGTTGTTCTTGTTATTAGTTTATTTGACCATATTTTACAGTTTTAGAGGGACCTCCCCAGAGTTTTGCACCTAGTTTTTATTTTTTTCCATTCATATTTTTGGTGTTCATGTTTTCCAGGCTGGTGGTTCATATTATTTAAGAACTTGACTTTCCTCTCCAAATTTTCTGTGTATGTTATAGAGTAGCCTCAGAGCCAGGTTATTAATCCAGTCCTATTGGATTCTTTTTTTTCTTACAGCTGTGTAGGAGGAATAGAGATGGCTTCATCAGAACCTTCAGATTTCTACAGACAATGTGCACTGCTGGCTGACTGGTCTCTTCCCCACTTCCTTGATGTGAAAAAGAGGAAATAATGTTAAATTCCAGGGGTACTCTATTCACTGTCTTGGGAGCCCCATTTCTACTGTGCACCAAGGCCCTCATACCTCATGGAAAGGATAAAACATGGTGACTCACATAGAACACATTCTGCAAGGTGACTGCTACCCAGTAAGTGCCTGCTGGATATTGGCCTTGTTAATCATAGAGCTCTAAATATAACTTATTAATTCACTTGAAATCTCTTTTGTTTATAAGTTTGTGCATCTTTACCTTTTTAAGATACCTGAAAAAGAGATAGATTTAAAAGATATGCTGTGCTTAGCTTACTATGATTCAAACATAGAAACAAGCCAAAGAAGACTAAAACAATGAGGAGGAAATTCCTCCTAAAACATTCTGAATGGGAGCTCATCCTTCCCCAGTCTTGGCTCATTCCCTCCATGCATGCTCTTGCATAAATCCATGCACTTACTTTGATTAGTGACACCTCTCTTCTGTGACCATGCAGTGTTTTCACGGGGCACATTTTCCTAACAGTTTTGGGTCCCGGAAGCATAAAGAGATGTTTGTTTCCTTCCTATTTTATGTCCAGAAGCAAGGCTGTTTAGAACCAGTTAGTTCATTAGACTATGTGACTCAGAAAATGTGATGACCACGAGCTTGTCTGAAGATTCATAAACATAGCTAGGGGACAACAATTATTACCAGACTTCAAAAATCAGCAAACACTTCAGGGGTACAGCAGAGAGAAAATAAAACACAAGGCCTAATGGTTTCTGCTTTGGGAGTGTGTAGGGCATTCTGGAAGGAATTTTGTGTGGAATACATGATAGCCTTTTTGTTATTTGTCTGACTGGGTTAATTGAAGCTGGTTACCACTCCAACTTGAAAACCAAAAAATAGCCATTAGCTACTCCCCACAATGGGAAGGAAATGGAGAGGTTTTTGGTTCAGCTAGAGCCTGTCTTCCGAGATCACAGGGGCATAGCACGGAATCACAGCAAGCATTATGCATAGGCCAATGAAAAGATGTACGAGCCTGGTTCCCATTCTGGTCTCATCCCAGACTCCAAGGCCACAGTGGGAGTGAAAGATGCAGACCCGGGAATATTTCTGAATCCTTCCCAGTGTATGGGGAGAGAAGAGTAAAGATATAAGAATATAAAGAACAGCCTTGCTTCTACTATATCTCCAAGAAATGTCACCACCTCTCCCTCCTCTAAGCTGCATTGCAGAGCTAAGTGTGTGAGATTGCTAGTGGTTTTTTCCCAAGTAGAATTCATAAATGTAGAGATGTGAAACTGAGATCCAGGTCTCATGGTGGCCTTGACGAAATCTCTGGTTAACTCTGGCAGCTCAGAGTTGCTCTGTGAAGCTGAAGTAGCCTGTGCCCTTCCTGTTTATTAGCTTGTGGAATTGGGGCTGCCTTCCGTATGGTGAGTCCTCTAGTAAGGAAGTTCTGCAGCTGAGGCAGCTCCTGTCCAGGCTGGTAGGTGATGGCTGCCTCTCTCTATATATAGCTGCCAGTACCCATGGCTCCAGATCCTCTCTTTTTCCTTTTTATATTAAATTTAAATTTATGTAAGTGAGCGTTTTACCTGCATTTGAGATGCATGCAGTACCTAAGAAGGCCAGAAGAGGGTGCTGGACCCTCTGTAACTGAATAGATTGTTCTGGTACCAGGAATTGGTGCTAGGAATATGGGGTGCTAGGAATTGACCTCAGGTTGTCTGAGTTCACTCAGCCAGTGCCCTTGACATCTGAGCCATCTCTCTAACCCTCCAGATCTTTTCTTGGAGAATCTGCCGACACTTTCCCCAGTGTCATCTCAACTCCCACTCCACACCAAGTTTTGTTATAGTACTTATGATACAAACCCATTAGAAGTATGGCTGGACAAAGACAAGCTCCACTGCCTCTTCTTCCTGTTCCCTTTACAGGACAATATCTGAAGTCTCTCTCTCTTTTTACAATTACTACATCACCATGAAACATCACCAGTGCTCCCCGACTAATCTGCAGATCCAGAGCCAAGTATGTGAGATTGGTAGTGTTTTTTTTTCCCAAGTAGAGCTCATAAAGACAGTTATAACCTTGACCTCTTCACCAAGGCCAGAAGGATACACAGGTAACTGTTTGCTAATACCCCATGCAGTCCTCACAGTGTCTAAGAATGAATGGGCTCAAGGGTGAACTTATTTCTTCCCTGTCCAGACCAGATCCACAGCCTGTGTCTCTGAGGAGCAAGGTATCCATTTGCCAGGAGTGAAGGCTCACTTATTCTCAGTCCTCCTTCCCAGTGCTCACTGAGTCTGTGGGTTGCTTTGGAAAGCTTCAGTTACTGTAGTTTCTCCCTGTCCCATCTTCCCTCAAACTGCCACAATCCAAGCTCTCACTTAAAGAAAAATATCTTTTTGTTATGTGTGCTTTTAATTTTTATCTTGATTTTTTTTAACTTTTAGCTAACACATTTAAATATACATTTGTATATACAATTTACATATTAATTTGGCATAATATAATGTAATTATACTACTATTTATCTATTTATTATTTTTACTTAATGGTAACAAACAGTAAAGTTCAGCTTATAATGGAAAGCAGGCTTTCCCTTTTTTGCCCATGGCTGAAGTTTTAGCCATAGTAATACCTTTGGGTCTCCTCAACATATCCTTTGTCCCTCTCTCTGAGACCTCTGGTAACTTCTCTGACTTTATCTATTTTATGTGCCTTGTGTAAGTGAAATCATGCAATATATGTCTGGCTTATTGCAGCAAGACAGTGTTTTAAAAGTCCATTTATACTGTAGTATATAGCACAGATTCATTTCTTTTCATGACTTCATAGTTCTGTAAGACATGTTCTGGATGACATCAAGCATGTGTTGATATGCTTCTTTATTATTTCCCATGATACTGCAACAGCTTTGTAAATTCCCACCCTATAGTAACCTTTGACTCCATAATTCTCTCCATTTCCAGAATGGTATTACTAAACAAATAAGATGCTGCCTGGATACATATACCAAAAAAAAAAAAAAAAAGAGCATCCACAAAGAATGCCCTGAAAGTGGATACTACAGAGGGGGTGGGGCTGGATGTGCAGTTAGAGGTCCATGCTCAAGGACTAGTGTGGCACCTCAGAGGGAGGGCTTCCAGGATGGACTCCTTCAGCCCTAGACTTTGTTTGTAAGAGACACCATCTCAGAATGAGGCTGAGAGGACAGGAGAGGGTGAGTGTGGAGGTGCTCTCTGTAGAATAATTAGGGAGGATTTTTAAGCCAACAGTGTTTTTTCTGTGACTCTACTTCTAATTTCAGATAAAAGTGTGCTTCTGCAGCAAGTTTGCAGTTTTACAGATTATTTCTTCAGGAAGAAATCTCCAGGAGTTGGGATCTATTTTGGAATAGATCATTCACTGGAGCTCTTTTTCGTATTGTGTGTTTGGTTGAACATTGCAAATTTAGCTGATAAACAGGAAGACCTTTCTAACCGAGAGTGCGGCCCTGGTGATAGATGCTGCCCCTTAGGAGGGTGTCAGTTCCCTTCAAAGGATTATGTGAACAGAGGGTTGGAACACAGTGGAGAAGATGTCAGAAAAGCTCTGACCAGGCTAGGAAAACAGGAAGCCTATAGTAGCGGCCTCTAGGGATCTCTCATTCTAAACATCTATAATTCTCAAATTTATATGCAGACCACACTAAGAGATGGGCCAGTGATTGACATTCTATTCAGGAGGTAAGGCATAGAGTGTTCCTTTTTCCCTTTCTGCACAAGCTGTGTATAAGATCACAGTAAAAAGTCTGACATTTCTACTCTGTGAACCTGGGCTAAAGCTGAAATTTGATTTTGAAATATGAATATAAACTGTAACTACCTCAATTTAAGTCACTAAGATTTCTATTTATATATAACCTTTAAAGTTCTCCCAACTTTTTACCCTGGAGAAAGAAGAAAATTACAGCCATTTCACTTCTGGAAGTCTGGAGTGGCTTTCCTTCTAGGTTAATGGAAAACCTACATGGCTTTTTCCTGGCCTTCCAGCAGCTTCCAGCCACTTGTGACTGATGTGAACTCTCACATCTGGGGACATCACTGTAAGTCTCCTATGTTAAACTGAATGCTTTTTGTGGTACAAGCTCAATTGCAAATCTCTTTTAAAACATTTTTTCCTTGATGCTTTTAAGCACACTATTTGTTTTGAAACTGTCCATTCACAGGGCAAAGCTTCTATTGAATGTTCTTATTGCTTGTGGAAAAGCCATTTCCACTCTGGAAATGACTCTCCACTGTGGTGCGGTTTGTGCTGCTCCCACTCAGGGTGTCATGGGATTTGTTTCCCCTGTTCACCTCCTTACCTCCACCCGAGGATTCTGCCTTCTTTTTGTGTGGAATCAAGTCAGAAATACATAATGCCAAGCTTGAAAAGATCAAACCTTTATACTCACTCTCGATTAAGGGATGACGAGATTGAAGTATGGCAGGAACATCACAAAGCAAGTAGCAAAATCAAGATACCAACTTTGACCCCTGGACTTTTAACTCTCCTGCAGTGAGAGGAGGTGAATTGAAGGAAGGACCCCTAAATGCTTGTAAGAAGACCTGCCAGCTGGCACAATGGGCAAGCAGTTTCCTTTCAAGTGTGCTGGTAGTGTGTTTTTGTTACCTTTACACACACACACACACACACACACACACACCCTCACACACATTCACAACATACTACTGAAAGCTAGAACAATGTTGAAATACCATATAATATAGGCTGACTGACATGAAAGGAGGCAGAGCCTGAGACTGAGAACAGGACCTTGCTAGAAGAGCAGAGAGCATGAGAGATAAGGCAACAGGGTTGTAAAGGGGACAGAGAAGCATTGTCGTATGGGAGGCTGATATGCCACGTTGGAGATTATCTACAAATGACAGACAAGTGAGGGCAATTTGTGTGTCCATGGTAGACCCACTCAAGACCTTGGGGTGGATTCAGAATTCCAAACGTCTATTTTCCTCCAGCTCTACCTGCAAGTGTCCAAACTTACTCACTGGGCCAAGGTTACCTGATACTACTGTGAGGAATTAAACCAGGATGGTTAGAGCGACCACAAGACTGAGGCTGTGACAGTTTTATTGAGAGCAATTAGACTTTTTATGCCTTTTTTGTACAGTTGTAATTTCCGGGATACAATGAAATTTTCAAAGTTTACAGGGTACTGTTGCAGAACATTTGATCACAAGGTGAACCCCAAATTTGTGAATTGAAAAATATGTTTGTAATTATGGGATGGCTCAGCCTTTAATCTAAGAACTTTCTGTTTACTGTAAACAAGTGGTTATGGTGTAGCTCAGCCTTCGGACAGACCTTTAATCCAAGAGCTTTCTGCACACAGGATTAAATAAAGTTAACCCTAGGTCAAGAGTCAGAGCAAGAAACCAGCTGACAGGGATTAAACAGAAAGGAGGGACATTGAGCTGAGGGGTGTTTAAGACAGAGGAGAGAAGGAGTTGGGAGTTCTTCTTCCTTTAGGTTTTCTCCTTTACAGATTTTCTCCTTTAAGGCTTCTTCCTGTAGTTTATTCTGGGTTTTTTAGTTTTGGGCTTTTGGATCTTAGTTTTTAGGGCTTTTAGTTTTAGGAACACCAGCTGGGTGCTTTCTCTGCCTCTCTGAACTAGCAAGTTTTCAACCCAGCATCTGGTTCCTGAGTCTTCCTTGGTAAAATGAATGACTGGGATATTTCAGGGTTTTTGTTTGTTTATTTGTTTTTAATAACAACAAGGTACACAAGATTAATGTCTAAGACCAACTGTCCTGTCAAGCTTCCATGCTTCCTTGACTTTCAAGAGTCAAAAAGAGACACACAAAGCGTCCTGAAAGCTTCACTGCTTGAAGGAGTGCCTCATTCTCACAGGAAATGGAAGGCACATTGTGCCCAGGAACCATGGAGTCTAACCTGAAAAAAAACCAGGAAGCAGTTAGGCCAGGCCAGCTCCATGGCCCGCTTCATCCACCTATGTCAACGCTGACTTGCTCATCACCTTTGCGACATCTTTTATTTCAATGGACCATGGTCATTGCTGACACACCCTATAGGATCTTACACATGTCGTGGCCTCACTGGAAGGCTTCATTTTCCCCTGCGGTCCTTTTCAGAGCTTAATGTCTTCTGTAAGCTTCCTGCCACACCATTTCATTCTTTGTCTCTGACTCTGTCTCCACTCACAACCTCACTACCCCGTGAACAAGCAGTTCTTGCAGTTCTCCCTTGTGTATTCAGATCTGTGGTTCTGCAAGCAGAACTCAGGCGCTCTGACTCCCAGCATGCGGCTCTTGCCTCTCCACTGCCTTGCACTCCATTCTAACAGTGGAAGTAGAAATGTTCTGGTTCTCAGAGTCTAGCTGGAGAGTAAGGCTTCTCAGACTGACTTAGTGCACTCTCTGTGTTGAACAGGGCCTGGCCCAGTGAACGTTATCTTAACATTTGGTAACAAGATGAGAGAAATATGCATTATAAAGCCCCCCAACTCGAGGCCACCCAACGATTTTGTTGTTCTCTTCCTTGTGTCTGGCACCTTCTCCCCAGCACCTCTTAATGTGGCCAGAAGTAAAGTTGAAGACTTGATGGTGGACCACAGAGTTTTACTTCCTCGTGTGTGTGTGTGTGTGTGTGTGTGTGTGTGTGTGTGTGTGTGTGTG
>CAJQZJ010005020.1:11146782-11171550 GCA_907164525.1 Lophiomys imhausi
GTGTGTGTGTGTGTGTGTGTGTGTGTGTGTGTGTGTGTGTGTGTGTGCCTGTGTGTATGCCTGTGTGTGTGTATGGGTCATGGTCTGAATTCTCCAGGCTTTGCCATCATTTCACAAAAACCTGGGAAAGACTGACTTCTTTCTAAAAGACAGTCGATTTGGTTTTCCAGTCTGCCCTGGATGAGGTTCTAGCTGTTTGGATAATCTGAGGAAACTGAGGCAGGAAAGGCTGGGCAGATGAGACAGGGAGGGGAACATTTGTAGTTATGTGGGCATGCTGGCTCTGTGCTCAGCTAGGGCCCACCCTCCTGAGAATCTTTGCAAGGTCATTTAGAAAAAGCCACAGGCTAAACTGTCTTATTTGAGGGCAAGGCATGAGTTATGCTACATTCCAGTGTCCTGGTCACCATGGATTCACAGCTGCACCAGGTGTGCTACCTAATGCTCAGTGTTGGTAGCCACTTCTATGTAGGAAGCTCAGAATCTTCCCATAACCAGAAAACGGTCATAGGAGAGTTAGAAGTGCTCAGGACAGGAAGTCACAGTAAGCAGAACACAGGAACACTGTCAGCCTCTGCTCCTCTTGCCAGATGCCCATACTTTCCTGTCCCTTGTCAATAAATCTCCAAACTTATAGGCCAGATGCTAAGAAGAAAGCATGACCCTGAGGACAAAGTAAATAGAGTCAGTATTCACAAATGGATGAGTGAGATCCCTATTTTATGGGAACCTGTTAGTTACTCTTGCACCTTAACACTTTTGCACACACCAACCCTCTACTTTGTACAACTTCTAAAGAAACTCCACTCCATCCTCCAAAACTCAGTTCCATGTATCATTCTTCTGTTGTGCCCCATGCTCAACAATTACTTCAGCAACAGGCTGTGTTAGTTCTACAGAGGAATCCCTCTGTTGTTTCAGGCCACCCTTGCTTACCACACCTACAACTGATAACTTCGGTTACAATCTCACGTTAGGAACAAGAAGCTTGGCACAGAGCAGTTAGGTGTGGTAAGCACATGGCACATGGCGCCAGGTTCATTGAGAGACCATGACTCAAAAGTAAACATCCACCTGTGGCCTCCACATGAATGTCCTTACATGTGCACACATTAACATGAATACATATACAAATGAACACATACATGCAAAAGATCTGGGTCATCCTTAGCTACATAGCAAGTTTGCGTCCAACCTGAGCTACTACAAAAGACCTTTTTCAAAACAGAAGGAAGGTCAGTCACAATTCAGTTTTAGACTATGCTCTTGTTAAAATTCATCCCCCCCCCCCAGTCTTTCATTATAATCTGCTACTTACAAATGATTTGTGTGAGCGGTTTGGGAGGAAGTCGGAAGGAAGCCATAATTCTCAGTCATGGTCCATGAAGAAAGATAGAGTAAGCTTTCCTCTGAGACAAAAGATCAGTGAGGTCAGAAAGTCACTGGAAACAAAAATTTGGAGGCAGCAGTAACATGAGAGGTTCAGAGATGTGGCTGTGTCTGTAGATCAATGAAATGGAATTCTATTTGTCTTTGGTTAGAGTGAGAAATTATTGGCATAGTGATCAAAAGCAGCATAGCAGAAGACCAGAAGAGAGGTAGAAGGACCGTTCTCAGCTGCATCTGTACCATTCAACCTAGGTGCCTGAGACTCTGATACCTTAAGGAGTCTCCTCCCCAGCAGCCAAGTCCACAGCCCTGCCCTAATATCCACTGAGTTCATAAGTTTGCAGGACCTAGAAAAGCATGTAAATCTAGCAGACATTTATTGGCTTCTTTTATTGATAGGTACAAAGTCAAATTGGACATAACCACTGATCCCTGCTCCTAGGAATGGACCATCTAGAAGGGAGATAGCACCTCAGGACAGCATGATACGGGCCACAAGGAGGCAGCCTATGCACTGTGCGGGCTGAGAGCACCTTGACCAAGTTTGAGGCATTAGGAAAGCTTCCTGGGAAACTGCTCAGGGTCAGTCTCAGGTATATTTTTCGGGGAAGGACTCTTGGCAGGTGAAGGGAGAGGCCTTGGAGTGCCTACCCCAGGCTGTCCTTTTGTTTGCTTCCTGTTGCTTTTAACACATCTTATCTCTTCAGCTGGGCTCTAAACTGCTAGGATATGGAGACTGCAGGAGTGGGTGTGGGTGTAGAAGCAGAGCTGGAGCTGTGACAAGGAGAATCCTAGTCTAGGAGCACTCTGCCCCAATACCTGTCATCTTGCCTGTTCTTCACTCTTATGGGACTGGCAGCCACAATTTGAACCAATGGCATGATAAAGCCCTCCTCACTGGACTCAAGCTACAAGCACATTAGTGATAGGCAAGGAAGGAAGTGGAGAGGGAGACAGGAAGCAGAAAGGGAAAGAGGGTAAGAGAAATGGGGAAATATTTATAGAATTTTCTATTCATTTTCTTACTATATGTCTATTCAGAAGGTATACATACAATGAAGAGTCTTGAATAAACTAAGGGAACGATGTTTTTGAGGTAGGGCTCTAGGGCAGCATAACAGAAAGAGAGCTGGAATTGGAGACCCAGTGTGAGTCCTGCTGTGTGACCCTGGACAATCCCAGTGATCTCTTGAGTCCTTCAGGTCTCTACTTGCCAAGCCTATGGGCTGGATGCTCTTCATTGGCTCTTTCACTCTCAGCCTCTGTGGTCTCCAGTTAGCACAGCGAGCTGGGAAGAGAGCCTGCCTCTGGTCTCTGGGAGTGACCAGGGTTCAGCGGCTTTTACTCATTTCAACTAAACCCTAGTCTGTGGAGTCACGCAAAGTAGCCCCAGAGAAAGATGTTGATGGCCAGCAGGATGACGGCATTCATGTTGCAGACATGTCTCCAGAGTGGCTCCTCCTCGATGCTGGTCAGCTTCTGCTCCAGCACAGCCTTCTCAGCTGGGCTCAGGGCTTGCTGTGGGGCCCCTGAGAGTCCGCAGAACCAGTTCCACAGCCATTTCCCCCAGGACCTGTGTAGGACTGGGTGACAGGCCACAAGGGGAAAAGAAGGAGAAAGGACAGGGGAGGAAGAAAGGAAGAGGAAGGGAAGGTTGGACAAGGGATGAGAGAGTGGGAGATGGTAAGATGTGGAAGGATGGAGTGGGGTGCAAGTGGAGAGGACACTTTGTAAGGCACAGGCTGGGTGCTAAGTTGGGCCTCTAGGGTGAGCTATGCCCTTGGTGATAGCATGCAAATGGTCGCAGCTCAGAATCATCTCATTACAAGGGATAATGTGTTGGATCCAGCATCATGCGTTCTTACTCAGAGCACCAGTGCAGAATGGGTACAGAAAAAGAGCCCATTTTACCCAGAAAGGAGGGACAACTAAACTACACAGACTCATTTCCCTGGCTATGGGACCTGACATTGAGCTGGAGGCCAGGAACCTAGCAACAGGCACTGCTCTGCCCTCAGCCTTGCATAAGGCCGTGTATAAATCATCCAGCTTCCCATAGTGGCAGGTACTTTCTCCCTCACGTGCCTTAGTGATATCCTCTGCATTACTCTAAGAGTCGTTTAGGCGTCTAATGAGAACGACCATTGACATACTGCAAAGGCTACCAGTGCTAGGGCTGGGAGAGGCTATGTGAGTGATGTCCAAGTGCCTAAAGAATGCAGGCCAGGCCAGCAGTGCAGAGAGGTGCTGAGCTTGGGACCACATAGCTCACAAAAGCTAAGCTTAAAGGGAGGGGCTCCTTCTCCCCTGTCTTGAGGTTTCTCTTTGTTTCAGCAAGAAGAACCCAGTGCATAAGCAGCTGCCTTCCTGGGTCTCCCATTCCTCCACAGTGGTGTTTTGTAATGGGGCTGGATTTGAGGGATAGGGGCTGTAATTTCACTGAACATCATGGCTGACTCAGAGGCTCATTTTCCTCCCTTAGGGGCAACTGATCATAGGGAGCAGTTATTCCTTTGTATCATCAGGAATTGAATTACCCTGGACACAGAGACTACCAAGCAAGGGGCTTGTCTCTCTCTGTAACTGTATGTCTATCTAGCTCTGGAGTCCAGCCATGGAAAGTCTTTCCTTTTTCCCCTCTGGGACACACTCTTTCCTCTCTTCCTTTGTAGCTGCCTTATCTACATGACTGCTTGAAGGATGGTGTTCAGCTAATAAACTTCGTAGGGGTCAGAATTGGTCATTGCAGTGATAGTTTTGAGACCCACCCAAAATCAAGTGCATGGGTATAAGACTTGTAAAAGAAAAATAAAACTACATTTTGCTGAGGAAAATACACTGAACCTAAGTGGGGTGACTGGTAAGGCCAGAGAAAGTGGTTTTGGCCTATGGTGTCCCTGTAATGAGCATCTCTCTGTTAGACTATGGTGCTTGTGAGAGAGCATCTCTCCTTTACAGACTGCTCCACCAACCTTTGACCATCATGGCCTGGGAAAGAAGTACTGAGCCTTAGATGTTGGTGGCTCTGGAGCTCATGATGTTTTTAGCTACCGGCAAGTGGCCATTTGTATAGACAGCATAAGGACCTTGAGTGAAGGTGAAGGGCCTCAAAAAGTGAGAGTCCATTCAAGCCTGAGGGACAGTGCAGGGCTTCAGACCCAGTGAATGCAGAAGAACCAGCTGGCAGAGCCTTGGCAAACATGTGGATCCGGCGAGTGATGCTTTGCTAAGTGACTCACTTAGCTCTGTTTATGTGACTCACTTTACAGAAAGGTGGGCACCACAGAGGCAGGCGCAACACTCAGGCTTTCTGAGGTCTGTTGGAATTTTGCCCAAATCTATGTAAAGCTGCTGCCGAGAGAATCCCAGCTCCATCCAGGCAGCGAGACTGTCTCTAAGTCTGGAAAGAAATACAGCACTTACATTTTATTAAATTTCTTCCTCATAAGAGAAAGGTAATTGATTTTGGACTTTAACTTGCAGCTGATTTGACTTTTGGAATTTTAAATTTTTCATTGGGAATTTATAACAGAAAAGAATCTCTATAATGCTGTCATTCTATCATTGGGATGTCTTAATATTATTACTTAACCTCACTACAGGAAGGTTGTAACCTTATTATATCTGCAACTGGCATATTATGGTTTAGTTTAGTTTAGTTAATGTACTATCCTAACACAGGTAAATACCTCTGGGAAGCCATCAGCAGCTCTAAGAGCCCGGCAGAGAAATGGCTATTGTTCTGAGGTATCCCCATGACAACAACACAAGTGTGTGGGTGCACTATACTTTTCCCAGGAGGGACAGCCAGACTTCTGTGTGACTACAGATAGCATCACCGATACAACAGGGGAGTAGATGCATAAGTGGAGGCAGGAGCAAGTATGGCTGCTTCTAGGTCCTAACTGATGTTCCCGTTCATGTGGAGGGAACTCAAGAGGCGAAATGCTATTTGGTTTCCCGCTCATAGGTGCTTTCAGGCTGTGCTGTTGTTTAGATGTGCTGGAGCATGGGCAGACAGTCATCTCTGTCTAGTGCTGGGTTCAGTATATGCTGTTGTTTAGATATGCTGGAGCATGGGTAGTCAGTCATCTCTGTCTAATGCTGGGTTCAGTACTGGAAAGTGCACCTCCCTGTGGATGGAATCTAACCCAAGCCACCTCATGAGTTCCCTAGGCAGTCTTTAGACTCTCTTCTGTCTTAACTGGCTTAATAGTCTTATGGGAATGTGAAAGGATGACTTAATTAGGTTTTCTCAGAGTTCTACATCCCCAGTGACCCCAAAATTGGTCTTTGGGGGATCCTCAGCATTGTGTCCATCCCCATTGCTCCTTTGCGACATGCTCCCCCATCATGTGCTCAACCTACCTCCTGGTTGCTCAGGCCCCTGGGTGGTGTTTGCTGCTTCCCCATCTCCTGGAGGGCCCTCCACTGTTGGCCTTCCTGCCAGCCCTGGTGTGTTGTTCCCTTCTGTCTCATTCACACTCACAGAGGCTTCTTTCTGCACGTCAGATAAAGGACAATTCCTCGTCCACCACATCAGGCGAGCAAGCTAGAGCAAGAGGAGATAACATTTGGAGTCAGAAGACAGTTCTACTGTGGAGAAAGAGATCCCATTCATGGGAGATCATCAGAGCAATAGAAAACAGAGTAAAGAACTAGGTGAGGTTGGGAGGGTCACCTTAGTTTCCCCCCTCCCTTTTTTTTTTTCAAATATGAGCCTTTCTTGAGTACCTACTCTCTGTCAGGCCTAGGCTGGGTGCTATAATTAAGATTTGCGTTGGGAGCTCCCTAGCAGCTTGGAGCTCAGCCTTAGATAAACAAGACTAGACAGGAAGCAGGTATCTGATACCAATGAAAGGTTTCAAAGGTCCAGGGGAGGAGTTGATAGCTGACAAGAACAGAACTTGAAAGTCAGCAAAAGCCACAGCAGACTGTAGACAAAAAGAAGGAAATGTAAGCTAGGATTTTTCAAAGCCCCTTCAGAGTGAATTGAAGTGGTCCAGCCTGGAAACTGTTGAAAAGTGAAGCAAGAAATATTGAAAGAAATATTATATTTTCAAGAAAATAGGTAGGAGGGAGAGATCTATGCATTTATTTCTTTTGCAGTGTTTGGGGGCAGACCTAGGCTTTATGCACGTTAGGCAAACACCCAACCACTCATCTACCTCCATGTTCCAGGAGGTAGCATCCTTAGGAGATGTTAGGAGAGTAAAACTCACAGGATGCAGTGACTTATGGAATGACCAAGGGAAGAAGAGGAGAGGCTACCATGGTTCGTGGTTCCTGGCTCAGCTGATGGCATGGGTAATGGAGACCCTCCAAGGGAAAAAGATACAAGAGTGGGTTTGGGTTTTTGTGAAGTTGGGGGAGGAAAGAAAATACACACACACACACACACACACACACAGAAAGAGAGAGAGAGAGAGAGAGAGAGAGAGAGAAATATGATGGTGAACTTGAAGTGTCTGTAATGCTTCTGAGACCTCCCATAAGGTGAAACAAGCCTCATGTCTGTTGGGTAACTTTCTCATCTCCCCTTTTAATGGCTCAGAGGACTAAAGCGCAGCTTCTCTAGCTGACATCAGTGTTATTAGACTCAATCATGATATTGCCTATGAAGGTCTTCTTCAACAAAATTCTCCCCCTGCCTCAGCAGAGCCAGGTGTTACCTGCCTGGTCTGAGGTCCTAGTTTGCATGATCTGTATCAGGCCGAAGTGGGACTCTGTCTAGAATCATGAAAACTGGAGGCTTATTTGTTTCTACACATCTCTGTGAAACTTATGAACTTTGTGTTCACACTGTGTGTTACTAATAGCATACAAACAATGTATCTTCATGTCCAGAGGCAGCCAAATTTTCAGTTTGAGTCTTAAGAGAGTGAATGGAGACAGAATAGTGTCATGAACAGTTGTTAAATTTGTAGCACAGGAACATTCTAGGACAGTGGTTCTCAGCCTTCCTAATGCTATGACCCTTTAATACAGTTCCTTGTATTGACCCTAACCATAAAATTATTTTATTGCTACTTCATAACTGTAATTTTGGGGCTGTTATGAGTCATAATGTAAATATCTCATATGCAGGATATCTGATATGTGACCCCTAAAGGGGTCACAATCCACAGGTTGAGCCACTCTAGGATAATATGCCACAGAGGTGTTTCTAAGATAAGAAAAAAGCCCATGAAGAGACCAGACAATTAGTATGACAAAACAAAAGTCAGGAGCAAAATATACCAGATGTGATTAGAGAAAAGACCTTCCAGGTTCAGGGTGGTCAGTGGTGTTTGTTTGCCTCAGAACTCACCTAACATAGTGATATGAATTAACCATTTATTTTAGCAACAAGAATATGAGTAACTTCAATGAGAAAATTTTGAGTCGTGTGTAGGGAGTTAGACTAATATAAATTAGATTTAGTAAATATCTAGGTTTCTGATACAGTCTCTTAATCCGGGGCATGAAGATCAACTTGGCTGTGAGCAATTAGCTTATCAGCTTATGGATGAAGTCACGTGAAACGAGGGGAGTCTCTATGGACTGAAAAACAAGGTTGAAGCCAGGTGAAACAGGGAAAGACTTTATGACCTGGCATTGTTTTCGGCTGCTAAGTGGGCAGAGCCCAAATTAAGCTGAAGCAGGTGGAACAAGGAGCGATGCTATTTAAGGACAAATGGATGAACCCGGGAGAGGGCGTGTTAGGGGCTCCATGCTAGAGAGCCGACGCTAGCGAGCCCTCACACTAAAAAGGACGAGTAGTTTGTATCCTCTGATGGAGAAAGTGCTGGTGAACTGATGGCCAGATCTTCCTGAGGCAGAAAGAAGCTGGTGAGCAGAGAAAGCCTCGTCAAGACAGCAAAAGGCCAAGGACTAAACTCTGTGGCTCAGCTTTTGCCTAGAGGGGTTTGACCTGTCCATACAGTGGCCTGAACGGAACTGTGGCCAGCTTTAAAGACTGAGGCAGAACGACAGAGTTGCTGATATGAAGGAAATAAGTTGGCCTACAGATGGCTGATCTCCCAGAGAGAAAAAAGCCTCAAGCCTTATTTAAGGTGAAACCGCCATAGCCAATTTACCCTGACAGATCTACATCTGAGATATCCCAGAAGAAAGACTGCTAAGTGCATTAAAGGGTCTACCCCAGAGACTGTGTTCCTGACGACTGAGGACTTGCCCCAGAGACTGTATCCTTCTAAAAGGTTATGAAAATAGTTGTAATAGTTATCAATAGGTGGTGGTTAGGTCTTAGGGGTTGTAGGCATTCATAGGGGTTGTAGGAATTTGTAGGGATAGTAATTAAGTAAGTATATTTGTTATAAGTGAATGTAGTTATTAATAGATAAGTGTTTAATAATTAAAAAGTATGGTCTCAGTCATGTTCTGGGGACAGTTAAGAGAGTATAGATAGGAAAGGACTCTGGGAATGGGGGCTGTTCTTTATAAAGGTCTGTAGAGAGAAGGAGTAGAGAGGAATCATAAGCAAAGAAAAAGATGGCAGCCCTGACCTTTTTCTCATCTCCCTTTTTCATGGCTCAGAGGACTAGAACACAACCCCTGTAGCTGGCATAAACAGTGCCACAGATGATTCAGGGATGGATTCTAATGTGAAAATGGCTTTGATGTGAACAGTGAGAATTCAGACTAGGGAAGAGCAGAGATCCCAGCTGCAGGAGGTCATGTCTGGCCACAGCAAGATCCTCACTTGCTCATTTGTGAGAGCCTCTTCTGTTTTGGGGAATCATGTGATCATTTTAAAAGCTCACAGGCACCATAGAGGTGAGAGTGTTGTCAGTTACTGTCACCCAGTGTTTTAGGGTCCAGCTTCTACCTCAGGCTCTGTCAGTGGTCACACTGTGTTCTATGAAGTCTTAGCTCCCATATCTCAGATTATAGCTACATATGAAGATAGGGTTGTTAGAAAATAATTAAAGCAAGATGAGGTGGCATGAGTAGACCCTACTGAGATCAAGTCCCAGACAGGCACAGAGGGAAGACTGTGTGCAGACTCAGGGAGAAGACGTCCCCGTCTAAGCCTCAGAGGGCCCCTCAGATGAAAACAATCTGATTGACCCTTGACCCCAGGCTTCTAGGCTCTAGATGGTGATATGATATATTCTTGATGTTTATGCATCTCGTCAGTGATAAGCAATTACAGAGGTCTTAGTAAACCAAACAGGCTGGAAGAGCCTGGTATCATCATTATTCAGAGCCTGGGGAGCACTCTAATTCCTTTCTCATGTACTTCTCTCTTAACACACACACACACACACACACACACACACATTTCTTCTCTAAGTTCAACTCAAAGATTGCTGTGTACCTGTTTTTGGACCCTGTGCTTAGCCTCTCTCATTAAGCCTAGTCCTTTTATAGTTTCTCTCTGTGAGATTAACAGTTTGTGTTGGCACCTACTCTCCTAGGGATAGTTGTTGGTAGAGACTATTTATCTTTGTAACCTCAGCACCACACCTAACACATAGTGGGTAGACAATGAGTAACTTTGAATGAGTTACTTTTCGTCTGGAAATTTATAACCCAGTGAGCATGTCCTCTAGATATCTGTTTGGCAGCAGGTGAGACCATAATGCAGCAGGATAGAACTGTGGGAGGGGGGAATTCCAGGCATTAGGAACAGAGGAATTGTTTCCAGAAGCCACAGCCTGAAAACACCACTTGCCTTTTCATCAGGGATGGGCTCTGTGAAGAAGCTGATTATGACAATGATGACAGCAGTGAGTCCACAGAGGAGGAGAGCAAAGTACAGGTAGTGGAAGTTCTTCAGAATAGCTGGCCTCCTGTCCACCTCTCCGCAGGCTGGGGCTGAGTATGAGAACTCCAGAATCATACGCAGAATTCCCACTACCAGGCCAAACATGAGGCCCCAGAAAGCACCCTAAGGAGAGAGTGGAGACATGGGCAGGCAGGGAAGAAACTGGGGTAAGGTGGCCCTTGGAAGTTGAGACTCTCTTCCCTAACATTTCTCTCCTACTGGTTTATTACAGAGAAAATAACAGCCATCTTACCTAGTTTTGAATCTGTACTCTGTGTCTTGGCTTAAAAGGCAGGCAGAGCGTGGTACAGAGATGGATATGAGTTTCAGAACTGACTTGTGCCCATCAATGTGAGCATGCTGACAGAGTTTTCTTATGTGCAATGAAAGGGAAGATTGGCAAGTATTGACTCACAGATGCTTAATATTCAAGTAGAATAAAATGTGGTTTTTTTCTATTAAGCCAAGAACACCAGGAACCTGCTCGCAAAATTCTGTTATGACATTAAGAAATCAGGACAGAACTCTACCCCTCCTTTTTAAAAAAGAAAGTCTCAAGCTTCACATTAATTATAGTCCCATGTGTCACTAACCCACACCTGTTCTCAGTATGAACCAGTTAGATGACTGAGATTTCAACAATAAGATGTTGATCTTGAATTTAGCACTTTGGAATGAGCAAGAGCACCCAGAATTCAATGGGCCCTTGCTGTGTTCTGTGGTTGTCAGGAAGAATAGATCTCGCAAGTAGCAGACATCTTTCTTAGGGAGGCATAAAGGGATGTCCTTCGTCATGTCTTTGAGTTCTCTTATTGGTTGTGTGGAGTCATGAACATGGTGTCCTTTAATTTGTCAAAGCATTTCCAGCAGATTTGGGCCAGTGGCTTCTTTCTATCTGGAGATGTAGCCAAGGTTCCCATCCTGGCACCTCTAACTGCCCCCCCTCCCCCAACACACACATTTGTCAGATCAGTATAGTTATAGGACAGCTGTGTGCATCACCCCAGGAGTTCACACTGGGTTCATGGTGCTGTTCTTGCTGCTGCTTTGCTTCTGCGTAAAAGAAGACAGGCTTAGAGACAGAGAAGAGACCCCGGAGCGTTAGTTTTCCTGCACTCTCACAAGTCTCTCTTGTCCAAAACTCTCTTCCTCTACCATTGACCCTTTAGAAATCATCTCAAATGCCATTTCAGCCAGGAAGTCTTCCCTGCCCCTCTCCTAGGAGTCTCTTCACTTTCCCAGAGGTCATTGTCCCTTGCTATTACTGCTTACTTAATCATCTTTCTTCCTTCCTGTCTGCTCAAGATGGCAGACCCACGTGAACCTTGCAAACTATTACACCTTTGGGGATGCCATATATGAATTGATCAGTGCTTACTGAGCAAATAAGAGAATCTTGACGGCAACAGTTAAAAACCTAGAGAAGGCAGCGGCCTTCTCGCCTTGGGCCAAGATGGGTGACAGACCCTCACCCCAGATTCTGCGCTGTGTCAGGAAGGGCATTGCACTCACAGGCTCAGTGACCCTCTTGCAGAAGATGGCCAGCAGGAAGAGGGCCGTGATTGGTGGGGCGAGGTAGCTGGTGATAGATTGGATGTAGTCGAAGAGCTGCCCGCTATTGGAGCTCTGGATGATGGGGATCCAGAGGATGCTGATGAGCACCAGGAGGACTACGAACAACCTGTGGGAAGAGCACAGGGCTCTGTGACTCCTGTACATGTGAACACAGGTACAGTGGAGTGTGCATGGGAATCAGGAAGGGAGAGAAAATGAGTGAATGGTCCCTGAGCCAGAGATCTGTGGGTTAGAATCTCAAATACTAAGATGCAGAAATTGTAGACACTTAAAACCCTAAAAGTTGGAACAGCAGAATTGAAGAAACCTTTGTATTCATCTATACACCCACCAATGAAGAATAATCCATACCTTCCACTGAGCTATGCATGGAAAGGTCTCCATTGAGGATGCCTTTCTCCCTCTTTGTACTTAGCCCTGTCTAGAGAGGTTTGATTTTCTAGAACGGGTCCAACATTACATAAGCCAGGGTCTTGGCTTCTTCTCAGCTGATCCTCACTCTGATTTTATAAATATATGACCAAAATCACGATGAACTTTTCTTGGATGGGATGGCTGCAATAATACACATGGCCAGGAGATGGAGCCAAAATCACACTAATTGAGAACTGTAGGCCTGCTGGCATGGACAGAGGAGCAATCTGAAATACTTCTCTTTTATTCCCACTTTCCTTTTCTCAGGCTCTGTTAGAGTAGTGACTGCCCATCTGTCCTCCTTGCAGCCCATTCCCTCTCCTGTCCTACTCTTAGATGTTGGGTCACTGCTTGGCTGGGTGCAGATGAGCAGGCTGTAAGGCAGAAACACAATACTCTGGAGGAATAGGTAGTGAGGTGTGTAGTCCCACATCTCTAACCACCAAAGAGGATGAGATGTGCTCTTTAGTTTCAAAGTCAGAACCAGGGAGACTTGAATTGTGATGCAAAGATTTCAGAAACATCCCCTTACCCTTATGTGAAGTCTGAATTCCATCTATGGAGAATTAAAACAAAACAAAACAAAACAAAAAACACTAAGTTATACTTTTAAAAACATACACTGCTACAAAATAAAACACCCCTTCACGATAAAAGTCCCAGAGAGAACGGGCATACGAGGTCCATACCTAGAAATGATAAAGGCGATAATACAGCAAGCCAGTAACCAGCATCAAATTAAATGAAGAAAAACTTAAATTATTTCCTCTAAACTCAAGGACAAGGAAAGATGCCCACTTTTGCCATATCTCTTCAACATAGTACTTGAAGTTCTTACTAGAGCAATAAGATAACTAAAGGAGATCAAGGGAATACAAATTGGAAAGGAAGAAGTCAAATTATCCCTATTTGCAGACAATATGATAGTATACATAAGTGACTCCAAAAATTCCACCAGAGAACTCCTACAACTGATAAACACCTTCAGCACTAGATACAAAATTAATTAAAAAAAACCAGAAGCCCTTCTTAATACATTTATGTTGAAATTCAACTTTCATAGAATGGTGTCAAGGCTTGTGGTGACTCTGAATGACTTCAGTGACAATGTCTTTATAGATAGCTCCCTAAACACTGCACTTCACTGTCTCTTTAAGTTCCCTCTTTATGGTAAGCTGGGGATACCCTGAGAGCAGGGCTATATGTCCCCAGTATAACAGCGTGGCAAAAAATGTATGTTCTAGGTATAACTGGTGGGTAAGATTAATAGCATTCTCAGTGTCCTAGGATAACAGAGCTGGCTCAAAAGAGTTAGGGGGTTGAGGTGTTCCCCCACATATACTTTATCAGTCAAGGGTTTACATCAGTGGTCACAGTGGACCCCTGTGGATCTCAACTCCTTTGGGGATCAAATGACCCTTTTACAGGGGTCACATATCAGATAGCCTGCATATCAGATATTTGCATTATAATTCAGAATAGTAGTGAAATTATAGTTATGAAGTAACAACGAAAGTAATTTTATGGTTCAGGGGTCACCACAATATGAGGAACTGTGTTAAAGGGTTGCAACATTAGGAAGGTTGAGAACCGCTGACTTACATACATTATCATGTCACAGTGACCTTGTAGATCTTGTCCAAAAGGTAGTTAAATGGGTAAGGATAGACATCCCCCATCACTGGTATTCCAAACAGGGAAAGGGGCATTGTTCTAGGGTGGGGCTTAATACAAAGTCACACAGAACCCACTGTTCTGACTGTTAGCCTGGGGCCTAGACTAGCCAGTTTTCCCAGGAAGCAGGGATGGGAGAGGAGAGGGAGTTCCTCGGAGAAGAAAGGGTGCTGAGGAAGCATGGGTTGGCATACCTGCCTACCACCATCAGCTCTTGTTCCGATGCCTGCCTGCGGAAGCGCTGCCACACATCGATGGCAAACAGGGTGCTGCTGCTGTTGAAGATGGAGGTGAGTGAGCTCATGAGGGCAGCCATGATCACAGCAACCATCAGGCCTCGCAGACCTGGGGAGAGACAGGGCTGAGTGGAGAGCTGTCCATTTAAGATCTCTGCTAGGACAACGGAGGCTGCCACAGAATCACACAAAGCCAGGAGTTTTGGGGTGGGGAAAGGGATGCAGTGGGTGCTGGTGAGGGTTCCATTCAGGGAAGATACAGAATCAGGAGACCCACAGTGCTTGAGTCCAGATTCTGGCCAGTCTCTGCCTCTGCTTTGTGACCCTGGGTAGCCCATAGGCACTCCCTGAGCCTTGGTTGTCCCCTGTGCACCACAAGGTGTGCATAAGCCAAGGTGATAAGGGGTTTTCTGTAGTCTTGATGTCTTTCTTGGTTTCCAGCTGTAGATAGTAGTGGATCCCCTGGGCTGGGGGTAAGAGGGTAGCCATTAGCAATTTTAAATGTTTATGACATGTTTTCTATACTTTAAAAAAAAGTGTTTTGTATCACATTAGGGTCATTAACTGGAGTCCTAGTGTTGGCTTGTGGTAGGTAGCTAGCTAAATGAATGGCATTTTGAACTAGTAGCTTTCTCTTCTTATACCCATTTCTTTTACCTGGACAATAGAAATATTGAAGGGTACACTGATTAAATTGTCTACCTCTGGTGGTCAAGCTTCTGGAAATGACCTTTCAACACTGGAGACATGACCCCAGTAGTTCTCCAGCCTACCTAGGGACTCTTTCCTTCCAAATGTGCATGTTTAACCAATGTTCTACTATCTCTGTGGAAGGCTTGAGGAGACTTTGTGCTCAAGGGCTCCAAACTGAGGTGTCCTCCTCAATTCTTTGTTTCCCTCTGGCTAATAATGCCTTTCTGGTTTCCCCCACCAGACATCAGCATTGTCCTTGACCCCTATCTTCTCAGTCCTGCTTCTTTCTTCTTCTTAACCATGTGCCCTAGGTGGACCTTCACTATGTCTACTATTTCTCTGTCTGGCTGAAGCTACCAAAGGGAAGCAATAACAACTCATCTACTGCCTTCCAGTTCCTTGACTCAATATCATTACAAACCCACCTTCTGAAGATCAAGAATTGAAACTATCTTTGGACCTCTTTCTAGTTACTGATGAATACTGAGTCATCAAATCCTGCCAATCTTACTTCACAAGTATCTTCAAATGCTTTCTCTTCATCTCTAAAGCCATTGGTCTGGTCAAGTCATTAAGTGGAGTATTTCAGAACCCTCACTTATGTTTTCTTGGCCTTCCCTTCCTGGTCTGTCTCCATGCTGAGTTCTCCAAGCACAATAGTCCTTTGAAAGCACAAATCTAATCATTTATATTTGGACCAAAGCTTCCCCCAGACCCCAGTGCCCTTCTTTTGATCTCAGAGAAAAGAAATCTCTTGCATGATGTTTGGCCATGATATTCCCATGGAAAGCTGTGTTCATTCATCCTTTCTGCTGATGGTGCATTGCATGATCTTTCTACCCTGGTCATTTGCATGTGTACCATCTCCCTCGGATGGTGTTTCCCATGCTATTGATCTCTGAAAAGGTATTTCTTGTGACTTAGCAGTACTTCTTTTCTTTGGGGAATTCTTTCTGACACATCCCAGGCTTGGTCAATGCCTCCTTCAAGCTCTCCTGGTCACTATGTGCTATACTCTTGGGGAGCACAGGTATAATTCCCAGAGATCACATAAAGCCTGGGATCAGAGAACTGCCTTTTAGATCTGCTTTCCAATACACAAAACACACAGCTGGTACTTTAGGAAAGCTTGAGGAAGAGTGTGTGTGTGTATGTGTGAGTGTGCACAGAATCATGTGTATGTATATGCTGGAGTGAGGGCAGAGATGAATCTGTTTCTTCTCTCTTTCCATCAACTTCTACTTCAGTCCATCCTAGGTAGTGAGTCTTGGAGGAGGAACTGGGTGGTAGAAAGAGGTAGGGGAACTACAACTCACCCACGGGCATGAGGGCCATAACCAGCTTGGGGTAGGCAATGTTGGAGCATCCCACTCTGGCCCCACACACTCTTTGACAGATGCCAGGGTCCACACAGGCAACTTCGTCTGCAAAAGAAGGGAGCTGCATGGTGCTGTGCCTCTTTAGATTGCCTCCTTATATTTATAGTATGTTCATTAGAGACACCAGCCTGGTCTAGAAGGTTATACAACATGTGGTCTGATTGGCTATAGATTAGTTGCATATGAACTACACTGCAAAGCTTGTTTGATTCCCTTGATAAAAGCAAATATTCAAGAAAGTCTTGGGTTTTTGTTTTTGTTTTTTTCCTCCATGTGAAGAAGAAAAGTTTACTTTCTATGTTCTCTTAATGGAGAAATGCTGCCAGACCATGTCTGGCTCACCTCTCCCAGGAATGCCTTCTCTCTGCAAACACCTTGAAAAACCCCCAGAGCATAGAGAACAGCATTAGCTCTTACCTGGGTACAGGGCCCGGCTGATCATGCCAGGCATGACAATGAAGAACATTGGGAGGATTTTTAAGTAGCCCCCCAGCACTGAGCCTCCCTTGGCATGTGAAAGACTCTTGGCGGAGAGAGACCTCTGCACAATCACCTGAAATAGTAGTAATGGGAATATGCCACTGGGTCAGAGAAGGGACTTAGCTCAGGGCAGGTGAGCCCCAACACTGGCTACTGTTTGACTCCACTAAGTCCCAGGATGATGTCCAACCCTCTGTATACCCAAGTGCCTGTTTTTTTTTTAATTATTATTGGTTTATTGGGCCAAGCCAGGCTGGGGACGTTACCTGGTCTGTGCACCAACACCAGGTGGCCAGGACTGTGAGCCCAAAAATGAGACCTGGCCAGGGAATGTCCCCATTCACAGGATCTCGAAGCATGTGGAAGGCATCGGGCCGTGGGAGGTGACAGGTGGTGTTGGGAACTGTGACATTGGGGATGGCCCGTCTATAGAGCTGTTGCAGGCCTGGGTACCAGCCCACCTCCCGAAAGCCTGTGGGAGAGACACGGTGTGAGAAATGACCCTGAGGCCCTACTCTTAGCCTAATGTGAGCCTCTGGGTTTGAATTGATAGGAAGACTGGGGATGGGGAAAGGTGCTGGGCCTTGGGTTTAAGATCTTTGGCTTGGAGTAGTGAGAATTATGATTTTAAAGAGCACTGGCCTAGAAAAGGTATGGCTTTGTGCTATGTAAAGTTATAGGGTTCAGGAGGGGCATATTTAAATCTCTCTTACCCAGAAACATGAGGACCAGGGCTCCCCCAACCATGATCACGGTCTGCAAAGCATCTGTGTAGATCACAGCTGTGAGCCCCCCTGGGTACCCAAGGAGAGGTTACATCAGTCAGCATCAATGGGAGGTTTCTCTACGGGTGCCTGCCCTGTGTTTGGCTACAATAAGAGACCAGAGAAGACACAGAGCCCTCTTATCAGGGAACCCTGTGACAGACTGACCCTTCTCTATCTCTTCTTTCTCTATCCCACCTAAGGACCATGGAGGCTGGTTACAGACCAGAATGTTCTGATGTAACTGTTTCTGTTCTTTGCAAGGTCTGGTATCTACACCATCAACAGCCTTCTGTTCCTGCCAGTAACATCCCGAGGCTCTCTGCTTTTCCTCCCAAAACCCACCCAGATGCCCCCATCATTCAAAGACAACTTAGGCATAATTTGTTATGTCCTGGGCTGCTGTCCCAGAGTACCCAGTTCTATGACTTGAAGGAAACAGAGAAGAATGGGTTCATGGCTTTTGTGACAGTGACTATGGTCCAGGCAGTGGTTCTCTGATCTCTCACCTTGTCCCTGTACAGTCAGTCCCCAGCAGGATCCTGAGTCTCTCTCATTCCCTGCCTCTGCAGGGTGGATTCTTCATCCCTGCCCTTCCTATCTTCTTTTTCTCCTGCTGTCTTTCCATCTTCCTCTATGAGCTTTTTCATATTACATCTCTGTCTTTGCTAATTTGTCTGTCTCTTTTTCTCTCACTGTCTCTCTCAGGATAACCAGTCTTCTGCCTGCCTCTGTCCCCATCTTTCTGTATCACTGCAGGTGACAGCCATCATCTTTCATCACCTCATTGTCTCTGCATATCAATATGTCCCTTCTCCCTTCCTACCTGTGATGGTGTAGACAGCTGTCACTGCCAGCAAGATCACTGTGGAGAGGTAGAGGTTCCAGCCCAAGGCCATCTGGATGAAGAGGGCTCCAGAGAAGATGTCAGTCTGTAGAAAGCCAGGACCCACAAGTCCATGCCTCTCAATGCTTCCAGAATGGTTATTATGGGTGTGTCACCTACCTTATCAGGTGTCCCCAACCTGTCTTCAGCTATCATCAAACACTGAAGACAAGGCTGAAGTGCCATGCATGATGAGTTTGGTCTTAGCTTCAAAGTGCCACACTAGGGAATGTGAGTTTGACATTTCAGATAGGGAGGCATGGTAGAATTTAGACTGAAACAATATTGTATAATACTTTGATTTAAATAAAAAATTCAGAGAGTCCTGAAAGATTTATCTGTCTATTATGAAGGGAAGGGTAAAAAATGAAAGTGGAAGATGGAGGAAGTAAAGCTAGAAGCTGGAGATATAGAGGACAGCATTTGGAAGGAGAGAATGGAGCAGTGCAGGTTGCTGGCTGTTCCAAGACATAGCATATGCCTACTGGGCTGGCTGGACATGCAGCTGTGGGTTTTGGATGATCCACATGCTTGGTTATTATGGGACTTGGGATATACGCTTTGCCTCAGCTGACAGTGTTGTTCTTCCTGAAAGTAATTTCATTGTTAGATCTAGCACCAGATTGATTCTGTTCCCTTCAGGCTGTTAGTTCAGCCCATCTCATGATTGTTTATAAACTGATTACTGAGTCTATGACATGATAGTGGGGGGGGGGATCACCTAACCCTCTTAGGGTATGGGAGTCAAGATCCTATTCTGATTCTAGACCTAGTCCTTCCTCTGTGTAGACTTGGATAATTCATTTGACATGTCTAGGTTTGTTTTCTGAATTTAATTCAATAAAGCAACAGTAAAGCTCTTCCTGACCCCGACGTTCTAGAGTATTGATAGTTGAGGAATGAAGAAGCATCAGTTAATAGAAAGATGAAAGAACAGACTCTAGTTTGATAGCTTTTTGAGTGAAAGATCAATATTGACTTAAAACATTTATCCTTTATTTCTGATTGCCCCACCTATGGATGGAGGCATTCTCTGAAGTCATATGGATTCATCTTTTCTCCCTTCTATCCTTCACTCCATCCACACATGCTCTCATTTTATTCCCCCACTTCATTCCTCCCTCTCTCCTTCATTTCCCCCATTTTTTTCCAGCAAAATGCCCATGGTTAGGAGGCTACCTTGGTGCCATACCCACCGAAATCTTGGTGAAGATGTAGAGGATGAGAGAGAGGACTGACATGTATGCCTGGATCCTCTGTCCCCCGAATCGTTTCTTCAGGTACTGTGGCATGGTAACCACACCAGCCGCAATATACACAGGTACAAAGATCCAGCCCAGGGCTAGAAGCAGGAGGGTTGCCTGGAAGAACACAGAGAAGGTGTTTTGATTGTAGAAAATATGGGCAGCTTCCAACCTGGAGGTAGCATGTTGTGTCGGAGAACCCTGCTCGAGGAATTAAAGGGCCTGGGTCCTCATCCCAGCATATCTGGATAATCTCAGCTGAGTCTTTTTTTCCTTTTGAAGGCCTTGGTTTCATCATCTATATAATGGGTCCTCTGTTTACCACACAGCCTCCCAAGTTCCTGTAAGATATCTTTCATCTCTAACCAGGAGACAGTTCTGATTCTCAGCTCCCTGAAGCAATTCAGTCAGCTCCCTTACATTCCACTCGAAGCCACCCACAGCAAGGCCTCCAGCAGCCCCCGTCCCAGCCAGGCCGATGAACAAGCCACTGCCCACGTTGCTGGACATTAGAGATGCTCCGATCTGCAAGGCACAAGTGAGGTTAAAGGTCAAGGGTCAGAGTTAGTTTGAAGCAATCTGGATGTAGGATCATTAACAGTGAGGAAGCTGCTAGAGGCTGTGATTTTTGAAGGACTGGCTAAGTAAGCAGAACCATCCTCAGGGGGTTTTCTTTCTCCTCATAAGGGTATAACTAGAAGCACCAGTCATTTATCATTATCCCTGTGGGCTTCCAGGTTTCCAGACCCCAACATCCTTAGGTAGTCTATTGTGTTGCTGAATGAAGAAGCATGTGTGCACTGTGGAAGTGTATGTGAATTTTTGCTTGTATGGATGTATATGTATGAGTGTCTTAATGTGTGAGTATGTGCCTGTGAGAAGGTAAGAATGTATGGGAACATGAATCAGCATGTGAGAATTTGTATGTGAGTTTGGTGTGACTGGGTCTCTAGGTAGACCCGACCTTCTTTCCTCTTACTTTGGGGAGAGGAAGTTAATTTTCAAGGATCAGTAGAAATGAAGGGTGTGGTATTATGGGTGAGATGGGGTTTCACAAATGCCTGGGGTCAGTTTCTGAAGATTGTTGGGAATTCACTCCTGATTCTCACTCCACAATTCCTCAGTATTAAGTGTAGGTATCACTCTTTTAAGGAAATAATTCCTACTTCCTATCCATCCATTGCCTGAGACCCAGCAACTTCACCAAGCTATGAGTAACCCCAATGCCTCCTTCTATCCCAGGTTTGATTTTATTGTTCGTAACTCTATATGCCCACTCAGCTCTTAGCATCTCTATATCTGGAAACTCAAGACATATCTCCAGTGCCCAACCTAAGGCCCGCAACTAAAAAAACAGAGGATATTTATTTCTGAGGCCTTTTAATGTTTTTCCTGTGAATGAGCAAAGCTGCAGAGAACATGAACAGCTCTACCTTTGACCAACAGCTGATAAATCCTTCTCTCAAACCTGGATGCCTCAACTGGGCAGCTGTCAATAAAGCAGCTCCTATTGGGTGACTGGCCAGACTATTGTCATGGTATCTCAGCTGCTTCCAAAGCTTTATGAGTCCATCAAGGAGACTAACACTACAACTTCAGAGGGATGCTGCAACTATGGTGCTGTGGAAGCCGCAAATGGCTGCTTTTGGAGGCTGTGGTATGATCATGACTGCTTCAAAAAAACATAGACTAGATTGAGAAGGCCACACGTTGGGCTAGCCAAGCCTCAGAGGATGATACATGAATCTACTTATAACTACTCAAGTAACACAGGAGTTACTGCATCTCCCCAGAGGCACAGAAAGAGTCTGTGGTTGGTACAGTGTGAGGCTTGTGATTGGTCTTACGTAAGGAGTGTGATTAGTAGAACTGGAAGTTGTAATGTATACAAGGATGGAAGTGTTGAAATTGTATTCTGAGTAAAAGTGTGCTTCACTTCTTTTCTGGCTGTACAAGTTGGTTGATTGCCACTTTTTTTTTTAAAGGTTAGTTTGGGAGCCTTCTCTTCTGTGCGTTTCCCCAAACTCCCTGCTGCATCTCAGTGTTGAAACATTTGGCCCACATGGTCTCTTTTCCTCCGGGTCTTAATCACAGGTAGAGAATGCTGTGTTTCTTGCATGAAGGACAGATATTACACCACAGAGCATACCTGTTTAAGTGGTGAGGAGACAGCTAAGAGTTCCAGAGACCCTCTGAGAGCTAATGACTCTGATATGTGAAGTTCTGACACAAAACAGTAGGCTGAAGAGTTACACAAAAAACTGAGGTCATAAACTGCAAGAAGCTTAAGACTATAATAGAACCACTGAGAACCCAAGAGACCCTGAAGAGCTGGATTGTAGCTGAGAGTTCAGGACTCTATAAATCTGGGCCACTGAAAGAGTTTGAGAAAGACATCAAGGGTTAAAGAGTTGAGGGCCCCAACATCCAAAGCTCAGGAGCTGTGCCTTTATTAACTTCTGGGTGTGGGGGTACCAAGCTCAGAGCAACAATCCCTGCCATGAACAGGTAGAACAAGAACCCTCTGGTTCAAAAAGCTAGGGCCATGAGACTATAGTATAGAGCTGCAAGCTTCTGTTTGAAATCCTGGTTCACAAACTTCTGGAATTGATACTATCAACACTATGCTCCTTTCCCATTTCTGATTTCTGTCTAGAAAGAACAAAATAACACCTAGATAGCCATCTGTTATACACACAAGAAACATCCAAGGGAGATGGCTCAGGTTGCTGGGTGGATTGTTTCAAGAGAGGAATCCAGAGTTGGGAAAAAGAGTAGGAGGATACTGATATGTACTTCTGACAAGAAAAGCTGAGAGGAGGCCATGGATGGCCAAAGCTGAGAATATATCTGTTGGGGGAGGAGGAAAGTCAACTCACTGGCCACCAGGTCATGGATCTCCCAGCCAGGAAGTAGCCACCAATGGTCCCTCGGCTTGCACGGATAGATGACTGAAAAAATATGCAAAGATGTCAGTACTTCCCAAGCCTCTCTACAGTCCCTCCTTCCAACCCGGATTAACTGTCCCCTGGCACAGGCACTGCAGGGACAAAGAGAGCAAGAACTGAGGTAGAGCAGGGCTGTCTGTACACTGATGGTGTCAGCAGTTTTAAACTACTTGGGAGAGTCACATCTTCTTTGTTAGTTTTGCTCTCTTTTTCAGGTCTGATGTGAAGGGCAAAGGAGGCAAAGGAGGCAAAGGCTGCCCAAGTCTTCAGGAATAGCAGAATACTGTGAAAATATTCTGGATAATAATTAGGGTCTCCTTATTCTTCCCTCTTGGGGTTCGAATGTCTCAGGTGTATAGTGACCAACTGTCCCCTTAGCTAGCTTCTTCTTTTCTTTCCAGCTAGACTCCCACCATGGAGAGGGTACTGTTCTAGCTGTTCTGACCAAGGTCTCTGAATAGTGGGCAGAATGAAAAAACTCTCTTTAGGACATTCCTTGATATGGCCTCAAGTCAGAACACACCATTGAGCCCACTGAGGATCCCAGAAGGAGCCAGTAGGTGGTCAGTCAACAATCTGTTTTGGGATGTGACTGTAAGAACTTTCTCTGGAGACATGAGCCCAAACTTCTTGGTCAAGATGCTAACAGGATGATAGCTTCACTTTCTCCCTGTCTATGGTGTTGATGTGAAGAGGATGTAAGCTGGGCTCGGGGTGGCTAGTGATGGTGAGGGCACGAGGAGAGTCTGGTGTGAGCTGAGAGTGGGTAGGGGTGTGTTGTAATTTGGGTGTGAAATGCTCCAAAGCCTTATGCATTAAATACTTAGTCCCCAGGGGACTAGCAGACATGGGGTTTGTAGGAAGCATTTGCATTATGAGGATTCTGACCTAATCAATATGTAAATACATTGATGGATTCAAAATTGGGAAGTGATACAAACTATGAAAAGTAAGCCCTGATTAGAGGAAATGGGTCACGGAGGGTGTGAATTTGAAGGTTATTTCTTGTCACTAGCATTTTCCTCTCTCTCTGTTTCCCTGCATCCATGAGATATTCATTCTCCTCTGTTACGTGCTCTTGTTGCCTTCCCATACATCTATTATAACAGAGTCAGCTGATCATGGTCTGAGGCCTTGGAAACCTGGAGTCTAAATACATCTTTTTTTCTTTAAGTTGATATACAAAGTTTTGTCACAACAGAAATCTGACAGAGGAGTAGAAGTTACTTCAGAGTGGGAGACTAGATCTGAGAAAAAAGAGATCCTTGAAGTAGAAGAATAGAAAAGAAAAAGGAATTAGTCACTAGGGACTGATATACACATGTACAGGGCCTGGCATATTTTATGCTTTGGCAAGAACATTCCTGTGTCACCTCTGATCCTCTTGGTGGCAACAGTAACAGTACAGATTCACTTCACAGATGAGGAATTAAGCTACAGGGCAGGGAAGAACTTGTCCAACCCACACAGTAATTAGGGTTCTCATGCTATCTGCCTGACAGGGACTGCTGAGCTCCTATCTGCTCACTTCTTCCCCACAAACAAGCCTGATAAGTGAGGGCTAGCATATCCCCTGACCGAGGAGAGGGCTGAGGTCCATAGGAATTCCTGACCAGCTGAGACTAGGGTGATAATCTGCCTTATATCAGTCCAAAGTTACTTGTCTTTTAGCGGAGTCCTCTGTTGGTAAGAGCAGCTGTTTATTGCCTGCTACCTGAATGGCAGGCACTGTGCCAGGTGCTTATGTGTGTCCCGTCACTGGTGACTGAATGATTATAACGTCCTACAGTATAAACTGCAAACACATGGAAGACTGAGAGGTTTCCACATCCCCACGGCCAAGGCCACATGGCTGACTGCTAGAGCAAGATCTGGGCTTAGGGTTCTCAGACCTCAAGGCCTTGCAACTCTCTTCAGTTTTTGTGGTTTCTGTGAATGATAGGAGCATTGGACTCTGGGAGGTGCTATTTTTTGAGAGGGTGTGATTCTAAGCTCCTTGTTCAAGACACTAACACAAATAGAGGAAGGCTGGAGGTTGAGCCTTCTCTTAGTGGGGGTGGGAGTCTTGAGGTGGAGAGAAGGGTCAGATTCACAGAAGCTAAAGGGGTTGGGAGTTGGAGTTCATGGCCTGACCTGCCTCTGTCTCACTGTGTATCTCTTAGGCAGGCCACGGGCCTCTCTGAGCCTCTGTCATCCATATACAGAGAAACAAGTTGGGAGTGGATGATTCCTAAAGTATCGCAATGTCAGCCATCTATGGTTAAGTTTCCTTCCTTCCTTCCTTCCTTCCTTCCTTCCTTCCTTCCTTCCTTC